>CP092878.1:61357325-61929258 GCA_030710605.1 Cordylochernes scorpioides
AATCTACAAGTAAATTCGCATCGAGCAGCGCTTTCTTCCGCACTTGATATTTATATATTTGAATTTTTTAAATTCAACACACACAACTATTAGTATATTAGAGATCTATTGACTAAATTTTCACATTTTTGGAATTCATGTGGATTTATATGATAAATAATCATAAGAAAGGGCTGAAATGTGTAGAATTGATTCGATAGATGGCATCATATCAATTACAAGATGTACATGATTAGACGAAGGAAGACTCACCTTCTTAATAAAACAAAATCAAAATATAAAATATGAAGAAATTAACATACACACTCAGAGATAAGACACCCAAATTTCAAGTCATTAAAATCTTTCTGAAGAACCAACAAACATAAAAAATAATAAATTAATACCACCCAGACCCCACCCCAATAGACATAACAACTTTGAAAGGAATATGCAGCAGGGCAACAGCCTCTACAGTACTTCTCGGACATTTTAACGGGGCAAGACACCACCACTACCATGTACATGATTGTACGAGGGCCATCCAATAAATAAGTTTCCCTTTTTTTTCTGTGAACGAAACGTTGTAAAAATAATTAGTAGTGTAAGAAATGGTCACTAGGATGCGTTGGAAGCGCGTGACATACAAAATCACGCTACTCGTACGCGCAAGTCCGTAGCGCTTCAGTTTCCATGGAGCTACCACTGGTGAACGTGTCCACTTGCGAACTCCGTTCTGTAATTCGTTTTTTTCACGGCGAAAATTGAAACTGCGGTCAATATTCATAGCAATTTAGTGTCAGTGTATGGTGAAGGATGCATGAGCATCCAAATGGTTCACCGATGGCGTTCATGGTTCTTGGAAGGACGGCAAAACGTGCATGATGACGAGCGAAGCGGCAGGCCTGTTATTGCTACGGACAATGCAGCCGTTGCTGCTGTTCTGAATGTGGTGGAAGCAGATCGCCGCGTCACCATTGACGAAATAATGATTCGACTGCCTCCTGGAATCGAAATTGGACGCTCTTCGATTGGAACAATCATGTCAGATGTTTTGAATTTTCGCAAAGTCTGCGCAAGATGGGTCCCGCGTTTGCTTTCGGAAAATCACAAGTAACAACGGATGGAGGCAGCCCGAGCTTTCCTGGAAATGCATCGAAGAGATGGAGATCAACTGTTTTCCCGTATTGTACCTGGAGATAAAAGCTGGGTGCATCATTTAACTCCAGAAACAAAACGACAAAGGATGGTGTGGAAGAAGCCTGAGGAAAGTGCACCAAAAAAGGCGAAGGTCACAATCTCTGCAGGCAAAATTATGGCTATCGTCTTTTGGGACTGTAAGGGTGTTTTATTCGTTGACTACCTGCCCCCAAACACTACGGTTAACGCTGCGAGGTACTGCGAAGTCCTCACTAAACTCAGAGCTGCAATAAAACGGAAACGTTGTGGACTTTTGTCTCGGAAAGTGTTACTCGTTTATGACAATGCTCGCCCTCACGCAGCTCGAACGACCCAAACGTTGCTGGAAAACTTCAAATGTGAAATTTTCACACATCCACCTTATTCTCCGGATCTTGCCCCAAGCGACTTCCATCTTTTTCCAGCACTCAAGTTGAACTTGGAGGCAAGCACTTTGCGAATGATGACGAAGTGCAGGCGGAGGCGAACCACTGGCTACGAAGACAGGACACGGCTTGGTACAACAGTGGTACCAAAAAATTGCTACAACGGTACCAAAAATGTTTGGACAGAAATGGTGATTATGTAGAGAAGTATTCTATGAGTTGTATAATGAAAATAAAATAACTGCATAATTGTAAATAATGTTGTTTATTTGTTAAAAAATAGGGAAACTTATTTATTGGATGGCCCTCGTACATGATTATATTTGTAGTAGGGAATCGGATTTTTTAAAAGTATAATAAATAAATTGTTTTTAATTTTTTCAATACAGATTATATCCTAATATATTTAATTGATTTACTAAATGGGCAAAAATATCTAGCAAAACAACAACAACAATAGCCTTTATTGGGCACACGTGCCATACAGGATTCTCCCGGTAGGACAAAATAAATAAATAACAGATTAGCATCATAGTTATGTACAAATATTGGATATTGACCTCGATCAATTATTGAGTTGGATCCGGTGTCTGTGCTAAACATTTTGATTGAGCTGATTTCCAGTATTTATAAAAAGCGAATGCAAAGGGTCTGGATTTTACGACTTTTGCCATTAAAACATAAGGCGAATTGCTAGAGGGTCCATTATGAAAGTAATGAGCATAATGTTATTGTGACGCGACGATAGATGGCAGCACGGTGAAACCGTGGGAAATGTGGTGGAGGGATATGCCCTTTCAATCTATCCGGTCGTCAGTTGAGTTCGAGCAGTGTGAGGGGAGATACATGCCTCCGCTTGAAGTGTGTTTTCAACTTTTGTAACAGAGCGCGATGGAGCGTTCGCTTGAACAACGATACGCCATAAAGTTTTGCGTGAGGCTTGGAAAAAATGCAACTGAAACATTCCAGATGCTGCAAAAAGCCTTCAAGGACGATTGCATTTCAAGATCACAGTCTGGGAAGTGGCACAAGGCATTCAAGGAGGGCCGGGAGGAGGTCGCCGACGAACCCCGTTCAGGACGCCCAACAACGGCCAGAACTGACGAGGACGTGGATCGTGTGCTCGAAGTTTTGCGTACCGACCGTCGATTAAGCATCCAGTAAATTGCTGACACATTACACATGTCCACATTTGTGGTACATGGGATAGTGACCGAGGATCTGCAAATGCGTAAGGTCTGTGAGAAGCTTGTGCCGAAAGTGTTGACGCAAGACCAGAAAGAACTTAGAGTTTTGCGCTGTCAAGAATTGTTGGATTTGATTCAAAATGAACCGTACTTTCTGAACTCTGTAGTAACCGGAGACGAATCCTGGATGTTTGAATACGACCCAGAGTCGAAAAGGCAGAGCTGTGCATGGCACACAAAATCATCCCCACGCCCCAAGAAAGCGCGAATGTGCAAGTCGCGCGCATCAAAACGATAATCATTGTCTTCTTTGACATCCTAGAAATAGTCCATTGTGAGTTTGTACCGCAGGGACAAACTGTAAACTCAGTCTTTTACCTGGAGGTGCTCAGGAGATTGAAACGCCGGATCGCACGCGTGAGGACTGACATTAAAGACACGGTCAAGCTCCACCATGACAATGCCACCAGCCACACAGCCTTCATCATAACCAACTTCCTGGCCCGGAGCAACACCCCGTTGATCCCTGACCCCCCTTACAGTCCCGACTTAGCTCCATGTGACTTCTTTTTGTTTCCTAGACTCAAGAGAGAGATGAAAGGAAAACATTGGGAAACCGTGGAAAACATCCAACACCATGTTACAACGTTCCTGAGAAGCATTCCTGTCGAGGAGTTTCAGGGTGCCTTTCAGGCGTGGCAAACGCGTCTCCGCAAGTGTATTGATGCAGGAGGAATGTATTTTGAAGAATATTGAACATTTGCACAAATTACGATCAATAAATGTATTTTGCCAGTAAATGCTCATTACTTTCATAATGGACCCTGTATTATAGCCCGTCTCTTGACGAAGAATTTCTCTTTCTTCTTCCATTGCCGTGCAGTAGAACATGTAGTGTGGAAAAGCGAGACTAAATTCACCGTTGCATAAGGTGCATTTTATGGTCCTAGTTTTCAATAGTGAAACATGATTAATTCTCTGTACTACAAAAAGGCTTCTTACTTGTGCAATGATTCCCTTTAAATTCCCTTTGTCATTCAGATAGCGTTCCATTGTAGGTGATGAATGAAAGTATTTATAGTGAGAGTAGAGTACTGATTTTCTTATTCTTACATAATCAATCTGCAATGACTGATCGGTTGTCGTTCTAATAATTAGGGGGATGTATCTTAGTAGAATATTGAAGTCTGTACATCCTACAAGTCATGAGAAACCTGGGTATTGTTGTACTTTTCACCAGTCCGATATTCTGTTTTGAAGAAATTGAAATGTCCCACAAATGTGCCAAACAAATTGAAGGTAGCCTGCTGCCGTCCATTTTCAGAATTCTAGTCCAGAATTTTAAAGTTAGTTTTTTTCACTGTGATATCAAGAGAGTGTCTTCCTGTTTCGGCCCTCAAAATATATCCCGGAGTATAGCTTGGAAGGCACAGAAAACGTCTGAGAAAGGTGTTCTGGATTCTATCTAAGATTAAGGCTTGATCATGTGCCCAGATTGGAGCCGCATAGAGTAGGACTGTCAAGATCATAGAATCCAACAATCTCATACTTGCATGGAAGGATTTAAGCTTGGACCTCAGAATAATCTCCCCCCAGCACCCATCGCGGCCATGGTCCTGCCTCTATAATTTAAGGCAACTTGAGTGAAAGAAATCGAAGGGGTGAGCGGGTAGCCCAGGTACGTATATTTTGATGTAACACTTAAAGGACTTTGACCCCAATACCCTCTTTCTGAACGCGCCACCTTTCCTCCATTACGGAAAACCATTATTCTTGACTTGTTCTCGTTCAGAGTTAGTAAGTTAGTTTATAGATAGGTTTTCAGTATATTGATTTTCAATTGAAGGTTTATTTTAGAATCACCGATCAAAACAATATCGTCGGCATATAGGAGGAGGTGTATGTTTCCGAAATTGGGTAAGTATCTTCTTGACAACTCCGAGTCATCAAATATTTTAATCAAATCATTAATAAAAATATCTAGCAAAAGGCGGGTTTTATTTTTGCATTTTCTAAACGTAGTGTTTGCTATGAAACTTTGATCATTATTTTTCTATTGAGAGGGAAGCTGTTGTCTATTATTGGCTTTCTGGCTTCGTGCCATTGGTGACGTTCACTTTAGTCACTGTTGAGCAATTACGGGACTACCCGTTTTTTTTAGCGTAGGTAGAACTTCCTGCTCGAATATATATGAATCATTGGTATCTAACAAACCTGGGACAGCACACTATCTTCTTCCTATTTTTCCCATTCTAATACAAGAACATAGTAATATCATTTTATTCGCGATCGAACGTTGTGGCTCACTGTATGTATTATCTACCAAACACGATGCGACGCCAGCCATCTCGGTCTTGAGCTCGATGCACCATGTCGGCGACCGTTAAGTCAGTGAGATACTTTAATTGGTCCACGAAGCGTGTCTGCGGGCGTCCAGGCATGCGGCGTGTAAACGTCTTTCCAGTCAGTATGGTGTACTCCATTTCCCTGCGTCGCGCGATTTGACCGAAGAATCTCAAACAATTCCGTTGTACACGCCGCATAAGTTGATCATCTTCCAAAATAGATAGTTGTGATGGTATCGATGTCCTACGCGCTGTCCAAGGTATAAGAATCATTCTTCGCAAGCAATACATCTCCATACCTACAAAATAGAACCTTATAAAATTGACGATGGAGTTAGAGCGATGGAGAGCAAATAGAATCGTAGCACTAAGTTTCGTAGACATTGCAGGTATATGACACCTATATGTAATTATATAGTGATACTTATTTAAATATTAAATCTGAATGAACTGAAAAGAAAATTCAGAGAGAGGGTTTGAATAATAATAATAATAATAAAAAGTTTTCTCTCTGATTAAAAAATACTGAGAAGAAATAATTTAGGTTATGCATAGGAGGTGTTTTTAAATATTTAAAGTAACAACATACTATTATTCAACTATAAATACAAAGCGCGATGTCCCGCCAAGGACACTGGCGCCCAAAGGAAAGCAATACAAGAGAGAGAGAGAGATAGAGAGGGAGAATCTATTTATATATCCAAAAACATATACACAAAGGGATTTACCATATTCTTGAAATTGGTTTCAAACAAGCATACTATATACATAGGTAATTTAATTTAAACACACCTCAAAATAAAGAAAAAAAGGAAAAAATATATATATATACAGCACATACAGTTACAATTATACCTAACACTTGAGATTATTTAAAAACTTTGATATAAATTTATAAAATCTATTGAATTCAATGTATGAAACCCCGCTGGATATCAGTTCTCTTGGATCGGTACAGAGAATACCGTTACTGAGTCTGTAGTCTTGAAATGCTGGGCACTTAAGTAAAAGATGAGTAGAATCTTGAATGCGGCATCCACAAAAACAGCCCGGATCCTCCGATGCGCGAATTCTTTCCAGAAAACTCCCGAAATTACCATGGTTAGTTACAAATTGTGTGTTGTGGAAATTAGGGAGAAAATAATTTGGAATACCCCGGTTGAAAAAACTTGTAAATGTCTCGTTTGTATTATTCAGTAAGAGCAACATTCTTTCGTCTATATAGGATTTAATTATAAAGGGAATATCGATGTTGTATTTTTGCTTATCATCGAACGATAAGTTATTCAGGTCATATTTCATATTTTTTGATTCTATATAATCTGCAATCAATGGAGTTTTAGCCAAACTGTGAACACAGTTGTACGAAGTTGTCTTGTAAGCTTGTATGCTCCATATTAATATCTGATATTGCATTGAGTTTAATTTTTGTATCGATTTTTTATTCAAAAATTTGAGCCATATTTATGATCCATAAGTTAAAGTTGATCTGAATGAAGATTTATACAATGTAATTCTTTTTTGGGAGCTCAAACCCCATGATTTACTGCAAAGAGAGAATAGAATTTTTTTTATTCTTTGAGTTCTGCTCACTATTTCCTCTATATGAAAAGCAAAATACAATTTATTTTTTTTTCTATGATTTGCAATTGTTATTCCTAAAATTTTTATTTTTTGTACTGGTGAAATTAATCCACTTTTAAATTTAACTGGAATCTTCTCTTTGTTGTGCAAATATAAAATGTTTGTTTTTTCGGAACTGATTTCTAACTTATTCTTAATACACCATAATTCGATAGTATTTAATGCTTCCTCTATAACTATTTTTAGTGATGTTAAATCTTTATTCCTGCAAATTACCGATATATCATCCGCATAACAAATCAACTCACAATTCGGCACCTGAAAATTCATCAGCAAATCATTCAATAAAATTGTCCATAGAATTGGAGAAAGCGGACCGCCCTGAGGACACCCCTTAGTAATTGGCTTTAAAGTTGTTAAATTGTCGTAACTGAAAGAAATGATCCTGGAATTTAAATATGATTGTAGAATTTTGATCAATTTTTCCGGTAAATTATCTGAGTCTATTCTTTTGATGATCGCTGGCCACCAGGCATTATCAAAAGCCCCCGAGATATCTATTGTAACTAGTGCAAGACAGTTCCTTTTGCTTATGCTCCATTAATACCTCGATTATAGTATTCAAAGCAGTGATAGTTGACTTAGACTTGATTAATCCGTGCTGCCTCGAGCTTAACAGATTGTTTTGAATATAAAATTCATATATTTTATTTTTGAGAATTTTTTCAAGAATCTTTGAAAAATTTGATAATAAAGATATCGGAAGGTAGCTTTTAGCTGATTCATAATTGGTTTTGTTGGGTTTGGCTATTATTTTGAGTGCTGCTGTTTTCCATTTTTTCGGGAAGTATCCTATTTGAATACATTTATTAAATAGTGAGTGTAAAATCGGAAGTATTAATTGAAAAGCATTCTTTATCATATTATTACTAATATAGTCTGGACCAGGAGATTTATTTACATTCATTTTGTCGATTAGCTCTTCTATTTCTTTCTTATGAATATTGCATGAGTTGGAGTTTGTAAAGTTCGGTGAATAGTTCCTTATTGATGTATGGTGAGCAGTATCCGATATATTTGTATCATCAGGAATTAATTCATTAACCAGATCTCTCATTAGAGTTTCTTTAGAATCTACCGGTGCTTGTTCAATTATTGGTAATCCCTTTTGTTGATTAGAGGAACTCAATTTTTTAAAGGTTTTATAAGCGTTTCCAAACGGATTATTAGATAAATTTTCTTCTATAAAATTCCGCCAACTATTCCTCTTAGCTTTTCTGATATTATTTTTATATTTATTTCTGACAGACTTATATTCATTAACACTAATTGCTTTATGATGAAAGTATAGATTTCTCACATAATGAAAATACTTTTTCTTTTGTTCTAATTCTTTGTTCCACCACTTGATCCCGGTATCGAAAGTGAAGTTGGAAGATTTCACCTCCAGAGATTGATATGCAGCTTCCTGAATTATATCCGTTACCCTGTCAACTACCATGTCAATATCAGTGTCTTTTTCGACCTTTTTTATATCTTTTTCCAATTTTCTTACTTCTTGTTTAGAAATTGTATTTGAAAACAGTGACCAATCTGCTTTCTTTTCACTAAATTTCCATGTAGATTTTTGTTGATTGTTTATAATATCTAAGTTAACATTGATATCAAATGAAACTGTCACATGGTCGGAAATATTGGTTAATTCAAAAGTTTGCCAATTGTTCACCAGTTTCAATGAATGTCTATTTGAAATAGTGAGATCTATTATGCTTTTATTACGACAGGTAGGAGTTTTGTTATTGTGAATAAAAAGATTTTATTCATTAATAATAGGTTGCATTTTATATCCGTTAGAGTTTGTAATTCTATCGAACCAAACAGGGTGACGGGAATTAAAATCTCCACAGAGGATTAGGGGAGTACTCTCGAAGGTAGCTATCAATTCCTTTAAAAAGTTCAAATGTTCGTCATCGCATTTATTTGGAGGAATATAAAAGTTTGTTATTATCGTCCTAGATTTAGGTGTATTAATAGAGATTGATGTACAAAACTGAGATTTGTGAAACCCTCTAACTTTCTATATTTAATATTTTTATTAAATATAACCGTTGCAGTATAAATGTTTTCTGTTGAGGAACAATGTACTATGTGCGGTCCATATCGAACACGACCTTTCTATTTAAAACATAAGGCTCTTGAAGAAGGAGAATATCTGGAGGATTGTCTCTAATAGAGCTTCTGAGTTCAGAAGTTGCAATTATATTTTTCCTAATGGGTTCTATTGGGTTCTATTTATGATTCTGTCTACTTGTATTTTGTAAAGTGGACAATCCGTCCCATTAACCCTGTGATTTGTTTGTTTATTTCTGAAAATTGGGTGTTTAGAACAGTTGTGACAATTCAGTTCATTCGAGCAGGAATGGGTTCCATGGACCCTACAGATATTACAGATTTTCTCATTTGTGCAGTCTTTAAGCTTATGGTTTGGATTGTATTGAAAGCATTATTGACATTGTTTTACTAAGACCTTATCTTGAATGTGGCAACGTTCTAAATCAGTGTAAAGAGTATTGTTATTTTTCTTAATTATTTGATATGCCTTTGGTGAAAGTCTTAAAACAATGTTTTGTGTAGCAGTATTTGATTTCATTAGAAACAGCATCCTTATTTCATCCTCCATTCCCCTTAACTCTGGATTCATGTTACAGATTGTCTTTACAAATGTTGTTGTGTCCGTTATTTTTGAAACGTTTTTAACCACAACCGTTGGATCTCTTTTCCTAGGAATATATATTTTACTGATTGCCTTTAACTCATCCGATTTTCCCAATTCCTCCTGAAGAGCATTCAATTCTACTTGCGATGGCGATTTTATTACTACTGCGTTCCGTGTATTGAAAATTTTATTAATTTTGATATTCCCACCGTCTTCCCTTATTTTCTTTATGGTTCTAGAGATAGCTTGAGAAACATCAGATATAGATTCATTGTTGGCTGGAGATGCAATTAGCGTAAATTCTATGTTTTGAATTTGTTGATGTTTGACAATTAATTGTTGTTCATTTTCTTGTTTTGTTACTTGCGCAAATGTAGGTCTGTATACCGAAATTTCTCTTAATATTTTTCCACCTTATTTCCCATTGCAGAGTTGACAGCTTCCGTTATTATTCCTATTGTGGAGTCTTGATTCATATCAGAAAGAGAAGAAACTCCTTCTTTTGCTTGAGTAATCATTGTTGATAAAAAGGATATGTCATTTTTAGTTACGTTTTTTTGATTGCCTAAATATTTATTATTAAAGTATTGAAATACTTCATCCAATTTTAAATTTATAGAGTTTATAACTGAATCCATTTTTTTTCTTAGTTTGAAAAAGAAGCCAAGTTTTGCATATCTATTGACATCGTAAAATTTTAATGTGTTGTTAGCGTTATTTAAAATATTTAATTTAATCCAAAAGATTTAGCGATATGAATATATAACTTAAAAATCAATATGTTTAAATATAAACTGGAATTAAATTATTTCAAAATATATAATATAACAAAAGTTAAAACAAATTTAAAGTCAATATTTACCAGAAAGTGCGGAGCGATGCAATACACGTCCACTCAATCTGGCCGCCTGGTACTTTTATATATATATATATATATATATATATGGTAATTTAAACCAACCATCCCATATTGTATATAACTTATAATAATATTTTAATGTTGTATAATAGAAACACATCTGTAAATGATTATACGTATTATTGACATGTGTCTTTACATCATCATATGTAATGTGATTTGTACAAACTGAGGATAAATAAATAATAATCTGTAATAGATTAAGAGTTGAGCTAAGCAAGAGATAGAAGTCATAACGTCAAAATCGAGATAGATTTAGAATTCCCACAACAAGGTCTAAAAATGGGCTAGACCACCCACACTCTTGACATCTGGTGGAATGCAAAGCCCCCTCTCACATCTGGTGACATGCAAAGCCCCCTTTCAAAGGAACGGCCCCTGTCGCATAAGGCCCTTCCGTCTTAACCTATAAATACAGTCACTTCACAGTGAGTTCAGCATCTGTGCGAGCCCACGTCGGTTGTACCTCAGATCCTCCTCATCCATCATGTAGACTAGTAAGAAACTTCTATCTCCCCATCTTTCGCTCCTAGCTCAACTTTTATCTGTTCACGGAACTTTCTTAGTGCAACTGTGTCTTCGTTTTTTTGTGTGGACATTCCCAAGCTTTCCACTCTGCCTCGACCACGACTGCCTGTACTCTGTGAGGACTTTTAAAGGACCTACAAGGTGCAGAGAGGTACTGGAAAACTCCCCATCCTGGCTGTTCCTCTCGGTTAACACAGTATAGCGAGAGTCAACACTTCATCATCACAAAGTTAATCGACAGATCTCTACAAGGCTTACCAGACCTCAACTTATTACATATATATATATATTCTAGCGGATGTGTACCCGGCTTCGCCCGGGTTTTATCCGAGTGAAAGTTTGCCTAACGAATATTATATATTATGAAGTATAATAAACAATGTTAAAGATTAGTTTTAATTATTAATCAAGATTGTGTGTGAATATGTGAGAAAGATGTGATATCGTTGTTGTTTTCTTGGCCGACTGTTTTACATATGGTGTTATCTTAAAATTGCTTGTTTTGAATATTTTTTTAGATTTAGTTGAAGGAATTGCTGAATTTCTTTTTTGTATTTATATATAAATAAAATTAACTCTGTTGATTTTTTTTGTATTTAATCGATAACAGCGAAGTTACGCATGTTAAAGTTAGGAAAAATATTTTGATGTTAAGCAAAACCTGCTCCATCTCGTTTTACATAAATGTTGAAAATTTGGTCGAAATTGATGCATTGTAACGAAAGTTTTTAGCGAACACCACTTATGAAATTTGCATTTTATTAATATATATATATATGTTAATAATTATTATTAATAATAATTATTTCATACTTATGAAAGAAAAAAAAGGCAACTGAAAGTTGCTGATAGCTTGCGCCATTCTATTGGAATAAATATCAACTATTCGTTGATTTTTTAATTATTCCAAAATTGGCCAAATACTCATTCTTCAATAAGAATTGGCATTTTATTAAGAATATGCTTCCAATAGATGGCGCAAGCCATCAGCAACTTTCAGTTTCACGATAAGGAGATGCCTTTTTTTCTTTCATTATTTACGCACCTTATCCCAGTACGAGATCACATTTTTACTATTGTTTCAAAATATTTAGAGTATTTAGGTATATATATTATTACATCTCAGGTTGAGGGTTTGGCAGTTTTGTTTACCTTCATTCTCTCCTTATTCTTATTCTATAGATATCCCGAGAGAGCTGCCATCTTTCATTAAACAAATTTAAACAAAGTGAAGAATAGCGTAATACACCTTTTAGTATATTTTAAAATTATTTATTTCTTCGCCACTTATATGGTCCAAAGGTCTTCTTGTTGGTCACTTCTCCAGAATTGTCACTCCTTACACCCCCGTAGTGACAGTGACATTAAATACAAGGTATGATCAGAAGTGTGTTCCCGCACTGGTCTAATGAAAAAAAAAATAGGTAGAGAAAAGAATGATAATACACCTATTAAAAAGAGGGAAGAAGTTAGCACCAGTTGCGTGTAAATGTTTGCGCGTGTGCGCCTCGTATTATTTTAAATAAATCTATTTTTAGAAGACAGTAGTAGTAACAGCGCAGCTAAATTGAAATGGACGTTAAAATAGAATAGCATGTTTGTTTGAAATTCTGTTTACGAATCGGTAAATCATGCAGTGAAGCTTTGATTTGCTAGAAAAAGCACTTGGAGAAGACTCTTAAAAGAAGAACAGCATTTGAGAAAGATACCATATATAAAATAAACAAGTTTTTAGTTTTGAAAATTGTATTAGTATTTTTCAAACACGCGCTAACAAAATCAATAGCAAAGACAAGTGGCAATCCCGGCCAAGGGCGTCATGAGCCAGTCTACCCTCAGAATAAAAATAAAAAAAGAAGCAAGGCGTGATACTCAATATATATATATTTTGAAATATATTCCAATATATCTATGTCTCCATGTGTTGTAGTTATAATGTAATTGCCAAAGTGACAAATAAAATTTCGAGTGAGTGACAGTCGACGCCAGAAGGAGGAAAGAGGTCCGAAAAACAAGTCTGGTTCCTAGGTGTGCCCTTTCTTACTCAAACAGATTAGTCGCATTTGAGACACAATGATGGACAGACCCCTCAAGACAGATCTTTCCCCGACCGGCGTCGGCTACACTGGCTCTCGCCATCTCTATGGTGCCATCCAACATGTCTCGTCCCAATCACGCCTGAACCCACTCTAATCATTGTGGCCACCACGACTGCAAACCAACATGCCACACTACAGTCATCCAACAGGATACAACAACTACATTACTACAGAGAGTCGACAGGATTTACCGAGGACAACGCAAAGAAGATGGAACCTGGAGAACAGAGCGACGCCGGAGTTCACCACCATGCCACCCACAGTCACGGACATCGTGGCACAACTCGTGGAACATATCCAAGACATCACCGCTTCCAGCCTAAAGTAGTTAGCCTACCTTCAAAAACCTTTCAACCCACTCGCCATTACAAATCCAATGTGCTCGCCACAAACATTCACAATCCACCTGACGACGAGAACTTCTCCTCCCTCACGCCTTCTTCAACCATCACCAAGGGCCATGGCCTCATCAACAAACGATAACTTTCGGACTACACTCCAAAGAACATTTTTGTACAGTGAGTACAACTTATTTTAAACCTGTTTTTACGAGTATTCAAGTTTCAAGTATATTTTTATTACAATTATTTCATTTAAATTTTAGCTCCTATCAATTGACATCCATGCTCCATTTCATTTATGCATTTTTTTTATTGGGTCATATTTTATCTAAATTAAAAAAAAAATAATTTATCCACATCATAAAATTCTAAGTCTATCAATCACCTATATTGCTTCATTATATGCAAGTTAACCTATAGTAATTTAACCATTTCAGTTTTCATTTACTTTTAAATCTTCATATCATAAAAATTATAATTTCATTTTTATGACAAAAAAAAAAACGCTTCATTTTACCCCCCCCCCCCCCCCCCCATTTTCATAATAATTTTATTTCTTAATATTTTCAATTATTGTGTTCTCAACCAACCTTTAGACTTTAAACCCCTTTTCACATATTCATTTTTGAATAATGTCATTTTCAAAATAAAACCTTCTATAACTCAAAATTCTCATTTGAAGAAAAAAATATGTTTCTATTTTATTTTAAAATGTACGCGCCTGCTATCAACTAAAAACAATATATAGCCAACACTTATATAGCCAACACTTATATAGCTAACACTTATATAGCCAACACTTTTTTCCCCAAGTCTTCATCACAACTACATTCACAAATACCAACTCATCTCACCCAGTGTAATGCCATTTTCACCATTGTTCCTTCTATAAAAACATTCAATTCCACAAACCAACTTAAAGAAAACAACGCTAATTTAAAAAGAAAACTCTTGAATTTCAAACATAAATTACAAATATATCACACTCACATTTTCCTCTATCTCTTTCATCGAGAGACTATTTATGGTGTTCTGTTCTTTTTTCCCACGCGCGGCGCGAGACTTATAAATAAACTAAAATGGAAGCTCCCTTGAAGGATTGCACCACGCTTGAACAACGTGCAGTTATTCGTTTCTTGAATGCAGAAGGTATTCAAACATCTCAAATATGCCAAAGAATGAAAAATACTATGGTGAGTCTTGTTTGTCTAAAAAAAACATTTATAAATGGGATAACGAGTTCAAAAATGGACGAATTACATGTTCCGATATTGAGCGAGCTGGACGACCAAGTGTTACAGCGACGCCAAGCACGATAAATGCGGTTGAAAACTTAATTTTGGAGGATAGAAAATATCTATTTTTACCATAGCCGACAATTTGAGTATAAGCTATGGAACTGTGCACACCATTATTAATGAACAATTGCAATTTAGAAAAATATGCTGCAGATGGATTCCACATTTCATTAATTTGGACCAAAAACTTAACAGTATTCGGGTTTCAAAGGCACTGTTAAAGCGGTATGAAGAGGAAGATGATCATTTCCTTGACCAAATTGTAACTGGAGATGAGAGTTGGTGTTATCATTATGATCCTTCGACAAAACGTGCATCTATGGAATGGAAACGAGGTGACTCTCCAAGACCAAAAAAAAAAATCAGGTCTCAACGTTCGGCCGGTAAAGTTTTGTTAACAATTTTTTGGGATGTTAATGGACCAATCTGTCTTGATTTTTTATCCTCAAGGCAACGTATGAACAGCGACCTTTATTGTGACACTCTTGTAAATAAGCTAAAGCCCGGTATAAGAAACAAAAGAAGAGGGAAGCTTAGTAAAGGTGTTCTCTTCCTTCATGATAATGCAAGGCCGCATACATCATGTAAAACTGTATCTACAATCATTAAATTAGGTTTTGAAGTTTTAGAACATCCTGCATATAGTCCAGACCTAGCCCTCTCTGACTATTTCCTTTTTGGACTACTAAAGAAGGAGTTAAAGGGAAAGCGATTTGACTCGGATGAAGATGTCCAGAAAGTGGTGCAAGATTTTTTTCACACGCTTCCTAAGAGTGCCTATAAAGAGGGTATTTACAAGTTTCCAGAACGATGGAGACGATGTATAGAAAGCCAAGGTGATTATTTTGCATAAATCAAGTCCTAATTTTTAATATCGTTCTTATTTTTTTTAAATAAATTATAATTCACCTTATTTTTTGATCCCACCTTGTATGTTCGTACGACCACCACCTATGACTTCAGTAAACTTGTTACTCATGATGAATTAGGTTAGATCATACCCCAACACAACGACTTCACGTGACACCTTTCCATTTACATTTTTTTTTCGCACGTGTCACAGCGACTCAACAAAACTTTTTTTTTCACTTTTACCAGGCTACATTATGCCTTCATTTTTCCTGTGACACATTTATTTATTTTTTCTCTCACTCGAAAGCGTGTCCACGTCGCAAGTCTCAGCAAGAACATATCTCAACCTAACACTTCGTGAACAATACTTTTACTAAGCCAAAACTCATGTGGAAGTACATCGACGTATGAACACCGAGCTAACTAAATTCCCCATGTCATAACAATATACCACATCACAACTAACACATCACCATAGGTTCTATCAACTACATCAATGTCAATCCCTGTAAACTTAAAGATTGTCTTGGCTTGAATACCAACTGTTCTATATATTACCTACTTTAAAATATGTTTAGTATTGCTACTTTTTTTCATATCATATTACTTTTCTATTTTTAATCAATTCAAAAACTCACATCGTTTTTTATGTTTCGCATATTTATATTAATGAATTATTTAAAATATATCTCGAGTTTTTTCATGTTTTTACTTTTGTCTTTTTATTTTTATATGAACAATCGAGATGATAGCTTTTATTTTAATCTTCAATGTTTATAATCATCTTTTACTTTCTATATACTATTGTATTAACATTCATCACACACAATTTTCAATTTTAACTTTTTTTTCAGCTTCAATTTTTATATTTAAATTTTAGAAAATGCCTCTACACCCTTACCCTCCAAATTCTCATGACATCTCAGCCCATACCTTCCCAGAGAGATCGTTACTATCCGCTAAAACTTTGATTTCTCACATTGATTCCATCTTAACTACAAACGCTTCTTCGAGAGTAACCTTCCCAACAGTCGAACTTGAGCAGCAAGTTAGATGACTTTTTTTTTCATTCACGGCGGTTCGAGCATCAACGCCCCCTTTTTTTTTTTCTCACATTCGGGCAATTCTTTTTTTTTTTCAATCACTTCACTTTCACCACTGCCTTACCGCGGCTAAATCGTTTTTTTTAATGCGACAGAACGACTCTCTCTCTCTCTCTGCCACACTCTCTATTACTCTTTTTCTCGAACAAAGCTTCCACCACCTATTCCCAAATCCGTCTGATAGCACTTGGAGAAGACTATTAAAAGAAGAACAGCATTTGAGAAAGATACCATATATAAAATAAACAAGTTTATATTTTTAAAATTGTATTAGTATTTTTCAAACACGCGCCAACAAAATCAATAGCAAAGACAAGTGGCAATCTCGGCCAAGGGCGTCATGGGCCAGTCTTCCCTCAGAATAAAATAAAAAAAAGAAGCAAGCCGTGATACTCAATATATATATATATATATATAAAGAGACAAGGGTCGCCTCTCCCGTCAAAATAGACGTCTAAAACAGACGCCATCTATTGACCGTCGCCGCAACTAGCGGCCTCGGGTCGGTGACAAAGCCACAACACCAGCTTTGGCAAACTGAAAAGCGTCCACCTGGAGACCATGGTTTCGGGCTGATGGCCCTCGTCAGTCCAGGGCGGACTTTATTCCATGAGATCCACACGGGATCTAATGGAATCTTGACAATCTGCCAAAGAGGTGTTTTGCTGGCAAAGTGGCTGGGCCATATCTATGGCCAAAATATAGATGGAAATTTTGCCGGGAGGAAAATGATCTAAAGAGACAAGGGTCGCCTCTCCCGTCAAAATTTCCATCTATATTTTGGCCATAGATATGGCCCAGCCACTTTGCCAGCAAAACACCTCTTTGGCAGATTGTCAAGATTCCATTAGATCCCGTGTGGATCTCATGGAATAAAGTCCGCCCTGGACTGACGAGGGCCATCAGCCCGAAACCATGGTCTCCAGGTGGACGCTTTTCAGTTTGCCAAAGCTGGTGTTGTGGCTTTGTCACCGACCCGAGGCCGCTAGTTGCGGCGACGGTCAATAGATGGCGTCTGTTTTAGACGTCTATTTTGACGGGAGAGGCGACCCTTGTCTCTTTAGATCATTTTCCTCCCGGCAAAAATTTCCATCTATATATATATATATATTGTAATATATTCCAATATATCTATGTCTCCATGTGTTGTAGTTATAATGTAATTGCCAAAGTGACAAATAAAATTTCGAGTGAGTGACAGTCGACGCCAGAAGGAGGAAAGAGGTCCGAAAAACAAGTCTGGTTCCTAGGTGTGCCCTTTCTTACTCAAACAGATTAGTCGGCTTTGAGACACAATGAAGGAGAGACCCCTCAAGACAGATCTTTCCCCGACCGGCGTCGGCTACACTGGCTCTCGCCATCTCTATGGTGCCATCCAACATGTCTCGTCCCAATCACGCCTGAACCCACTCTAATCATTGTGGCCACCACGACTGCAAACCAACATGCCACACTACAGTCATCCAACAGGATACAACAACTACATTACTACATATATATATATGTGATAATTTGTATATAGCAATATGTAACCCCACCATAAACTTGCAATGTATCGTCAAAAGATTTAATAAAAGTTAGCTTCGCGAAAAAGGGAACAACAATTAACAGGATTTCATCATCCAGGAAGCCCAGGACCCATAAAACTAAAGTTCAAAGACCTTCTTCTTCCTGGAAGATTGCAACCATGGCGACTGTTGTAAATAAGTGAAAGGCGGTGTAAAATGGAGTGGTACACCAGTCGCGTTCGCGCTATTCGAGGAAATGCAAAATAGACCCAATTGTATATAAAATATAACTTTTTATTTTGCCTATCTGCAATATTCTTGATTCTTAATAAGGTCTTATTTACATATATACATTCAATTCCAACTTCTCTAATTTTGTCTTCTCCAGCTTTAGCCTTGACTTCTCTATATTAATTTTTCAACTTCTTAGACTTCTTTAAATTTATCTTCAACTTCCCTGAGTTCTTTGAATTCTTTAACTTCTTAGACTTCTTTAAATTTATCTTCAACTTCCCTCTGAGTTCTTTGAATTCTTTAACTTCTTAGACTTCTTTAAATTTATCTTTAACTTCTTAGACTTCTTTGAATTTATCTTTAACTTCTTAGACTTCTTTAAATTTATCTTTAACTTCCTTCTTTAAACTTTAACTTTACTTCTTTAAACTTTAACTTTACCTTTTTGAACTTAAACTTTATACTTGATTCACCTTCAGTCACACACCTAACTCTGATCTGATACCTTCTCCTCTGCGCGCGCCTATGCCCTGTCCTCTCTTCTCCTACCTCCGGCCTCTTTCTCGCCGCGACTTTTATAGTCGTATAAAGGGTCACGTGGACGGATTCTGTGGATTCACTCTGTGGCGCATCCCGTCATGCCCGCCATCTAGAACCGTTTTCCCGAATCAAAAATCAAAAAAATATATATTTCCAACAGCGACAATGGAGGTACTAAGCCAATCACAGTTAAGCATGACAAATCAACAACCAATCACCTTTAAGCATGACCAACTAATAGCGAATCAGAATCAGGCACGTAGAATGATCTTCACCAATGAGAAGCCGAGAGAGTTAATGACGAGGATCTCGGACAAGAAGTTAGAGAGAAGGTAGGTGACCGGGCTAGAAGCAAAGTGTGCTCAACTTAGGCTCCAACCAAGGTAAAGTCCTCTCGATCATGTGAAAGTACCTCCTCCAGTCTCATCACTCTCTCCCTTTCGCAAAGTCTATTTTCTATCCCATCCAGGTGCTCGTTATTCCCCTGTGGAAACCCACCATTCGACCAAGACTGCGCCACCAATCACTAATCCAATCAAACCCATCCAACCACACAATTCACCAGGATCCAACCCGAATATCACATAGAGTCGACAGGATCCAATCGAATTATTATAGAGAGTCGACAGGATCTTACACATGTAAACAACAGGATCCGACAGAGAGTCGACAGGATCAATCGAAATATTATAGAAAGACGACAGGATATGATGGAATACGAACCACCCAAAGACGCGAAGCGAGAGTGGACAGCGAACACCCCCGTGCCCGAAATATCGAAAAGTATGGCGAATTTTGAATTTTCGCGGGTTACGTATATTCGAATTTCGATCTTTTTGTGGCTTTATGTTGGTACTCATGTCTCCCACTTATGCCGACAAGCTCGGCCATTTTGAATGTTCACTTAATTGTTGACAGCTGCTTTGCTTGCAGGTGTTTTGGATCGTCTTCGATTTTTACCTAATAAAAAAAATGGATCAAAGAACCTGTATCAAATTTTGTGTGAAAAACGAAATTAAGTGCGCGGATGCATTCCGAATGTTGACTGTGGCATACGGAGAAGCTACCTTGGACCGAAGCAACGTTTATCGGTGGTACAAAATGTTCTCAGAAGGCCGAGAAGATGTGAACGACGAAGAGCGTGCCGGACGCCCGAGCACTTCAACAACAGGCGAAAAAATAATGAAGTGGAGAAAATGATATTGGCCAATCGTCGAATCACCGTTAGATAAGTTGCTGAGGACCTAAACATATCGATTGGCTCGTGCCATTCGATTTTTATCAATGATTTGGGCATGAGACGGGTCGCCGTGAAATTCGTACAAAAATTGCTCAATTGCGACCAAAAACAGCATCGCATGGACATTGCTAATGAGATGTTGGACTCTGTCCGCGACGACCCAAATTTGCTCCAGAGGGTCATAACTGGTGACGAAGCGTGGGTTTATGGTTCTGATGTGGAAACCAAAGCTCAATCATCTCAATGGAAGCTGCCGCAAGAACCAAGACCGAAAAAAGCGCGCCAAGTTCGGTCGAATGTG
The DNA here is from genome assembly GCA_030710605.1 of Cordylochernes scorpioides. Classification (NCBI taxonomy): domain Eukaryota; kingdom Metazoa; phylum Arthropoda; class Arachnida; order Pseudoscorpiones; family Chernetidae; genus Cordylochernes; species Cordylochernes scorpioides. Next base: position 61,377,665 of record CP092878.1, read on the forward strand.
AAAGTTTTGCTGACAGTTTTCTTCGATTGCAGGGGCGTGGTGCATCATGAGTTATTGCCACAGGGTAGAACGGTCAATAAGGAATATTACCTGCAAGTTATTTGCAATTTGCGCGAAGCAATCCGCCAGAAACGCCCGGATTTGTGGAAGAACAAAAATTGGCTTTTGCAACACGATAACGCCCCTGCTCACACATCGTTGCTTGTGCGCGACCTTTTGGCTAAAAACAACACACTAATGATGCCGCAGCCACCTTATTCCCCAGATCTGGCCCCCTGTGAATTTTTCTTGTTCCCTAAACTCAAGAGGCCCATGAAAGGACGACGTTACGCTACGCTTGACGAGATAAAGACGGCATAGAAGGAGGAGCTGAAAAAGAATTTTTTAAAATTATTTTTTTGAAGTGCTTCGAAGAATGGAAAAACCGTTGGCACAAGTGTATACTATCTCATGGGGATTACTTTGAAGGGGACAAAATAGGTAATCATGAATAAATAAATAATTTCTGAAAAAACACAAAAGTCGCGATACTTTATGGACACACCTCGTAGAACCGACACGCACCCTGGCGGGGATTCTCCTTCAGTTGACCGCCGTCCTGACGCAAGTGGGGTCGACCCAACACGCGGAAGCGGACATTCCCCCTTCGATGGAACCTACGCCGCCCGCCATTTCTTCCAGGCCTACGACCGGAAGATGGACGAAGCCCTCGTAACAACCCCCGAAAAGTTACTCAGGTTGCCTCGATACCTGACGCGCCAACCCCTGGAGCTCTTCAGGAAACTCCGGTTGGCCACCCAGACCTACCTCCAGGTGAGGCACACCTTCCTGGATCTCTACCCGGAATCCAAAGAGGCGTCCTTCGCCAAGTACTTCGCCCTGAAGCTTGTTGGGCAGGCAAGCCTGGAGGAGTACTACCGAGGGAAGACAGCGCTGGGCATGCAACTGGGTCTCTCACAGGAGGTAATCCTGGAGACGCTGACGGAGGGATTGCCGCTCTTCGACCAGCGCCTGGTCCGCGTGGTACCTCCTGAGAGCCTGGTCGAGTGGTTCCAACTGGTGCAACGGATCCATGGACCCAGCGCACCAACTTCGCGTCACCACGAGGAACAACCGCCCAACATGTCGGGCCCATACACCAGCACACCAAGAAAAACAGGTGTGTGGACTGCACCTGCACCGCCTTCGAACTGCAAATTCTGCGGCGCCCACCACTGACATTCTGAATGCTGCAACAAATCAGCTCCACACGCCACCTCGCGGGCAGTGCAACCAGCCCAACATCCACAACACGCCCGACATCCACTACAAGACAAAGCCCAAGCCGCCCGAAAAGCCCCAGCCTTTCGTCAACCAGGTAGGAAGGCCTCAACTTTTCGTCAGCCAGCTGACGATTAAACTGTCCATCACCTATGAACTCTCACCCCTTTCCTAATTGATACAAGCGCAAGTTTGAACATAGTGCCCCATAACCTCTATAAAAAGTTTAAAAATATCCTCCCTCAAATAAAACTTAAAAAACAGCCTATAAACCTACAAGCCATAAACGGCCCTGTACCGACCTTAGGTCGAATAACCCTCCCCCTTGCAATAGGTAAATTAACCAAAAACGAGAATTTCCATGTGGTGGAAGCACCTCTACCATTTGGGGTTTTCGGAATAAATACCCTCTGAAACTTTAAAATTACAATAGATTTTAACCAAGGCACTATGTTCCAACTCGCCGCCCCATTGCAACCTACCACCTACCATTTTGCTCATATACCAAATGAATGCGCCTATTGGGAATGCCAAGCGGAGTCACAAGGGGCTCACATGGCAAACACGCCTTCCGCACACGGCACCCAATGCGCACACATTGGTCAAAAACCATTTGCCACAATGCCAATGTAGATCACGTCACGCGCATGCAGGCCACCTTTTCACTAGGGCCAATTGCACTTATTACATGCCCTCTATGCACAAGGCCAAAATGGCCCAAACTCACCACAAAAATGCCCAAACATTGTCAGTCCAACAGGACAACTCTCACATTAGGTACAAACGTGACCACACATCATCACACCACCGTCACACGCGTAAACATCACAACAAGCGCGACACTCGCACAAAAAGGCAAGAGAAACACCACTCAGACACATGCACAATTACTGCTGGTACCACCACACCACTAACACGAAACATAGAAACCATTCACGCCATTCAACCACCACACAATCGCAAAACATTGCGATCCTTTTTAGGCGCTGTGAACGTTTATAAAAAGTTCACCCCGGACTACGCCCGCTTGCGGACGCCACTTAACAACCTTTTCAAAAAGGATGTAACGTGGGTTTGGGATGACAAATGCCAGAAAGCATTCACTAGCCTGAAGGAAAGCCTCACCACACACCCCATTTTACACCTTTACCTGGAAGGTCTGACATGCCAAGTGTACTGTGACGCATCAACACTCGACATAGCAGGCGTCCTCAAACAGGTCCACCCTGATGGAAAGGCCTACCCAGTCCAATACTTTAGCCGCCCCCTACGTTCACACGAACGGAATTACTCCATCTCTGAATTAGAATGCTTAGCAATCGTTGAGAGTGTGGACAAATTCCGCGTCTATTTGATGGGCAGAAAATTTACCATATTTTCTGACCATCACGCATTGCAATGGCTGAAAACAATCAAAAACCCGTCAGGAAGATTATTCCGATGGAGATTACGACTGTCGAGCTACGAATATGAGGTTCGTTACATAAAAGGAACACAACAATATGAAGCGGACCTTCTATCTCGTAACCCGTTCTGTGGCTTCTTAGACGCCCCCCTCATTAAGAGCCATCAGCCTTCCCCATCTGGAGAGTCTAAACTGACCATTGATCACAACAGACTTCATACCATTTCCCGCAAAGGTGTAACCAAAATAATAATCTCAAAAACACTCACCAACGAACTACTTCAATCAGTACACACCCAATACAACCACCCAGGCATCTCACTGATGACGAGACTAATCTCCGCTCAGTATTATTGGCAGGGCATGTCAAAAGACATTGCACAAAATGTTAAAACCTGTCCAACCTGCCAATTGACAAAGCGTCCGATGGGACCAACTTACAGGGAATTAAGTCAACCACCAGAAGCCAAAGGGCCCTTTGACCTACTATCCCTCGACACCATAGTTGGGTTTGCCAAATATGGCAACGCCAAAGTATACCTCCACGTCGTGGTCGACCATTTCTCGCGCTACACATGGACGTTCCCGTCCAAATTCACCAGTATTTTTACCTATCAACAGGTGTTCAAGCGAGTATTGCAGAATGTCTCCCCGAAACGCCTTCTTACGGATAGAGCGCCTGCACTCACTTCGCCGAGATTTAGGAGCGTCCTGCTTAACAGGAATATCTACACGTTACTCACCATCAGCAATAACCCACAAGCCAACGGTCTATGCGAACGCCTAAACGCCACCCTTACAGGAAAACTTAGGCTACTCCATTTGGAGAATCTTAAGGTCGCATGGACTAAGTTGGTCAAACGAGTTACCACCATATACAATAATACATCTCACTCTATCACCGGTTTTCCGCCCATCTACCTGATGTTTGGCGTTCTACCCGCGGAACATTCCGACCACACCACACCTTACCCAGACATCGACAGAGCCAGGAAGATCGCACACACGAGAACTCAAAACAAACACCTACGAGCCAAAAACGTTTATGACCAACGACATAAACAACCACACTTCGAGGTAGGCGACCTGGTGTTGCTTAAAATATATCACCACCTCAACACAGGGAAACTTGCCCCATATTTCACAGGACCATACACCATATTAGAGATCATCTCCCCAAATGTGGTCCGTATCGATACACCCAACCAACCTCTCCAAAGAGATACTGATACAGTTCATGTAAACAAACTTAAACAATACACAGAAAACATCCACTACATAACACCACCCATAGCAAAAACACACCATCTACGACATAGGAACACGTTTCCATTCAAACATCTTTCACCCAAAAATTTTCTAACAAAACCACTGACGATCAAATCGACAGACAGCAACCCTCTCATTCATTTAGATCCCACCATTTTCACCAAAACCCGATTTATATCCTTCACCCATAACAAAAAACACGACATCGCCTATCCACAAATAGATCCAACCATAACTAATCCTCCACCCAGTCCGCCACAACAAATCGAATTGCAACACGATTCACAAAGAAATACACTCATGGAGAAAATATTGGAAAACATGTACAGATTCCCCATATTCCACTTAATACTTTTTATCTGTCTTCTGACTATGCCATACTCCCTCGCCCCATTTACCATAGTAATCTACCTTGGACTATATGCCCAACAGCCTCAAAGGCTTTACCAATTACAGGAAGCCATCTTCCAAATAGGTAGTGCCTTCCATACGTTTGTAACTCTCGTTCTGGACATCCTGGGAGAAAACTTCCAGCGGATATTTAGATCGCCCCAGAGCAGAGGCGGGGAGTTGGGACCGAATTAGAAAGTTCCCCCCGCATGGGCCCCTCCATCCCCCGCGCTTCCGGTCAGAATAACGACTCCAGTTCGATTAAGCTCACTTCTTGGCCTCCCGACTTACAAAAACGTTCGCCATCTTGGCTGTCACCGAATGTCGTCCAAACCATCCCCACAACTTGGAAATCCCAAGTTTCACAAGGACTTCAATCCTCGATTTTTTTCAGAAAAACACTCATAAATTCAAATTTTAAATCTCAAAACACCGCCTCCAAATGAATTAGAAATATCGATTCTTTTCCCGACACTCACAAACAACTTATTACATTTTACCCACATAAGACACGCATCCAACACTCACGACCAATACGGAAAACTCAGATCTAAAGGCCAAATACGAACAAAAACACGTACATTACCACTTCAAAGATAGGATAAAAGAAAAAAGTAAAGCCTTCGAGCTTACGTTTCTTCCGAAAGGAAGGAACGACCACTTAAAAGGGTCGAGGACTCTCCTCGAACCCTGTATTGAAAGATTCGATTCCGGTCACGACCTCCCGATAACGAAGTGGATATCGGGCGAGCATAACTTCCCGCCCCTGGACACTTTTATTTTTCCGTTCGCCATTACTCTTCATATAATTTCACCCTTTCATACTTCATCCAAAAAAGTTAGAAATAGTAAATATTTCTCTTTGAAATAAATATTGATTTTTCACAGAAAAGAAACTTATGCGGTGAAACTTTAAGTGTTGTTTTATAACTTAAGTGCCCTAGGGGATCGCATAAAAACCCCTAGAACGCATTAAGGCTCGGGACAAATTAATACAAAACACACGGCCTTGAGAATTTTAAAGACACTACAACCCCAAAAACATTACAACAAATACAAATACAAACTTAGGGTTAATTAGATTCCCGTGTCTCCTGTACACATAATATAAACGCGATCTTGGAAAGGATCATGTTTCCACCCACAAAATTTGCACAAGAGACAAAAAATCTAAAGGAGAATCAAACTTTGACAACCAAAGGACAGTTCTCAATCTACGACAGGCTCGCCCCATGAGTGATATAATATTTATAGAGGAAGTGTCTCCGCGTGACCTAGATACACTGGCATGCAACTTTTACCATCACTAAGAGATATTTTGCGTATCTCTCTAAATACATACTTTTTTTCTTTTTTTCTCACCCCATTTATTTACATTTTTTTATTTTTGAAATCCAAATGCTTAATCAAATATTTACCCTTTATATAATAACTAACATACCATTTTTCTTCTCTCTCACCCAACTTATTTACATTTTTTTATTTTTGAATTTATCAATGCTCAATCAAAATATTTACCATTTATATAACAACTTTTTTTTTTTTTATAAACCAATTTTACTTTTTCAAACACTCAACAATTTTTTTTTCAACGAAAACTCACTTTGATTGCTTTTAATTATTATATATTTTTTATTTTGATTTCCCAAAGCCCTAACAGAAAATTCCCTTAATGTAGTTCTCCATACATTAAGTATGAATAATTGTATAGGCGCCATTTTTTAAAAACCACTCAACAATTCCTCCAACGCGAATTCACTTTGGTTTCTTTTTATTTTAATTATTATTTCATTTTGATTTCCCAAAGCCCTAACAGAAATTCCCTTAATGTAGTTCTCCCTACATTAAGAATGAATAATTGTATAGGCGCCATTTTTTAAAACCACTCAACAATTCCACCAACGCGAATTCACTTTGATTTCTTTTAATTTTAATTATTAATTTTTATTTTTGATTTCCCAAAGCCCTAACAGAAAATTCCCTTGATGTAGCTTGCCATGCACCAAGTTGAATTGCATAGGCATCATCATTTTTTTTCTTCTACTCCTAAATTATTTCACCAGCACAATTCGCTTTTACCCTTTTTATTTCACCTATGATACTTGTATATAGCCTCACAGTGCTCCCTAATTAATTTTTGCCCACAAAATTACTTTTCTCTTACAGAATTCAATTCAGGCTACCCCTTTTTGAATTGTTCACATGTAGGGGACGCATCTGTGATAATTTGTATATAGCAATATGTAACCCCACCACAACCTATGCAATGTATCGTAAAAATATTTAATAAAAGTTAGGCTTCGCGAAAAAGGGAACAACAATTAACAGGATTGCATCATCCAGGAAGTAAAGGTCACTGCCCAGGACCCATAAAACTAAAGTTCAAAGACCTTCTTCTTCCTGGAAGATTGCAATCATGGCGACAATGGAGGTACTAAGCCAATCACACTTAAGCATGACAAATCAACAACCAATCACCTTTGAGCAAAACCAACTAATAGCGAATCAGAAGCAGGCACGTAGAATGATCTCCACCAATGAGAAGCCGAGAGAGTTAATGACGAGGATCCCGGACAAGAAGTTAGAGAGAAGGTAGGTGACCGGGCTAGAAGCAAGGTGTGCTCAACTTAGGCTCCAACCAAGGTAAAGTCCTCTCGATCACGTGAAAGGCAAAGGTACCTCCTCCAGTCTCATCACTCTCTCCCTTTCGCAGAGTCTATTTTCTATCCCATCCAGGTGCTCGTTATTCCCCTGTGGAAACCCGCCATTCGACCAAGACTGCGCCACCAATCACCAATCCAATCAAACCCATCCAACCACACAATTCACCAGGATCCAACCCGAATATCACATAGAGTCGACAGGATCCAATCGAATCATTATAGAGAGTCGACAGGATCTTACACAGGTAAACAACAGGATCCGACAGAGAGTCGACAGGATCAATCGAAATATTATATATATATACAACAACAACAACAACAAAAGCCCTTATTTAGGGCATTCCGCCCCATACAGGATTCGCCGTATTTACACATCAACAAGAGGAGAGGGAAGAGGAAACATTTACAACAAAATAAAGTTTGTCTCACATTCAGTTACCTATTTACAGATAGTTCATCCTCCAATATCCCTTGCCCTGCATTCTTTCTCATGCGCCCAGCTTCTGTGCAGAACTTAAAGTATCTGACAATCAGTAATTCATCATTCAGAGCTGAAGAGAGAAGTTGACATATGCGATGGTATCTAAATTGACCAGAGTTAGGGCTTGAGAAAATTTCTGTATGTTTTCTGTTAAGAGAGGGCATTGGAAGAAATATATATTATATATATATACACTGCGTGACATTGAAAATGGAACACCAAGAAATAGTGGCCAGAAAGTGATGAAACTCGGCAGACAGAGAGAGACAGGGACGAACAATAAGTGATCTTTATTTCAAAATGATAGTCATAATACAGAGCGAGAACGGCGTCGGCTTAGTAGCAAGTAGGACCACCTCGGACGGCGATGCACGCAGCAACACGTCTAGGTAGAGAGTCAATCAGAGTACGGATGGCGTCCTGAGGGATGGCTCTCCATTCCCTCTCAACCATTTGCCACAGTTCGTCTTCTGAACGCGGCTGTGGCAAGGCATGCAAACGGCGTCCAATGATGTCCCAGACGTGCTCGATTGGTGAGAGATCAGGAGAGTACGGTGGCCAGGGAAGCATCTGTACATCTTGCAGAGCTTGTTGGCTAATGCGAGCAGTGTGCGGTCGGGCCTTATCCTGCTGATAAAGGGCATTGGGTACCCCCTGAAGGTAGGGGAGTGTCACCGGTCGCAGCACATCATCAACGTATCGTTGGCCGTCATAGTGCCCTGAATACGAAGTAAAGGTGACCTGGAATCATACGCGATTGCGCCCCAAACCAAGATTCCACGTTGTCGCACGGTGGGGCGTTCCACAATTGCTGCCGGATTGGACCTTTCTCCACGTCGACGCCACACGCGTACACGGCGACTGTCACTGGACAAGCAGAAACGCGACTCATCTGAGAACACGACCCTGTGCCATTCCGTCATCCACGTCGATCTAGCCCGGCACCATTCCAAACGTTGGCGCCTATTCGGTGGGGTCAATGGCAGTCTTCTTAGCGGACGGCATGAGTGCAAGCCATTAGCAACCAATCGACGGGAAATGGTTCTGGTCGAGGTGGAATGATCTAGGGTGTCTTGCACATGTTGCAGGATGGCGGTACAAGTGGCTTGTGAGGCCGCCACTGCTTGTCGAAGGATACGCCGATCCACACCTGCTGACGTCACTCTGGTTGCACCGACATTCCTATAAATTGCCACATTTCCTTGTTCCAACCATCTTCTCCACAGTCGGTGCACCGTGGACGCACCAAGGTGTGTATCAGCTGCGATTTGACGTATGGACCAACCTGCCCTTTTCAGTCCGATCACCATGCCCCTCGTAAAAGCGTCTGTCTGCTTGAACTGCCTCCGTTTACGATGACCTGGCATTCTCTGTTATTACACGTGTCTTTTGACACAAGAACAAAATTTCTACAATGATTTTCCTTGAAGAAATAACGACACGAATACTGTCCTTTCTGCAAGTTCCTTCCCTCATATCTTACTCCATGTGCGCACGAGAGCTGCGCATTTTACATCATTTGCATAACTCGGTTAGGCGCCTTTAACCTGAAATTTGCATAATTATCTGGCCACTATTTCTTGGTGTTCCATTTTCAATGTCACGCAGTGTATATTGTAGACATAATTATTGAAAATTATTTCTTTCCAACTCATAGCACATATATATACAACAACAACAAAAATATTTCATTAAGACCTTTTAGTCTTATACAGATTTTCCAAGCAGAAATGTAGGATACATGCAGGAAAAAGTAATAGCATACATTGATATTATTTTGAAGGAAAACAAATTCATTTGGCAGTTTCAAAAAAAAAATCATTCTAAATTCTTCAACAAAATATGTTAGTTAATTAGTTAATGGTCCTAGACTTTTTGCATACATAAACTAGAATAGTTTTTGACTTAATTTACGGTTCATATGGATTGTAATGATGTTTTTTTTTCAATTTTTGCTATAGATATATTTCATAATATATACTCTTCCTGGAATAATAAAACAAACCTACAGTCAACCCAGAGAGAGATGGGCAGCTAAAGGGTGTCACTTTAGACATCAACGACATTCCAAGGGGCTCCTGGGGTCCGTCACTTAACACCTCGGGACTTTGGGGACAGTTGGTGATTGTGTGCGACACGAACGGCCGCTCAGCGGTGGCAGGCCCCTCTCGCGCCCTCTCTCTCTCTCTCGCTGATTGCCTGGGTTCACCTTCCAAATCGTGGTGTGATTATTTCTCTTTCCCCACATTATTATTATATTGCCACATTGATAGTCGACAGGATAAGACCTGGCCGGAAGGCAAATCCCTCATATACCAGTGTATGAAGAAAACAAGAAGCAATACCACGATGATCGGACAAACCCACAACCAAGTTCCACAAGATTCAACGACCGACTCTACTGTAGCCGCTTCCCTTCGAACTCTCACCCTCTGTCTCGACCAACTTTTAAACCGTGAGCCTGAAGAAGCACTCACCTACGACGGAGATGAACCTGCCGCACACTTCTTCTCACAACTTGAGTCTCAGCCGAACTTCCTCAACTTAGAGCCAGCACGCCAAGCTCGAAAGGCTCTATCATCACTCAGAGGCGAACCTCGCAAAATTGCACAAGAGTTGGCTCTACTCAATAAGACTTATGAAGAGGTCAAGGAGTCACTCTGCGCCGTCTATCCCCGACGCCCTAGCTTCACTCTTCAAGAGTTCTATGAGCTCAAATGCACATCGATGGCCGAGATCGAGACCTACTACAAGAACAAGGTCCGAATAGGATTGGCGATCAACCTCCCTAAGAGTGCCATCGTGCAAGCACTATCCAACGGTGTGCCACGTAACTATGGCAACCTTTTAAAGATGGCACAACCCTCGGAACCAGAAGAATGGTTGTGCTTAGCCCAACAGCTGACCTACGAAGGGGATAACACCAGCACTAAAGCTGCCCAACAACGATCACCGCGCCAGAGCAGAGTACGTTCCACCACCGTGGACAACACCCCACTATATCCTTGCCGTTACTGTGGCGGACAACACTGGCACGCACAGTGTCAGCAGCGAGGGCCGTACCAGCGGACATTTCGGACCTTTACACCTGCGGTCTACAACGCCGAGCAACACCAAAGATCGACTCGGCCTGCAGGTGTCTACGAGACCGCAGCAACGACGAGCTCGGGAGAAACCAAGTAATGCCAACTTCGGCAGCAGAACTCCTCCGAAGCTCAATGAACCTACCTGCACCCTAAAGCAGCATACGCCTGTAAGTGCAATTGTTCTAACCCCTATCATTCATTCTTTAAAGATGCCATTCCTAGTTGACTCTGGAGCCAATGTTTCCATAATTAGTTTAAATCAATTTGAATATATTAAAAATTTTAATAGTTTATTTGTTCCACCCCTATTAACAATGATGTTATTATCCGTACTATATCTAGTCATGCCAAACCAATCGGATTAGTTACCTTACCAATACAATTTAATAATTTTAATTTTAATGAAACATTTTATATTTTAAATTCACCCCTTGAACTTGGTATTCTATCTATTCATGTTATGCAATTCTTAAGATTAACAATAGATTTTCATAATCAATTGATACTTCAAAATAGTGTTCCAGTACCTAAACATTTGTACCATTTTGTATGTGACCTTCCCACTTGTAAGCACGGCTCGCGAATAATAACTTCTTTCCCTAAACGACTCAAAATTCACTCTGTAATTCAGGCGTCGAAGAATTCCAACCACCACGTGAGCCTTGCTTACAACCAACCCTTGGTGACTCTTATCTATCTTCCCCTTAATGTCCCACTCATTCTTACAACTTTGTCAACCTTATACCAGCTCAGGACCTTTTATAGAATTATTGATTAATCAATTATCGATAAATAGTGCCAACAATATTGTCATTTAAAAATCCTAATCTTCGCCCTTCATTTATGATAATATATTTCGTAGTTCATCTCAAGCATATCCACCGACCCACACCATCTAGCCAATGGTGTGTTCGTCACAGGATGCAGATTGACTAACTGCTAGATGTTTATCAACTCCTTTTTGTTCGCACTTGAACAATCTGCATCGAGCGGCACAGTTCGCCCCTTCTTCTCGCCCCACACGTTCGCCACACGGACCCTGTCTTCAAATCTATGTTTGTCCCTTGTCCAAACCAGCACGATATAACCTACTTCAGATATTTCCCACGGAGGTACGTTAAACATCGTCGCTGATTTTGTCCGGTCCGTCATTATTTCGCGCAGACATGGGTTTTACGTTCAACCCACCGCGAAATCATCGCCTCGCACAAGCTCACACGACGGTTCAAACACCTCGTGTCCGAGCAGCTTGTCACTTGTAAAGGACAACGCCGTCCTCGTCCCAATTTTTGGCACTGTGCGCGCATACTTTCCTCCAATTAGTTAAAACTACTAAAGTCGCATAGTATCGAAATAATTAAGGTGGAAAGGCCCAAAGCAAGTTTCCCCTCGCTCTGTCCGCCTATATTCTACCTTTGTATCTCGAACTATTTTAGCTTCTCAAATTAACTATCGGTCCATGCGACTTCCTCACCTACACACGGGACTTTTCCCCTCGGACTCGCTACACGAGTAACTGCATAGATAAGGTAGAATGGCCCAAAGCAAGTTTCCCCTCGCTCTGTTCGCCAAAATTCTAACATTGTATGTAGTTCTATATTTACCTCAGTCCTGAGCTCACGCAATTTCCAACCTCAACCTCATTTCTCGTACTCTACACCTATAGCCTAGAAAGCCCATGCCAAGTTTCCCCTTGCATGTCCGCCTGAAAACATATCTCAAAATGTAGAGTTCCCCAGTCTTAATGGCTCAATATTTTCATCATATGTATGTGACTATTCTTCTCCTTGTTCACACCTCTCAATAGCATTTCCCTTATAATACATTAGATGTTATTGTATATAGCCTTTTATAACCTTGATAATTTCAAAAATTCCCTTAAATATCAAACTCTCCGGTGTTGTAAAACTGCATGTAAATAATATTTACTTGTGTACTATACAATATTTTATTTACATAAAACTATGTCACCATTACCTTAATTAATTTCAACTGTAAAATTATTTTCTCTATTCCTGGCTTCTCCAGCTTTAAGTATACTCAAACCATGTTCAGCCTTCTTCAACGGGGGACATATGTCAAAATATTACCCTTCCAGGAATAATAAAGTAAACCTACAGTCAACCAGAGAGAGAAGGCAGCTAAAGTACGGTCATTTGAGCCACTAGCGACATTCCAAGAGGCCCGGAATTCTCGGGACTATTGGGACAGGATATGGGGGTGCGGTCACTTGAGATATCAGCCACATTCCAAGGGGCCTTTTACTTGGAACCTCAGGACTAATTAAGACAGTTGGAGCATTGTATTCGACACAAACGGCCGCCCGGCGGACAGCCGGGCCCGCCATCTCGATCTCTCTCTGGTTGCCTTCCAAATTCCTCTACCTATTTGTGGCGTGCTTATTTCCCTTTCCCCACCACATTATTATCACTATATTGCCACATTGAAAGTCGACAGTATCTTATCACATATATATTTTTTAAATCTATCTCTGTTAAACAACTTTATTAGCATCCTATAACACGATATCCCAAACTCAGGGATACAGGGTTACATCATAACAAATTGGCTATATACAAGGAGAAAAAAAAGACAAACATTCCCTCAAAAGCAATTCCCTCAAAATTTCCTTCCCTCTCTTTCCCAGTTCAAAAGATGGTTGTATTTATATCTACAAAATTGTTTAAAAATTTAATAAGTTTTTTTCTCATCTAAGTATTTTCAATTTTTAAGAATTTTCAAAATTTATTTTTTTACGGTGGCCTAAGACACCACTACTACTTTTTGTAATATCCTTTTTAAGACCTATATTTCTTCTTTTTTGTTATTATTACCTATTCCCTCTATACATCATAGTTCCATACAAAAAGGATTGTTTGTTTCACACAATAATGGCTGTCACTGGATCGCTTATCTGCCATCACCTTATTAGCATCAAATCTATATTACTCTGGCTGGAAATTTAAGGAAACTTTTTGCCAGTCAATTAAAATGCAGGAGGTCGGCGGAAGGGTGGTCTAAACGGTTGGTTTTCGACCAAAACGACCCAGGATCGAATCACGAATTGAACACTTTTTTCTAATTAAAAAAAAAATGCTCTTATGGCCCCCGATTCTTCCAAAAGCCCAACCCCACTAGTGAGTGCAAGTAACCAAACGGGGCTCTGACATACTTGTAAGTGCAAATTCGAACTGCTTTTCACATGTGTAGACATGTGGTGCACTTACAGTAAAAGCAGTCGTTAACTACCCACCATGATTATCATGGCCTGTAACACGTGTACTTGGGATAAATAAAAATAAATATTAAAATGCACTCACTATAAAAAAATCGAAAAAATAGATGTGATGATTTAAGACCATGGAATTGTTGTAAATAGTCCAGATATCTACTACCACGTGTTCCACCACATGACTGTATATAACTTGTTATTTACTGCAATTAGAAAGCCTCAAGTAACATCAATCTGTACCGCGTAAGAATCTAATAAAGTATAGCAACTGGACAGATAGAAGGAATGGAGAATAACAGGAGAGAATTAAGGTTAAAACTAATCAGGCTTAGGTGAGAATAGGAGAGAAGGCCTAGCATGTCCAGTCCAATTTTTACGAGTTCGTGGCCCTCCTGGATAATAAAACTTTCCCCCCTGTTTACGTCAGAAAAGGGCAGTGACCTGTTCAGACCCAGCTAAGCTATAAAAGGAGTCCCCGATCCTCAGTTAGTCAGTCCTTAGTCAGCCTTTGTTTCAGCCCCAGTCCTCCGGACGCTGCGATAAAAGGTAAACTCTTTCCTGCAAGAAATCTCCTCGTCCCATTCCTTCTTGACGTTCAGACGCTTCTTAGTGGAATCTCTGTTTGCTTATTTCACCTTTGGACCAGCTGTGTCGCCTTCCAACATGACTGCACGGTAGAGTTGACATCGAGGTTCGTCTAGGATCAGGTAATACTGGTCCCAGAAGTCCCAAGATATCACAGACTCCCCCGTCCGAAGAGTCGACAAGATTGTGGACGCCAAGGTACAAGTAAGCAAGTAGACCACTGTCTGTACAGAAAGATGGAACAGGGAAGAGGGGAGGATTCGAAGGAGCACATGGAGTCCGATTCCGACTACGAAAGTGGCGAGAACACCACTTTTCCACAGATGGAAAACACTCTCGGTAGGACGCAAGAAATTGCCCCCAGCCAGGAAGACGCCACGCCTCCGCCGGCGATATCAGATGTCCTGGGGAGTTTGACTAGCACGCTACATACACATTTCGCGTCGACCGGACTATCGCGAGATGTGGAGCTACCGCGCTACGATGTTTCGTGCGAGGTGCAGAGCTTCTTCGACAACTACGACGCCCAAGCTGATCTGGCCCAACTACTATACACCCAAAGACTGAGAAGGCTACCCAACCTCTTACAAGGTAAGGCCCTGCACTACTTCCGCAGCCCAAAATTAGACGAATTATACTACGTTGAAGCAAGGCAGGCCCTGATAGACCTCTTTCCTGAAACCACAAACGCGTCATTCGCACGATTCTTGGCCATTAAGCTGTCAGATCGCTCCTCGTTAGAGGAGTATTATCAAAAAAGACGGTGTGTGGTCTACAGCTGAATCTTCTCCACAAAATCCTCTTAGAATCCCTGACTGATGGGTTACCCGTCCCTGATCAGCGCATTGTCGCTGCAGTGCAACCGAACACCCTCCAAGAGTGGTATAGTGTAGTGTCGCGCGTAAGAGGGACCCACAATACGTTACAAGTGTGCCAACAGACGACCAGAACAACTCCCAACCCGTCCTTCGCACCGTCACCGAGGTACAGTGCCCGGCGACCGTGGTCAGCACGACCCAACTACGCTGCCAATCTACCCCCTTCATCCTGCAGGTATTGTGGTGCCATGCACTGGCACGCCCAGTGCCCCAAACGGCCTGCACAGAGCCGTCCAAGACCTGTGTACCGAGCCACAACTTATCCACAGCTCGAAAGAACTGTGTTTTCCTCTCCCGCACCCTTCCGAGTTAACAACACGCGAGCGCGTGTTACCCGCTCCCCTGATCCTCTCTACACCACGAGCCCAGCGCAAGCAGTGAACCCTAGCTGTCCCCTGGGTATTTCGGCCACGGCACCAAAGCAGGCCTGTTCCGATCCACAAGACAGCACAACAGTAGGTTCCTCCTAACATAACTTTCTTTGAACAATTGCTCGTTCGAGCTGAACTGTCCAATAATGTAAACCTACCTTTACTACTCGATACAGAAGCATCTATCGATATAATTAGTCGGAATACTTTTAAAATAATAGAAACCAGTTTGCAAAAGAAAATACCTCTCCACCCATTTAACTTATCTATTAACGCCATAGCTAACAATATTTTCACCATAGGTTATATCTTTTTAAACGTAAAAATAGGTAACATAACGCAGAACCTAAAATTCCATATTATAGATACCCCCTTGTCTTTTGGCATATTATCCCTTAACTCCATAATAATATTTCTACTAATTATAAACTATCCTCAGCTACTCCTGTATCAAGATAATGTACCCCTACCAACTACCTTATACAAATTCACCTCGTGCAAGCAACACGTGTCCCATGGACAGGTTAATACAACTGTCCCATTTACTGATTCTTTCCCTCCTGGAACGGGTTGCTCACACGTGGTGAACTCCAACACTCTTATTTGGCCTCATTGTAATGTTCCTGATCCTATTTTCAACGCTTCTCTATCCTTTTCTTTCATAGCTTTTAACAGAAGTAACCTAAGTCACAGCCTTCCAAAACTATTCAAATCGTTAAATTCCAACATAGCTACACTCCCTCGTACCTTCCTTTTACATGCATATTTAATCATCGACAAATCTCTCTCAACAAAATAAACAACACCCTCTCACATTACTTTTTCCAATTGGCAACAATTTTTAATGCGCGACTTAACACCCAAATCCAATTTCGAGCCACACAAGCTCCATAAAGTCGCACCACTAAACACTAAAAAAAATATATTTTTCACATTAAACGTGCCATATCCACTAACAATTTAAAAATTCTCGATATATGTTCGTACAACCAGCACCCATGACTTTAGTAAATTTGTTATTCATGGTGAAACAGGTTAGATTTTGTACCAAGCAACGACTTCACGTGACACCTTTTAATTTACAATTTTTTTCGCTTCGTGTCACAGTGCCATACCACCAAAATCTTTCACTTTTCAGGCCAAAGACGCCTTCACGCCTGTGACACATCTCACCTCAAAGCGTGTCCACGTCGAAAGTCGCACTTTCACTCACTTCTAACCTGATATCACTGGATAACATTTTTACTAAGTCCGCAACAACATCGAAACACAACAACCATTCGATTTAAAATCAATAGATACAATATCCGGATTTTCGAAATACGGACACTCCAAGACGTATTTCCATGTTATAGTGAATCGCTTGACCAGATACGCTTGAGCATTCCCATCGAAGTCTACCAGTACCTTAACGTACATCCAAACCCTAAAAAAGGTACTACAACAAGGGTCTCCAAAACGCCTACTTTCGGATAGAGCGCCCGCATTCACCTCCGAAAAATTCCGCAAATTTCTGTTATCTCGCGGTATACAACCACTACATACCACCAGTAACAATCCGCAAGCTAACGGCTTGATAGAACTATTGAACGCCACAATCACTGGAAAGCTAAGGTTACTATATCTCGAAAACCCAAAGACATCCTAGACCAAATTAATTAAGCAAGCTGCCCCCGCAAGAGGCCCCTGACCTAAATCCGGAATCGCACCAAAAATAGGTTCGCTCCCCCTCTTCCGCTGGACACGAGCAAACAAACAGCCGACATTTTCTTGTTACGACCCATCGCTATTGCCCCGTGTTCTCTAATGAATTTTTCGCCATCTATTAAATTAAATATTAGTGCGTGCCTTTTACTATATACCGTTTTAATCCCTAATGAATTAAAATATCTATTCTTTCATTAATAAACCAAAACCAAGTCACCAGGTCTAGATTCTCTCGCCCTCAATTAACTTGTCCACTTAACATCGACACTTAGATCCAAGGACAACATTTTACCTACAAAAATCACACACACCCACACATGTTAAAGGAAAAAACAACCCTTGACAGGTTAGAATAGATCGCCGTGTTTCCTGCACACACAATATAAATGCCGCTTTAGGAAGAATCACGTTTTCACCTAAACGTGGCGCAGGGAACAAAAAATCGACAACATTAGGACTTAATGAGTTTCACAGTTGGAAACAATGTGATCCACGAGCCGCGTCAAACATAAAATAAATTCGATAAGTTAGATCATCTCATGCCAACAAGACCAAAGAATTCGCAACCAAGGACAATTTAAAGCTTTCTCCACCCATCCTAAAAACAGGAACATACATTTGACTTACTACTTTCCATTCTTTCCTGATATATAATTTCTATGTATAATCTTACTTGCTCTTCTTTCTCGATGAACATTTTTTTTTTCATTTTAATATCCTTTATATAAAATCATTATCTAGCTCTTATAAATTTATTTACTTCAACGAATCAGTTTAGATTATTGTCATTTTATTTTATTTTTCTTTACCAAAGCTTATTTACTTTTGCTTTATGACTCTATTTTTTAATTAACTTTATATTTTATCTCTCATATCTAATAATCTCAAATATTGAGGCTGCCTGGCCGGCATTCATATTTCTTGAAAATAAAGATACTTCGGCCAGTAAATCTTTTTATTACCTCGACGTTTCGACAAAAATCTTTTGTCGAAACGTCGAGGTAATAAAAAGATTTACTGGCCGAAATATCTTTATTTCCAAGAAATAATAATCTCAAGTTTATATTTGATGTTTATATCACTAATTTGCATTTGTCATTTTATATTTTCTCTCACTTTATAAATTAGATGTTATTTACATTGTTTCATCTTCCGCTACCATGTTCAATGCTATCGAGTACATTATTGCTCATTTTTTTCATTTAAATGTTCACTTTCTATTACCCCTTATATACTGCTATAGTGTGTTAATCTTTGTATTATGTCATCACTATTTTTACTTTTTTTTTAAATATTACTTTGCATTTAACTTCGCAATTCTATTTTCGATTTTTCAAACCCTTTAACGCTGTATGCAAAGCTTTAATCTCGCAATTTCATATCTCAATGATATATTCTTTTATAATCAAACTAAAAATCATGATCTAAAAACAGGGCAATCTTTAATAACCTCTTAATCAACAACTTTGAAGGTTACTTCTTAATAAATACTAACATTCCTTTTACGCAGGGACTTTTAACACTCCTTCACAGGCTAGACTTGACCTACTTTGATTTCGTAATTATCAATATTGACACACCGTCCCCCAGATTTACCTATCCCAACTTCTGGCTTGGACACGTGCAAATTGTATTTTTTAAAATATATTCCAGGGCACTCTCATGCCACACGCTGGCACATCTCTTATTTTACTCTTTTTCTCGCTAAGCCCCTGACGACTCCAATTAAAACTTTGATTTCTGGTCACTGATCTTCGCCCTCATTTATCCTGCATGCGTACGTCTTGACTACAAATTCATCAAACCCATAACAATCACCCTTATCTTACTATTCGATTGTGGTACTGTAACTTTATTAGGTCCTCAAATTTACATGTGAAACATGGCCTAGGTTTTCCGCGCCGTGCACATTAAATGGTTTGAGACTTGAGTCAAGGTGACATTGCCTCATCCTAAAAATAACTAATCCCTCAACCTTTTCTAAGCCCATCACGAAGAGATCATGATTTACCCATCCAATCATTTATATTTTTACCTATCATCATTATATGTTCTCTATTAAATCTTTTATTCCTATTTTTATTTTTACTTGTATGTTTAGTATTAGTTGTTTATACTTTATTATCTCTTATGGGGTATACAGAAATCAACCCCATGTTATATACCAACTCATTTCAATTATATTTTAAAAATTATTTCCTTAATAACAGTCTTCCTATTCCGCTCTTTTAAATCCCTCCATATGAACCCTCTCACATCCGGGGCCATCTGTGATGATTTAAGACCATAGAATTGTTGTAAATAGTCCAGATATCTACTGCCACATGTTCCACCACGTGACTGTATATAACTTGTTATTTACTGCAATTAGAAAGCCTCAAGTAACATCAATTTGTACCGCGTAAGAATCTGATAAAGTATAGCAACTGTACAGATAGAAGGAATGAAGAATAACAGGAGAAAATTAAGGTTAAAACTAATCAGGCTTAGGTGAGAATAGGAGATAAGGCATAGCATGTCCAGTCCAATTTTTACGAGTTCGTGGCCCTCCTGAATAATAAAACTTTCCCACCCTGTTTACGTCAGAAAAGGGCAGTGACCTGTTCGGACCCAGCTAAGCTATAAAAGGAGGCCCCGATCCTCAGTTAGTCGGTCCTTAGTCAGCCTTTGCTTCAGCCCCAGTCCTCCGGACGCTCCGATAAAAGGTAAACCCTTTCCTGCCAGAAATCTCCTCGTCCCATTCCTTCTTGACGTTCAGACGCTTCTTAGTGGAATCTCTGTTTGCTTATTTCACCTTTGGCCCAGCTGTGTCGCCTTCCACCACGACTGCACGGTAGAGTTGACATCGAGGTTCGTCTAGGATCAGGTAATACTGGTCCCAGAAGTCCCAAGATATCACATATACATTGATTAAAATTATTATTAAATTGAAATTCTCTCCAAATAGTAATGGAGGAGTATGGGAAATGCTAGACTTTCAGATGTCCCATATCCTAGGAAGAGGGAACCCTCACATTGGCGCCTCCTCGTGGCGGAGGGTGGGCAACGGCTAGGCCAGGGGTCGGTGAACTTCGGCTCGCGAGCCACATGCGGCTTTTTGGATGTGAAGCTGCGGCTCTTTATATAGTTCCATACGCATATATTATTTATGCGAGTACTATTTATGGTTGGTAAGAAAAATATTTGTGGCTCTTTAAAAACTTTGAAATTTTGTAAATTGTAATTTTTGACTCTTTCGATTCAAAAGTTTGATGACCCCTTTGTTATTATTCCAAAATCACTTTATTAGGTACCGCTCAAAAAGAGCAACCTAGTTTATGATAATTGCAACAATGAATAATATTTGAAGGTTATTCACATATTAAACCGAATGTTAACGCGGGATTCAATCCCGGTTCATGATTGTAGGGAATCGAGGGTGTCACCCACACGTCCACCGACTCTTTCGCTGCCGACCTTTTTTCGTTTTCGCTGCCGACTTTCTTGCCGACCCCTGGGCTAAGCCAAGAGGGGGCCTATCAGCACCCGGGATAAGTCGCCAACACCATCCTATATAGGCAGGCACTCACTTGTCCTTGAACTTGTAAACCGCTACGAAAGATAAATGAACTTTTTTTTTATTATGTCAACGGTATATGGATGTGGAAGGTGAGTGGAAACCGCATCATTTTATCCCACAAAAATCTAAAATAAATCAACCAACTTGACCAAGGCAAACATTTTCCTACCAGACTATGGCTGTAGATTAGTCGCCTTGGAAGAGCCTGATTAAGGAGGCCCACCAAACTTAAAATAATGATTCACCTGAAATAAGTCAATAATGTACAATGAGAGAGAATATATACATGCAACTATACTTCGTGAAGATATGAAATTGGTGATAAATAAAAATAAGTATGCGTGTAAGTGTGTTAAAGTGAGATACTTGTTTGCAGGAGAGGCTGGTTTAGCGAGGTTCAGAGTTAGAAAGAGTCGGCTCTATTCTAATGGTATCAGCAATATGTGGAGTATTCGTGGATGATATAACATAATTACAACCAGATCTGTCTGGTTGCCACTCCTGAGATAAGTAGAGAATTTCAGGAGAGAGGGAGGCTGGTACCAAAGACTACAATCCATAACAAGCTGGCTGATTTAGCGAGGTTCCAAGTTAGAAAGAGTCGACTCCATTCTAATGCAAATATACGTGGTGCAATCGTATATAACATGATTAGAATCAGATCTGTCTGGTTGCCACTGCTGAGATAAGTATAGAATGCCAGAAGAGAGGTCGGGCTACAATCCATAACAATCTATCACCGTACCTACGGCATTTCCAGCCGACTGGCCGGGCCAGAAAGGACTCGGACAAGTCAGTCGCTGCCATTGTCCAGCGGTGGCCTTGTCCGCGGGAACAATGGCCGTTTTAATTGAGTGCCGCCATGATGTGGCCCTTGTAAACACCTCGTAGTGGCCACCCCACCAGCACCACGCAGGCCCTCACCTGAACTGACAAAGACGATTCTATACCGACCTAACGATGATATTGTACACATGCTGTAGGCCATCAATTCTTATTGTGCGGTGAAATAGTTGTTGTCGAATCTATATATAGCGTGGATTATTATTAAATAATACGATAAATTAAATGCACAAATGATTATATTTATTAACTTACAAAACAAAGGGAGAGATATTTAACACATATCTTATTTATATATGTTTAAATTTAAAGACATATAATAAACAAAACAAACAGTTCTACATAAAAAAGGCTTCAAGACAAATCTAATAACAACAACCAACTGCTGGTCAGAAATCAATAATTATATAAATATTTCAAATTTATATATATAATCTAAATCTATATATATATTTAATTATATTCTATCAAACCCCCCTTTAATTAAAAATTCAGTCCTGTGTGAAGTCCATGTCCATTCCCAGCATCTTGGTCTGGTTCTTTAGGCGGGAGCCGGAGAGATTCTTGGTTAACAGGTCAGCCTCCTGTTGTTCTGTCCTCACAAAGATTGGTTGGGTTGTTTCATCTTTAATAAAATGGTATTTTCTATTAAAGTGTCGCGTTCGGGTATTCTGCTTTTGGTTCTTTATCCAGTCTATAAGTGATTTGCTATCAGTCTTTATTGGTGTGGGCTCTTTAATCAGCTGCTTCATATTGAGTTCTTCCAATAGGCTGGTGTAGAACTTGATGTCACAAACTCCGTCACTGAATGACAGCAGTTTTGCCTCCATTGTAGACAAAGCAACAATCTTCTGTTTTCCACTCTTCCAGTTCATCAAATTGTCTCCAATCTTTATGATGTGTCGTCCAAAGGATTTAGAATCTGCGGTGTTGTTCCAGCTAGCATTTGTAAATGCAGTTAAGTGTCTGTTATGTATGATATCAATATTCATTGAGATTTATTTATCATCATCATTTATTGTATAAATGCTTTGTTTTTAATTAAAAGATTAGTATGTAAAAAGGACTAGCGTTGTGTCGTAAATCTCTTAAACTAGAAGATACATAATAAATTGGCGACGAGAAAAAAAGAATTATTTTAAGGTAAAGTAATCTTGAGCTAATTTTTAAACTAATTTTAAAACTAAACTTTAATTTTTTAAAGATGGCTAGTTTCGGGAATATTGAGAATTTTGATCCTTCTAAGCCAGAAAAGTGGACAACGTACGTGGAGAGAATGATCTTCTTTTTCCTTGCAAATGGAATTGAAAATATCACGCAGAAAAAAAGCTATTTTTCTCACTTTAATAGGCCCTGAAACTTATGCATTGGCAAGGTCATTGGCCGCGCCAAAAGATTTAGCTCATGTAAATTATGAAGAGATAGTTAATATCTTGACTGGACATTTTTGCCCTAGGCCCAATTTGATAGTCCAGCGATACCATTTTAACAAACATAATCAAGGTAATGAACCGATTGCTACTTATATAGCAGAATTAAGAAGATTAAGTGAGAACTGTGAGTTTGTTGATCTGGATGATCGTTTAAGAGACAGATTAGTGTGTGGCTTAAAAAAAGAGTCACTTGTGAAGAGACTATTGTCTGAAAAAGACTTGACCTTTGAAAAAGCCATGGATATAGCACTATGTGATGAGTCGGCAAGTGCAAACGCTAGTGTTTTGATGGAGACGACTCCTGATGTAAATATATTAAAGAAAGCTAATAGGAGTGAGCCATTTAATTTCAAATCAAAGCAACCTGAGTTCAATAGAATTTCGAAAGGATTAAATAAGAAAATTAT
The DNA here is from genome assembly GCA_030710605.1 of Cordylochernes scorpioides. Classification (NCBI taxonomy): domain Eukaryota; kingdom Metazoa; phylum Arthropoda; class Arachnida; order Pseudoscorpiones; family Chernetidae; genus Cordylochernes; species Cordylochernes scorpioides. The sequence continues at coordinate 61,401,234 of CP092878.1, forward strand.
TTGTATACGATGCAAAGGAAATCATTTGCCTCATGTATGCAAATTCAGAAATTCAAAATGCTTCAAGTGTGGAAAAATTGGTCATCTGCAGAAGGCATGCCTGACTAGAGTAAAGAAATTTGAATACTTGAATAGAAGTAATAGTGATACATACCTACACTGTCTTGGAACTGAAAGTTTAAGTAATCCTTTTTACATAATGGTAAAATTAGATAATCATGACGTAGCAATGCTTATAGATTCAGGAAGTGCATACTCATTACTAAACAAAGAAACATTTTTAAAGTATTGGAGAGTAACCCAACTTGAGAAATCTGAAGTGCTATTGAAGACATGGTCGTCAAGTAACGTCAAGATTTTGGGAAAGCTTTTTGTTAAAGCAAAAGTAACAAATGGTTTTAAAAAATTATCAATCTTAGTGGCTGATGGTCTGGGTCCTAACATTCTGGGAAGGCAGTGGTTTGAAGCGTTTCGCCTGAGGATAAATATTTTGAATCATATCGAAACAAATCCTTTTTCTTCTGAATTTGAAGAAGTATTTAAACAGGAAATTGATGCCTATAATGGACCTTTGATCCATATTGACATTCCTGAGAATGCAGAACCCAAATTTGTAAAGGCCAGAACCGTGCCATTTGCTCTGAGAGAACTAGTAGATAAAAAATTAAAATCACTGGAAGAGCAAGGGGTTATTGAACCTGTTAAATTTACCAAATGGGCATCACCAATTGTGACGGTCCTAAAGAATGACGGCACTATAAGAATATGCCACGATTATAAAAGTACAGTAAATTTGTATAGTAATCCTGATAAATACCCACTGCCCACAATTCCGCAACTTTTGGATAGATTGAGAGGTGGCAGAGTGTTTACTAAGTTGGACATGGCTCAAGCATATCAGTTGAAAGTGGATGAAACATCGGCAGAGATTCTCGCTATTAATACACCTAGAGGTTTATATAAGGTGAAGCGTCTTCCTTTTGGCTTAAATTCAGCCGTGGGAACATTCCAGAGATTCATGGATACTCTTCTGAGTGGAATTGATGGAGTTGCAGTGTATTTAGATGATGTCCTAATTTCAGGAAGAGATTGTGATGATCTTAAAAGAAAAACTGAAAAGGTACTGCTACGCTTCAGAGAATCAGGACTTCGTCTGAAAAAAGAAAAATGCCATTTTTATGTTCCAGAAATTGAATTTCTAGGAATGATTATTGATCATAAAGGAATTCATCCGTCCGAAGAAAAGTTGAGAGCAATTAAAGATGCCAGACCACCATCTAATAAAAGGGAATTGATGTCTTTTCTTGGACCTCTTAATTATTATGAGAGGTTTTTGAATAATAAAGCCACAGTAGCTGAACCCCTCCATAGACTGTTGGACAGTAATAGTCCATGGAAATGGAATAAAGAGCATCAAAGATCTTTTGCAGAGGTTAAAAACTTGATTAGCTCTAAGTCTGTTTTAGCACATTTTAATGAAGATCTGCCTATCTTGGTCAACTGTGATGCGTCGGAGTATGGTGTTGGAGCCATTTTGTCGCAAATAGACCATGGTGTTGAAAGACCAGTTGTGTTTGCCTCCCGAACTTTAAATAAAACTGAGAGAAGATATGCAGTAATTGATAAAGAGGCATTAGCAGTCATTTTTGGTGTATCAAAGTTTTCACAGTATCTTCTAGGGAGAAAATTTAAAATTTTGACGATTCATAAACCCCTAGTTGGAATATTCAACCCCAAAAAGCCGGTACCTCAAGTGCTATCACCGCGCATGTTGAGATGGTGTTTGACTCTGGCTGCGTATACTTATAGTATAGAGTATAAACCGGGAAAAGTGAATTGTAATGCCGATGCACTAAGTAGACTTCCTTTAGATGAATGTCCAAGTGTAGTTCCGAACCCTTCAGAGGTGTTCTTTATAGAATCGGAACATGCTGCAATTAATTCTTCGGAAGTGGCAAAACTAACTAATAAAGATCCAATCCTTTCTAAGGTTAAATTCTAGGCAATGAATGGGTGGCCTGAAAGGAAATTTGATGATAAATTTAGGGATTTTGTCTCCAAATCTAGTGAAATATCAGTTCATAAAGACTGTTTATTGTGGGGGAGCAGGGTGATTATACCTGAAAGATTAAGAAAGGATATTTAAAATCTTTTACATGATACTCACATTGGCATAGTGGGGACAAAAGCGCTAGCTCGAGGATTATGCTGGTGGCCCAAGATGGATGGAGATATTGAGCGGATGATATCCAGTTGTTCGGTTTGTTTGTCGTGTAGTCACGATCCGCCAAAAACTGACGTATATCCTTGGATTTGGCCATCAAGACCTTGGTCGAGACTACATATTGATCATGCGGGTCCCTTTCAAGGAAAACTTTTTCTTGTAGTAATTGCCTATTCTAAGTGGATTGAGGCTAAAATCGTATCTACAACATCTACTGAAACTACCATCAATAGTCTAAAGGAAATATTCGCGACCCACGGGTTGCCGGATGTGATAGTTTCGGATAATGGTACGTCCTTCACATCGGAACTTTTCAGGACTTTCTTAAAAAGAAATGGCGTGAGGCACATTTTGTGTGCGCCTTATCATGCAGCGTCAAATGGGCAGGTGGAAAGAGCTATTCAGACGCTTAAAAATCTGCTAAGAAAAAACAGCTCGGGAAATTGGACGACTAGGTTATCTAGATCGTTGTTATCCATGAGAATAGCTATAAACAGCACGACGCAGAAATCCCCAGCACAGTTGTTGATGAACAGAAACCTGAAGAGTCTCATAAATAAATTTCATCCTGAAGGTGTGTCGGAGGGAAGGATGCGACAGGAAAACAAGTTCATAAGAAATTGGAAACCCCATAGAGTGGTAAATGAAGGACAGGCAGTTATAGCACGAGGGTACCATGGCCCCAGATGGCTACCAGGTGTAGTGCGGGAAAAAACTGGTCCTGTTTCTATTAAGGTAGAGACAAATGACGGAGAAATTGTAAACCGGCATTTAGATCAAGTCAGGAGTTGTGAGGAAAGTGAAGCCTTACCATCTACATCATCGACCCCTCAAGTGACACCTGATTTTGAAAGACCTCCGGCTGTTCAAGAAACTGATTCTTCAGAAGGAACCCCAAGGCCTGTGTTGAGGAGATCCTTAAGAATAAGGAAACCTCCATCGTTTTATGAAAGTTAAGTTATCTTTGGCTAATGGGGAGGAGTTGTTATGTATGATATCAATATTCATTGAGATTTATTTATCATCATCATTTATTGTATAAATGCTTTGTTTTTAATTAAAAGATTAGTATGTAAAAATGACTAGCGTTGCGTCGTAAATCTCTTAAACTAGAAGATACATAATAGTGTTCCATCTCTCTCTCTGTGATGTTAATTTCAGACACAAATTTCTAGTTCCTTTAACATATCTTAGAACTTTCTTCAGTGCTTTCCAGTGTATTTCATAAGGCTCCTTGCAGTATTGTGAAAGGTTGCTTATAGCATAGGCTAAATCTGGTCTTATAACTGTAGACAGATACATCAATGAGCCAATAGCTTCCTGATATATTTTTGGAGAAAATTCCTTGCTATCCTTGAAGTCATCAAGGTTTTCTCCAATTGTTCCGGGTACAAATGAAGCGTTGCAATCACCCATCTTGAATTTGTCTAATACCTTATCGATGTAGATGTATTGAGACAACGTGATATCTTCATCTTTAACTATAATCTCGATTCCTAGAAAAGTATTAGAAGTCACTTTCCTTACGGTAAGGAATTTTGAGATGAGTTTGAAAGTCATCAATCAATTGTTCTGAGGAAGCAATAACAATAATGTCATCCACATATATTCCTATGCATAAATATGCATCCCTTTCTTCCTTGATATATACACATGGATCACTTATTAATCTCTTCAAATTGATATTTTTCAGGATTTCATCAAATTTTTGATTCCAGCATCGACCTGATTGTGGAAGTCTATATATGCTTTTATTTACCAAAAGTACTTTGTCCTTCTCAATAAATCCTGGCGGCATTTCCATGTAAATTGGTCTTTCCAGAGTTCCGTTTAAGTAAGCTGTTTTGATGTCGAAGATTCTTATCTTGTATTTGTTAATAGTGGCCAATGACAAGAGTGTTCTAAATGTGCCCATTTTCATTACAGGACTAAAGCTTTCATCGTAGTCAAGTCCTTGCTTTTGATTGTAGCCAGCAGCAACAAGTCTTGCTTTATAGGTTGGTTCTACATTATCTGGTGTGTCCTTTATGGAGTATACCCAGTTACTCTGAATTATTTTCTGATATTTTGGTCTATCCACTATTTCCCAAACATTATGTACTCTCATTGAGTTTAGTTCATCAAGCATGGCTTGATACCAAAGATCTTTGTCGTTTGAATTAAGGGTTTCTTCATAATTATTTGGTATTTCCTCCTCATGTGCTTGATATACAATGTGGTCATTATACTTGATTGGCATTTTTCTTTCTCTAACTGGTCTTCTATTATCTGGTGGTGTTTCTTCTGGTAATGAACCTGTTTCTTCTCCTTGATTAATCATTAGGTTTTCTTCATTAGGGTAGTCTGAATTATCTCCTTCAAAATATTGTGGTGCAAATGTCATTTCTGGAGAATCAGTGATTTGAAAATCTAATGGTAGGTAGTCCAAATTGTCTGTCAAAGGTTCTATATATCCATGTGATTCTTCTATTCCCTTTTTGGATTCATCAAACTTTACATCTCTCGTCTCATGTAGTCGACACTGATTTGCATCATATATCCTATATGCCTTCCTTTCTCTTGATTATCCAATAAAAATTCCTTTTGCTGCCTTGGGTTGTAACTTATGTCTTTGGTTGTCATGAACTTTATAAAAGGCTAAGCATCCAAATACTTTCAAGTGTTTTACAGTTGGTTTCTGGCCATTCCAAAGTTCCATTGGTGTTTCTTGCTTTTGAGTCTTGTTGGGAGTAATATTGTGAAGATATTCGGCTGTTGAAATTGCTTCTGCCCAAAATTGGACGGGCAAGCCTCCATCAGATAAGAGGTTTTGGCTTTATCGAGCAATGTTCTGTTCGCTCTTTCTGCAATGCCATTACTTCTTGGTGAGTAATTACAAGTTTTCTCATGTTTTATTCCTTTAGTTTTAAAATATTCTTCTAATGATCTGTTGATAAATTCAAATCCATTATCTGTTCTAATTCTTTTGACCTTTTTATCTAACTCATTTTTCCATGCTATTGATCAGATCTTTCAATATGTTAGATGCTTCATCCTTGAAACTCAAAAAGTTCACAAAATATTTTCTAGAATATTGATCAACAGCAACCATCATATATTTGTTTCCACTTAAGGATTCTTCTTTCATGGGGCCACATAGATCAACATGTAGGCATTCTAAGGTACCCTTTGCAATTTCATAATAAGTTGCCTGAAAAGGTGTGCGAGGCATTTTCCCTGTTATGCATGCTTGGCATATTCCGACTTCGCCTCTCAAGTCAGGGAGTCCTCGGACCATGCCATCCCTTTTCATTCTTGACATGTAATCGTCATTAATATGTCCCAATCTTTTATGCCATAAAATCCTAGACTCCTATTCATTAATTATAAAGCATTTTTCTTTTGAGTCAACCTGTCTAAGTTCATGGATTAAGCTGATGGTAAACATGTCTTCCTCAAATTCACCCTTGCAGATTAATTGTCCAACTGGTGCATAAATGAAAGCACCCTCTTGGTTCAAGGTGACACTATTTCCTCTTTTCACCAGGCTCGGTACAGACATCAAATTGCCATTTAGTTGGGGAACAAATAACACATCTTCTAATTTGACATTATTATGTTGTCCATCATCCAATTCAGTTACTGCTTTGATATCTCCCCTTGATATGGAGTTGATACTTCTACCAGTTTCAGAAAGATTAACTTGTCGTACCTCATCTTTCTCATTAATCATCCATGAGTTATCACATGACATGTGTGAAGTGCACGCTGAATCAAGTTGCCATTCATTAACCATTTTTCTTTGTTCAATTCCAGCTGTTAAAGCAAATTCTTGTTTGTCTTTATTAGGGATATGTTCTTTAGTAATATTCGCTTTCTCTTCATGATTCTTAATAAAACGCTTGGTTGGAAACTGTTTGGTTTTTTGATGGTCAACTTTGTTTCTATTTTTAAACCAACAGTCCTTTTGAAAATGTCCTGTTTTTCCGCAACAAAAACATGTTTTAACTTTGTTCTGGTTACTGGAGGTTTTATATACTTTGACATGTTCCTGTCTTCTTTCTGGATTTCTTTTTTCAAAGTCCAATAAATTTTGACGCATGCCATTAAAGTCCATATTTCTATTAGCGAGGATTGATGTAATCTCATTGTTATATTTATCCGGTAATCCCTCGAGGATGTATCTAATTATTTCTTTATCTGTTATTGCTTTTCCCATTTCAATTAATTGTCTTAAAATCCCCTGACTTCTGATCAAGTAACCCTCAATACTTTCATCATATTTATTTTTTAGTCGAGTTAATTCAAGCATAAGATTCATAGATTTATCTTCAGCTTTGCCTTCATATCTGAGTTTTATAGCATTCCATAATTCTTGTGTATTTTTAATACCTTTGTAGGCGATAGCCTGATCAGATGACAAACTAAGAATAATTATTCCAAGAGCTTGTTTATTTTTCTTAGTCCATTCATTAAAAGCGTCGCCATTTTTATCATCTTTTGTAGGCTTTGGATTATTAATAACATCAAAAAAATCCCTTGAATCTAACAAGGCTTCTATTTTCATGCTCCAAATCGCATAATTACTATTTGTGAGCAATTCGATTTTTGGTGAAGCTAAAAAAAATCCATTTCTATTTCTTTAGTTTTATATATTTCTAAATAATTTATTTACGTTTAATTAATAACCACGCTCTGCTACCTAATTGTTGTCGAATCTATATATGGCGTGGATTATTATTAAATAATACGATAAATTAAATGCACAAATGATTATATTTATTAACTTACAAAACAAAGGGAGAGATATTTAACTCATATCTTATTTTATGTGTTTAAATTTAAAGAAATATAATAAACAAAACAAACAGTTCTACATAAAAGAAGGCTTCAAGACAAATCTAATAACAACAACCAACTGCTGGTCAAAAATTAATAATTATATAAATATTTCAAATTTATATAATCTAAATCTATATATATTTTTAAATATAGTCTATCAATAGTTCTCAACTCTTATTTTTGAGTTTTTAAAGCAAACGTTTGTCTACAGATAAAGCAAAGTTTACAATAGAACAGTAAATGTTTGACTATTACACATTGTAGACATTGTCATTTAACGAATACTTACTGATATTTTTATTTCCGAATCTCAAACAAAATTTGAATGAGAAATATAATTGGCAATCTTGTAATGTACATGAATATATATACAAATTATATTTTATATTAACATATTAAAGGGTAATAGTTATCATACATAAAGCCTTTATTAAAACATTTTAGTCCTACATAAGATTCTCTTTTAGGAGATTAAAAATAAAAATATTAAAGTAAAAGTAGATAAAGGTACATGCAATATAAAATTGATATTTAAAAAGCAATGTTTATTTACATCACACACATATATAATGGCTATTTGGTTTATCTAATTCCCCACACAGGGAATAAAACTTCTCTAGAAATAAAAATGCAGGCTTGGAGGCTAGTTCAATTCGAAAAACAAAAAGGAATATTTCTTTTTTTTTTTTTGATTCTCTAAAACGTTACAACGGCATCAACCATTTCATTATCATATGCCAATATCTTTCATTTCAAATATGTTTTACAATTCCCGAATAAGCACAATAGTCGCTTGGAGATAGTTCTAGAGAATAAGGGAACAGTTGAACTTGCATTCGTTTATTGAAGTGGTGGCCGAAGCATAAAATGCAAGCCAAAAGTGCTGGTATTTCATGCAGAATTATTTCAACAACAGCACGCACCTTATGTTATAAAATATCGGCAGGTAGGCTTAAGGTAGTGTTATTATTTTTGTGATGTGATTATAAATCAGTGTTCGAATTTTGTAACAAGAGAACATGCAATCACTAACTTGTTTTTTAAGCTCAATAATGAGCGAGCTGAATCTTCGCCTGACATGAGGCTAGTGCAGGGCTCGGCAAACTTCTCAGTCGGAAGAGTAAAAAATTACAATTTACAAAACTGAAAAGTTTTCAAAGAGCCAACATTTTTTTGCAACAATAAATAATACTCGTTTGAATAATATTTACGTATGGAACTATATAAAGAGCCGCCGCTTCACATCCAAAGAGTCGCATGTGGCTTGCGAGCCGCAGTTTGCCGACCTCTTGGCTAGTGCCATCGGTGATTACAGCCAGACGAGGAGCCGTTTATTCGCCATAACGCTTGTTATTCAGCTTAATATTTTATTTATTTTGTATATTTTTATTTTCCTCGGATTTACCCGTACAAATCTGTTTATGAGCTCAATTGTCTTAATTAAGTTTCATTGTGTATAAATTTCATTATCAATAATGATTGTAATTAGCGTTTACTTTTTTATCTTCATTTGCAGAGAATCCGTGGTAAATCCATGTATAAGAAATTTCTTTTCCTCCAATTTACCTAGACTAATCTATTTATTAGCTTGATTGTTTTAATTAATATCTCCTGCATATAAATATAATATTGAAAATTCGAAACTATTATAGTCGCGTATGATTCTCTTAAAAAATAGACAATTTCTACTGACCTTACTGCATTGGAAAAAGTAATGGGAGGGCCTGGCTCATCGGTGGTGAACCCTCCCAGTGGTTTTCCAATGCAGTAAGGGCAGTAGAAATTGTTTAATTTTTAAGAGAATCATACGCGTCTATAATAGTTTCGAATTTTCATGACAAATGGCGCGCTAATGAATCATAATATAATTGTCCTAAAAAAAGACTCAAATATCATATTACAAATAAGGTACTATTATTGATTTTCCTGCATGTATCCCACATTTATACTCGAAGAATCTGTATAAGACTAAAAGGTCTTAATAAAGCTTTTTGTTGTTGTTATTCAGCATAATAAAATAATACACATTCTTAGTTCTTTTGAATATATTTGATTATCTTTTATAGCACTTTTATCATTTCAACATAAGTGCTCAATTATAGTCACAAGTTTATATGAATTTTTAAATTATATGCAAATAGGTCCGGTCAGATGGGACAACTCTTGTAACAGTTCCAATGTCCCGATGGAACTGATGACCTAGTGGACCACATGCCAATCTTTCCTGTCTAGATTAGGCGTCCGCCATTCCGCCAAGTCCGCAAGGCAATCTCATACCGCACCATATCTTGGGAAATCTGAATAGATGGCTGTACGTAAGAGCTTGCACGGAAGACCTAAGACATCTACGAAGAACGTGTGTAAAAGATTAGACATCTTCAACTGAATGTACTAATTTACCTCATTTAACGGCTTCAAAATGGTAACTTTTCATCTACTTGCAAACATTTCCTTTGTCAATATTTACATTATATACATTCGTAACAGTTAAACCTGTCTATAGCGCCCCCTCTAAATAGCGCCTTCCTCTCTATAGCGCCCGATTTTAACACGATGCAATTTTTACATCAATATTAAGCAACCTGTCTATAGCACCCCATCTCTATAGCACCCTATTTTGGTGAGTCCCAAGAGGGGGCGCTATAGATAGGTTTAACTGTATTATAGACGCGTATGATTCTTTAAAAAAAAAAAACAATTTTACTGCCCCCTTAATGCAATGGAAAAATTAGTCGAAGGGCCTAGCTTATTCTCAATATTTTTTCCATTGCAGTAAAGGTAGTAGAACTTGCTTAACTTTTAAAAGAATCATACACGTCTTTAATAGTTTCGAATTTTCATAACAGATGGTGCGCTAGTGCATCATTATAAACAAAAATATCTCTTTGTTTCTCTATTTATGCTTTTATACAAATATAATATGAGGACATGCTATTCTATATATACTCGGTAATTATATAATAATTATAAAACAAAAGGATAGCGCTTCCATCCTAATAAACGCAAAAATAGACGCTACCAGCTGACCGCTTCTGCAAACTAGCAGAATTGAGTCAGTGACAAACCTACAACACCAGAATTGGCAAATTCAGAACGCCTACGTAAAGCCCGTGGTTTCGTGCTAATGACCCTCGTCAGTCCAGGGCGATTGATGTTTTAACTTTTCACCAAACTGAGTCTGGTAGCTTGCAGAGACTGTCAATAGATGGCACGCTGTGTCAGAGTCTATTTCGACATGAGAACCCTTTCTTTTTGTTACAATTTCTTCCCCGCAAAAATTCCTAGCAAGACGAAACCGCGAATGGCTCATTAAATCAGTTACAGTTTTAGATCGTACACATTTACTTGGATATAAAAAAAAAACTGTGGTAATTTTAGAGAGAGAGAGAGAGATTGAGATTGAAACTGATTTATTACAATGTCTATATAAGATTATATAGGGTTAATTACAAAATTGAATAAATACGAATAAATAAGATTATATAATGATAAATCGCTATATATAGTCGCTATATAAGTCAGTGTATGTATGTATGTATGTGTGTTTGTTCCTATGTCGGCTATACACGTCCACAATACGTAACTAATCTGACTGAAATTTTAAAAGTATATAGAGTTGAATCTGGAAAAACTTATAGTGAAAATTTCAGGTCTCTATCCCCAATTTTCTTCGAGTTATTGGCAAATTGCGTTGCGAATGTGCCCTTTCGCTCGCAAGCAGCGCCTCTAGCGGTGAGATGGGAAGTAATATCAGCTGACCTAATGTACATGTAAAACGTGTTTTAACAGGACATAGAGAAAAATCTGGAAGAGATATTTTCCGCATTTTTAGGCAAGAAAAATTGAAATTGGCAGGTTCTGGGCATTAATAGTTGTTTTTTTAGTCAGAAAATGATTATAACAATATTGCTATATCATATTTGATTATCAGATACAAAATTATATCGGGAAAAATTCCTAAAAGCAGAGACCAGTTTTTTTTTTTGTATGCAGGAACAAAATTCTAACAGAAAAACATTCATTCGAACAGAAGACACAAAGCCAGATCATATTTCTATAAAAAGATCGCTTCTCAGACACAAAGTTTGGAGCGGGACATTTCACAAAAGTGACATCCACGGCGCCAATTTATAATTGTAACGAATAGTATTTGAAAATCAAAATAATATAATTTTCAAGTATCGTTGTGAAAATTTATATTTTTATATTTTAAAAACACACAAAGTTTGGAGCGGGACGTTTCACAAGAGTGACATCCACGGTGCCAATTTTTAATTGTAACGAATAGTATTTGAATAACAACATTTAATCGGGTAAAACCCGGGCGTTTCCCGGGTCATTCGGCGAGTATAGGAATAAATATATATAAATAGATAAAATAATTGATAAATATACATATATATTGTTTTGAAAATAGAGCAATCCATATTTAATTCATTAGATAATAAAAAGCATATTTTGGATTTTATAAAATATTTATTTTGCCAATATTTCAGCCGGCCGAAATATTGGCAAAATAAATATTTTATAAAATCCAAAATATGCTTTTTATTATCTAATACATATATATATAAATATATAAAGGGTTTTCATTGGTGGGGTGAGATAGAGAGAGAGATTGAAACTGATTTTTATTAATCGTTCATATAATGAAAAAGGTTATATATAAAATAATTGAATAAATATGAATAAATAAGAGAAAGAGAGAAAGCTGTAATTATAGGGGGTGGGGGGCAAGATAGATAAATTTTCGTGAGCTTATAGCGCATGCAGTCGCATGATGGTACTATCTGTACCACCAATTCTTTCTTTGTGCTAGTAAACTATGAAGTAAACTGATTGGAAGACACAAAATACATTATCCCATATCAATTATTTTTGAAATGTTTTCTAATGTTCCAATGGTCAAAATTCCGACTCCCTTCACAAACAAACAGCAGACAAAATGAAATCTAAATTCCTAATACTAAGTACGACAGAAAGTTGAAGAAACCATGCTAAAGTTATGGATCGCGCCGCCGAACAGTTTACATTCCGAAATACAAAATTAGAAACTGTACCCGCGCATATTTTCTTTCTTCAATCAAATAATTCCCTACTGCCCTTACTACAATGATAACATATTGGGAGTACCTGCGGTTTAGCCAGAGTTTAATATATATAAAAAAAAAAGATAAATAGTTCATAAATTTGAATAGAGATGGCGGGCTTATATCATGTAATCCCTATATATATAAAAGTCAGTCTATGTATGTATGTGTGTCTGTTCCTATGTCGGCTATACACGTCCACAATACGTTACTAATCTGACTGAAATTTTAACAGTATATAGAGTAGAATCTGAAAAAAAACTTATAGTGAAAATTTCAGGTCTCTATTCCGAATATTCGTCGAGTTATTTGCAAATTGCGTTGCAAATTTGCCCTTTCGCTCGCAAGCAGCGCCTCTAGCGGTGAAGATGGAAGGTAATATTAGCTGACCTAATGTACATGTAAAAAGGGGTTTTAACAGGACATAGAGAAAAATATGGAAGGGATATTTATCGCATTTTTAGCCAAGAAAAATTGAAATTGACAGGTTTTGGGCAAAAATAGTTTTTTTTTTAATTATTCAGAAGATGATGATGACAATTTTGTGTATCATCATTTGATTATCAGATACAAAATTATATCGGGAAAAATTCCAAAGAGCAGAGACCACAGGTGTAGCCAGTTCATTTTTAGTATTCAGGAACAAAATTCTAACAGAAAAAAAAAATCATTCGAGCAGAAGACACAAAGCCAGATCATCTCTCTTTAAAAATATCGCTTCTCAGACATAAATTTGGAGCGGGACGTTTCACAAGAGTGACATCCACGGCGCCAATTTATAATTGTAACGAATAGTATTTGAATAAAAACATTTAATCGGGTAAAACCCGGGCGTTGCCCGGGTCATTCAGCTAGTTAATTATAAAATATAGATGATGCTCTAATACAGCATATTTGACATATTATGATGCATTAACACGCCATCTGTTATGAAAATTCGAAACTATTATAAACGCTTTTAAAAATTTAAAAATTTCTGCTGCCCTTACTGCAATGGAAAAATTGATGGGAGGACCTGGCTCATCAGTGGTGAACCCTCCAAGCGGTTTCGCCAGTTTAATCTACCATACCGCTGTTATATTCCATTTTTCGGTTTTCCTTTTATTGTGATACTGATGCTAGACGCTCCTGAATGGACATAAATTATGTTCATAGTTCATCTAAAATACCCATTTCAAGAGTCTAGCATCAGAATCACTATAAAAGGAAGACCGAAAAATGCAATATAAAAGCGGCATGGTAGATTGAACTGGCGAAACCGCTGTAAGGGTTCACTACTAATGAGCCAGGCCCTCCCATTAATTTTTCCATTGCAGTAAGGGAAGTAGAAACTATTTTATTAATAAAAGAATCATACGCGGCTATAATGGTTTCGAATTTTCATATTTAGCATATGTCAAACCGGACTTTTTGAGAATTGTGTGCGGAAGAACAATGTTCGAAGCATGTATTTATAAGCAATTCTATTGTCCACACACAAAGCCCGTAACTTCCTAAACTACCTTCACCAAGAATTCCCCCAGAGTACCGGATATATGAGCAGAACTACAATTTTAAGGCCGTGTGCAATTTTGGAGCGGACTTCCTAGAAGATATTTAAATGATGTGTCATGTGTTAGAGCAGTCTGGTATAGTTTCAACTCGCGAAACGGCGTGAAGGGTTCACCACTGATGAGTTAGGCCCTCTCAATTATTTTATCCTTGCAGTACGGATACAGTGGGAGGTTCTATATTTGAAAAATTAACATACGGGGGTCGGTGGAAGGGTGGTCTAAACCGTTGGTTTACGACCTCTACGACCCGGGTTCGATTCCCGCATTGGGCACTTTTTTTCTGATTAAAATTAAAAAATGCTCCAACGTACCCCGATTCTGGCAAAAGTCCAACCCCATCAGCGAGTGCAAGTAACCACAAGGGGCTCTGGCACATTTGTAAGTGCAAAGTCAAACTGCTTTTCACATGTGTAGACATGTGGTGCACTTACAGTAAAAGCAGTCGCCTACTTCTACCCACCATGATTATCATGGCCTGTACCACATGTACTAGGGATAAGCAAAAAAAAAAAGTAACATTCGCTCTAAACAGACTATGTTTCCAAACGACAGGATGTTCGCTGACAATTTGCCTCAACATCAGCAGCAGCAGCACTAAGAGAACAATTAGACAACAAGACCACTGGAGTCATTATTGAATAATACATAGAGCTTGTTGGCTTTCTACGGATACCGCTGTTCTCTTTTGGAACAATGTTTGATGGCTGTGAAAGCACTTCTACAAGGTTGTCCCAAAAGTTCGTAAGTACTTGCAAAATATTGAAATACCAATATTATTCGCCTTTATGTATAATACAAGTATATTTGGATCTTTTATATAATACTTGTATCTTTGTATTATGTATAACGTAATTGTATCATGTATTATTATCTATTCGCCGTAATATTATTCGCCAAGTAATAAGAAAAAAAGTAAATAAGTAAAAAAAAAACAACTTTTTAAGAAAATAACGATATTTCGGGACAACTTTATAAAATTTCAGATATCTATTGGTCATATATATAAATTTTCTAATCGTTTTAAAAATATTAAATTCAGATCCAGTTTAGCCATAGATGGGATGAGCCACCGCCTCTCTGAGCGGCCACCTATGTACAAGCGAAACAATTGACAAACCCAATCTCCAATAAGAGGCTAGGAGCGTCTAGTGGCTCCGTGGCTTTAGGCGAGTGTTCACGAAAGGTACATCTACTTTGGTAATAAAATAATCTATCTCATTTATATATATTTGATGCATTAGCGCGCCATCTGTTATGAAAATTCAACACTATTTTAGACGAGTATGATTCTTTTTAAACTGGCGAAATCGCTGGGAGGGTTCACCACAGATAAGCCAGGCCCTCCCATTAATTTTTCCATTTCCATAAAGGCAGTATAAATTGTTTAATTTTTAAAAAGAATCATAGGCGTGTATAATAGTTTCGAATTTTCCTATATATTTGAATTTAAAAAGACAAAGGTCGCCTCTACCGTCAAAATAGACGTCAAAGCTAGACGCCATCTATTGACCATCGCCGCAAACTAGCGGTTTTGGGTCGGTGACAAAGCCACAACACCAGCATTGGCAAACTGAGAATCATCTACCTAGAGACCATGGTTTTTGGTTAATGGCCCTCGTCAGCCTAGGGCGGACTTTATTCCATGAGATCCGTACGGGATCAAATGGAATTAAATCAATATTTAGATCAATATCCCCCGGCAAAATGTCCATCTATATATTTGAATATGTTGCAATCCATATAAATATTTTAATGCAAATTGTCTTATTTTCTACACAAGAGGCGATTATTGGATTTTTACACTTAATTTCTATATAATATTGGTAATCATTGGTATATCAGTGAATGACAATTTTTGGGAACTGAAGATTGGGTTAATGTAAGAAATTGATAAACCAAAAGGCATGCTCTGTGTGCCGCCCAAAAGTGATTTTTAGGTGGCAAAGCGCTATTTAAAAAAAAAATGATTTTTTTTATTTTCATAAAAATGGGTTGGCCAATATTATGAAATAAAGGTAAAAATCAGCGTTTAGTTAATATTTATTTCGAAAGATGGCGCTTGATCATCTGAATAGCTCATTTGAGCGGCCTATAGCAGCTAAATATCTGGAAGAGTCTATAGATTTACTGAAAATGCATGAGTATCTCTAACCTTTGAGTTTTTTTGCATTAGCACAATGTAGATCATGCCTCCACAAGGAGAGAGCTACTGGCTGTCTTCGAAATATAAGGTTGTTCCAAAAGTTCGTGTTTTTATTTAAACGTTGTTTTTCTTATTGGCAAATAATATTATTACGGCGAATACATAATAATACATAATGCAATTAATTTATACATAATACAAAGACATTATACATAACGGGTATTAATATTGATATTTCAATTTTTTTTTGAAAATGTTTGCGAACTTTTGGAACAACCTTGTAAATTTTTGTCTATATATGGAACATGAAATACGAATATATATGTACAAATCATGGTAAATTATATTGCTGTGATTTTTTCAGGGAGACATTTTCATGTTTGGAATAAGAGACGACAACTTGGAGTGTCCGTTTTGCGATGGAGAGCATTGACAGGGCCTGGCTCATCATCCCAGCGGTGTAGGCCGGTTAAGCTACTTAACCGACACTTTAGAAGAATCAAGTGAAAAACTTAACATGCGAATGTTTCTTTCACACATTAATCAAACTTCAACTGTCCTTACTGCGATGAAAAAATGTTAGGAGGGCTTGGCTAATCAGTGGTGAACCCTCCCAACGGTTTCTACATTTTTATCTAACCAGACCGCTTCTTTAGAGCTCTAATACTATATTGGACGATTCTGCTTTTATATGTTTCACTGAAGGGTGGAATCTTAGAAATGATATTCAAGCAAATTATGGACATACGCTTTTAGGACAGTAGAATTACATATTAAAAATTACACCGGGCAATGATCTTCTGCAAACAATAAGGACAAGGCCAGTTAGAAAAAACACAAAGCAATAACGCCCCATTTTATAAAGCAAATAGAAACATTACCACTCGAATGTTTCTTTCACACATTAATCAAACTTTTACTGTCCTCATTTCTGAGATTTCACCCTTCAGTATAGCATATATAAGCAGAATGATCCAATACAGCATTAGAGCTCTAATGAAGCGGTCTGGTAGATTAAATTGGAGAAACTGCTGGGAGGGTTCACCACTGATGATCCAAGCCCTCCCAAGATTTTTTCATTGCAGTGAGGACAGTAGACGTTTGATTGATGTGTGAAAAAAAACATTCGCGTGTTAATGTTGGTGGCGCGTTACTGCTTTGTATTACTTTAGAGGAAAATAAAAATAGTGGAGCTCAATACAATAGTAGAGCGCGATGGTTGGTTAAACGGGTGAAAACGCTAGGAGGGTTCACCAGTGATGAGCCAGGCCTTGTCAATATTTTCCCATTAGCAATACGGAGAGTAAGAAGTCGTCTTATTTGTAGAAGAAAAAATATCTCTCTGATTAGTTTCATTACTCGCATACAGATGGCGCGATATCGCCTCAAGTTTAATTGCTATAATTTGTTCCTTATTGTGTGTGTGGAACAACATTTTTTGTAAAATGATTCACGTGCCTATATATGTAGAAACCAGTGCAACTTACAAGGTGTTGAGGTCTGTTTGATTAATGTAAAGGCGGAGCCTTTGTAAGTCTAACAGTAATTTATATTTATATTGAAAGGAAACAATACTTCGTGCAAAGAAGATCGCAGTAATACTCCGAGATAAAAAAACGCCGTTCTTGGTTAACTGGAGACACAGAAGATCGGAGTATTCAGACTGTGGTGACTGTATCAGTTCGGAATGCGTCAGCAGCTGAAACTCAAGCTCTTGTGTGACCTGGCACGTGTTAGCATCAATCGTCTAAGGAAATCTGTCACGACTCCAGGCTTCATGTGACATGTTTGTCAATGTGCTGTTGGGTTGATGAAGACTCGGTCTTGGCATTGTTTTTTTTTTTCAATTCCGAAGGAGATTTAATGAAAGAGTTATGAGATTATGATGGCTTGCGCCACCTGTCAGAATAGATATCAACTAACCGTTGATTATTTTTAGTTATTCCTGAATATTAGCCAATTACACTTTCTTAATTAATCAAGAAAAGCCAACCATGTTTGTTTATCAGGTTGTTCTCTCTCGTCAGTGTGGTGCAGGCTGTACCTCAAGATCTAAAAACTGGCTTTAAAGATTTCCTGAAAATTCAAAGAATGGGTATTCAAATTCATAAGTGCGTGAGAACGCAAAATATATGAAAAATAGTACAGAAGTGAAATTATACTATTTTTATATAATAAAAGAGTGTTAGGAAGTGATAACCGGCATAGACAAATCGGGTCAACCCCGACGAGGAAAGGGCTTTATTGTAAAAGTAGCATCTCTCTATATCAGAATATATAATGTCTTTACGTCAGATCGGTCATTTAACTTGTGCTCCCATTCAACAACAATATTGCAGGGTGTCTCTATCTACACGCTCAACACCATGTTGTAGCCAACGTACTCTCAGATATAAGCCACACTAGCTGTCATGATTTTAGAGAAGGTACGACCAAATATTAGCAAATACAAAACTTTATTGTAGCGGTAAACAATATAAGCCTAACTCTTACTCGTTTCTTTGTTTTACAGGGGTGTCGAATCTTTCGGCGCGCTAGCTTGATCGATGAAATACACAAAACGATATTTAATGATTTCTCTCTTTATACATATGTTGGGACACCTCGTGACCTTAATATGCCAAAGTAACCCAGAACCCCACCTAACCTAACCATATCCCACCTATGTCCATCTAAGCCACAAACCTCTGGTGATTGCGAGATGTCGAGATGGAGCCTGAAGCCACCTTTAGCCTTGGCAGCACCGAGCCAGAGACTCAGATCCCCTTCCTGTAGTCAAGCCACCTGACCTGTGGTGGATGACCTGGCCCCACCAACACCAAGCTAGTCTGAGATGGACTCAGACTCCCCTTCCTGGTGGTCAAGTCACCTGACCTGTGGTGGATGACCTGGCCCCACCAACATCAAGCTAGTCTGAGATGGACTCAGACACCCCTTCCTGGTGGTCGAGCCACATGTCTGATGGTGGCCGACTTGACCACAAGCCAGTCCAAGATGGACTCAGACACCCCTTCCCTGTAGTCAAGCCACCGAACTATGGTGCTTGACCTGACTCCACCATCTTCATGCAGAGCACCAGCTCCACCACGAGCCCTGAACCTTTCCCAAGCTGACCCCAAGATGCCCAGAATCAACAGTAATAATTGTATTTTTAAAATTATTTTTAATTCAATATTTTTGTATTTTTTATTTTTTTTTGTGAATATTTCTTTAATAATTTTATATTTAATTTATTTTTATCATTTTTTTTAAGATGCCTTTTTTATTTTTTATTTTCATAGAGAAAGAGGGATGATAGCCTTGGGGGGTGAGTTCAGCAACACTGGGAAAAGGAAGCGGGATATTGACATCTTTGGGATATTGACATTTTTTTTAGATTGACATTCGGATATTTACTTTTTTTTTTCTTAACAAAAATTTGATTTTTTTTCTTGAGAAGCAAAAAGACTTGGAGTTGCGGAGGACGGAGGCCGCTGGCTGCGGCCTTAGCTGCCCCTTTTCGAATCGTGGACATGGGTGGCTAGATGACGAGGTAGGTTGGGAATAATATGGGACTTGGCATGATAGGCCTTTTGTAAAAAGTATATATATAGTATTAAAACTCCTCCCTTTTAACCTTATTTACAGTTTTTTTATATATTTTTTTCAAATCTTATATATATCTGCGTGATGTACATTGAAAGATTTTATTAGTCTAAATAAAAATTTGTCTAACCAAAAAAATGATTGGTTAATTTCCCCATCAACATTATTGCTAGCCGGCACAGCTTTAGGTCTCTACATGTGCCATAGATGAATAAATTTGTGGTCTGCTTTTCTGCAGCCACTGGCGCCCTAATATTTGGACATGTAGAGATCAGGAAATAGTAAAAGTATAAAAATGATCAGGAAATAGTTATATTAAAGAAAATAACAACTCTAAAGTATAAAAATCATCACGATTTTAACAATGTCGTCCAAAGCGGCGCTTCTTCCATTATACCTAAAAAAATATATGAAATGCTCTCGATTCTTACACATACACATAGTATATATAAAATAAAATTAATATATATAATTTTAAGCATACATTATCATGATAGATCTTTAAATATTCATAAATTATACTAAAAAAAAAAAGATTGAGATTATTTCCAAATATTAACATAAGTCCTTCACCAAATAGACAGATACTGCGCAGAATAATACATAGAGCCGCCTGTAGGTTTGAGATTAGAAATATTCAGCGCTAGTTCATTTTTAAATCTAGCAGCAATTTCTACAATGAGTGAAATGTATATGAAAAATATTTGCGAAAGTTTGGATCATCAGTGATGAACCTTCTAAACACTTTCCGTCAATTTGAAACACCAGATTGCTACAAATATTGTATTATTGATTCTTCTTCTATAGTATTTATTTGAAAAGTGTTTGACACAAGAAATATGAGAAGACGAGTTTATCTCTATCTTGATATATATATATATAGTAGAATTTTCACGAATATTTTAACCTCAAGCTTAGACCTTTCGATAACAGGACAAAGCAACAAATTCAACGCCATAATTAAAAATGAACCTTCAAGTACCGCCTTTATAAGGTCAATGAACTTACATTCGCCGGGCGGATCTAATGGATTGAATAGGTGACATCGCTTTGAAGTTTTGCCATTGATTATTCAAGATTTTCCAAATATTTTTAATATTAAGTCAACTAATTGTAGGCAGTTGTCATCTTAAGAAGCCATAGTGTTAAAGGTACCAACTTGTGTGGAACAGTACAGGACATGAGGTAATCCACATCGCTAGCCATTGCTGATAATCCAGGTCCAGCAGGTGTGGAACAGTATAGGACAGGAGATAATCCAAATCGCTAGCCATTGCTGATAATCCAGGTCCAGCGAGTGTGGAAGAGTACAAGACAGGAGATAATCCACATCGCTAGCCATTGCTGAAATTCCAGGTCCAGCAGGTGTGGAACAGTGCAGGACAGGAGATAATCCACATCGCTAGCCATTGCTGATATTCCAGGTCCAACAGATGTGGAACAGTACAAGACAGTAGATAATCCACATCGCTAGATATTCCTGATATTCCAGGTTCAGTATATGTGGAACAGTACAGGACAAGAGATAATCCCCATCGCTAGACATTGCTGATATTCCAGGTAAGCAGGGGTGCAACAGTACAGGACTGGAGATAATCCACATCGCCGGCCATTGCTGATATTTCAGGTCCATAAGGTGTAGAACAGTACAGGACTGTAGATAATCTACATCACTAGCCATTGCTGTGATATTCAATGGTCAGAGTTGTAGAATAGTACAGGGCTGTAAATAATCCACATCGATAGCCATTCCTGATATTCCAGGTCCAGCAGGTATGGAACAGTACAGGACAGGAGATAATCCACATCGCTAGCCATTGCTGATATTCCAGGTCCAGCAGGTGTGGAACAGTACAAGACGTGAGATAATCCACATCGCTAGCCATTGCCTGTACGCCAGGTCCACCAGGTGTGGAACAGTACAGGAAAGGAGATAATCCACATCGCTAGCCAATGCCGATATTCAAGGTCCAGAAGGTGTAGAACAGTACAGGACTGTAGATAATCTACATCACTAGCCATTGCTCAAATTCAATGGTCAGAGTTGTAGAATAGTACAGAGCTGTAGATAACCAACATCGCTAGCCATTCCTGATATTCCAGGTCCAGCAGGTGTGGAACAGGACAGGACAGGAGATAATCCACATTGCTAGTCATTGCTGATATTCCAGGTCCAGCAGGTGTGGAACAGGACAGGACAGGAGATAATCCACTTCGCTAGCCATTGCTGATATTCCAGGTCTAGCAGGCGTGGAACAGTAAAGGACAGGAGATAATTCACATCGCTAGCTATTGCTGATATTCCAGGTCCAGCAGGTGTGGAACAGGACAGGACAGGAGATAATCCACATCGCTAGCCTTTGCTGATATTCCAGGTCCAGCAGGTGTGGAACAGTACAGGACAGGAGATAATATTAAGAGCTAGCCATTGCTGATATTCCAAGTCTAGCAGGTGTGGAACAGGACAGGAGATAATCCACATCGCTAGCCATTGCTGATAGGCCTGGTCCAGCCGGTTTGGAACAGTACAAGACAGGAGATAATCCACATCGCTAGCCATTGCTGATATTCCAGGTCCAGCAGGTGTGGAACAGTACAGGACAGGAGATAATGCATATCGCTAGCCATTGCTGAGATTCCAGATCCAGCAGGTTTGGAACAGTACAGAACAGGAGATAATCCACTTCGCTAGATATTCCCGATATTCCAGGTCCAGAAGGTGTGGAACAGTACAGGACAAGAGATAATCCACTTCGCTAGATATTCCTGATATCATGGTCCAGAAGGTATGGAACAGTACAGGACAGGAATTAATCCACATCGCTAGCCATTGCTGATATTCCAGGTCCAGCAGGTGTGAACTATATTGTCCCACAAGATGACAGTTCAGCGATCAGCTGTCTGCACAGCGAATGCCAAGGCACTTTTGTATCTAACAACTCCCGGGAAAGAGGTACAGAGATTACTAGTGAAAAAATGAATAAATGTTTATTATTTTCAGTACCCACAAAATGGTACAAAATACAAACAAACACGATACTACTTACACTAGTCGGGAAAACTTGACAGGGGGAAACACACAAGTAATATTCGACGTCGAATCTGTTATCTCTAATAATATTGCATCAAATTATTTTAAAAAATATTGATATAAAAGAAAATATTTAAACAAAAACAACTAATTACATTAACACAATTTTATTCTTTAGTATTTTTCGGATTCAATTTCTCATTTTTGTATATACTCTTTTGTCAATTGATTTTTCTCTTAAAATAATTTTATTGATGTACACGGTATTATAGATAGTGTAAAGGTCCTTTTCAGAGTGCGCTATCAATAAAATATTAGAATGCCGAAAATTATTATAGTTTTTTTCGTCCATCACTGTATTTTAGCTAAACGATAGATTTGATTGTCTTAACCCCCTTAATCAGCTAATGCTAAAATGCTCGAAATTTCGATGGTGCGGTTTTATAAAGATTAAAACTGAATTTTATTTAATCCCTCAAATATAAGCCTAATTTTTCGTAGACGAATTATAAGCAGAGGAAAAAATATATATATATATATATATATATGTGATGTGAGATCCTGTTGACTTAAGCTATGTTGAGAGATCCTGTCGACTCTTGTCGAATCCTGTCGTTGTGGAATCCTGTCGACTTAAGCTATGGTGTGAGATCCTGTCGACTCTCGCTATACTGTGTTAATCGAGAGGGACAGTTAGGGCGTGGAGAGTTTTCCAGTACCTCTCTGCACCTTGGAAAACCTTTAACAGTCTTCACAGAGTACAGGCAGTCGTGGTCGAGTCAGAGTGGAAAGCTTGGGAATGTCCATATACAAAAACGAAGAGACACAGTTGTACTAGGAAAGTTCCGTGAACAGATAAAAGTCGAGCTTGGAGCGAAAGATGGAGATTTGAGAAAAGTTCTTACTGGTCTACATGGTCAATGAGGTGGACCTTGGACACAACCGACAAGGGCTCCCGTTAATGGTGAAGTGACTGTTTATTTCTGGCCCTGTTGGAGGCTTATACATATTTGCCAAAAGGAAGTATTGGGTTTCAGCGGATGCAACAAGGGCGTGGATCGGAAGAAATCATTATACACTGGCAACGCCCTGACATCTTCTAAGCCTCGTTGGACTTCTATCTCAATCTCTTGCTTTAGCTTAACTCTTAATCTATTACAGAGTTTTATTTATTTATCCTTAGTTTGTACAAAGTGTCACGGAAGTCGTTGTTTGGTACTAAATCTAACCTATTTCACCATGAATAACAAATTTACTAGTCATGGGTGGTGGCTGTACAAAACATATCGAAAAATTTTGACTGTTAGTGGATGTGGCACGTATAATGTAAAAAATTTGAGTGTTTAGTGGGGCGACGTTTTGGAGCTCGTGTGGCTCCAAATTGGATTTGTTTGTGAAGTCGCGCACAAATAATTGTTGCCAATTGGAGAAGATGATGTGTGAGGGTGTTGAAGTTTGTTGAGAAAGATGTATGGATGATTATTAATTATGCATGTAAAATGAAGAGACGAGGAAATGTAACTATGATGGAATTAAACGGTGATAATAAGTTTGGCGGGCGGTCACCTATTTAGATACTGGCGGGGAAGTGGACGAGATCTTTATTTTTAACTTGTTTTGTGGGAGGACAAATGTTATGATTTTGAGATATTGCCTCTCAGGAGAGAAATCACAAAAGATTTCTGAAATTAAGTAGTGCGTTTCAAACCTATGTTAATTTCTATTTAAAAATTTGATTTTTTATCGTTGATTATGGTTGCTAAAATGATCCATGTAAAAGGGCAATATCGTGATAGTGACAAATAATTTGAATTGAGACGCTTACATAAAATGGTAATTATGACAATGATTTTAACAAAATTTCAAGTATTTGATTAAATTATTAGAATGAAAATAAGATATTAAGAAAAACACACAAATACGTTTAGAATTTTGATACGATGAGAGTATTTTAAAATAATAACAATGATTTTTTTTTTAAGTTGTAGAATTGGATAGTGCCATTTTGGGTAAATTTAGAAAAGACATGTGAAATTTGTAAGTTGATAAAAATGTGTGATTGACGAATTTTTCAAAAAGTAAAATTGAAAGTAATGAAATAAAATTTTGAAATTAGTTGAACATAAAATAAAAATTGATAAATGAGAGTGTTAAAGATTTAAAAATTGAATTGAAATGATTTTAAAAGAGTTAAAAATTTAATCAAAAATACTTAAAATGAAAATAAACACAAAATTTATGGGGAATCAAGTTGTGAGCTTGAGGGAAAAGTTATGTATGTTTTTTAAAAATCACAGTTTTGATTAAAGTTCAGTCAGGAGACTTGGTCTTTGATTGTCGTCCTGCTGACGTGGAAGGCGCTCCGTGTAGGGCTTGTAGAAGCTTGTAGTTTCTGTAAAGTTGATTGCGGCTTGTCACCTTGAGCATTGTTTCGATGTCAGGCCGAGAGTGGGGAACTTCTCACAGGGTTTCGCCACTTCGCTCCTCGGTTTCCATGTCTTGCGGGATTTTCGGCTGTGTCGTTGTGGGTTGTTAGCTTGCTCCTGGCGTTGGCGATCTGTGTTAGCGGGTCTGCAGAGGTCCCTTGGGGCGGCGATTCCTCCTTCTCAAATATTGTCTCTTAATGGGGGAGAGATTGCTCGGTCGTTTCGTTGGAATGGCCGGTATTGTTCCTCCGTCTCTGCTCTTTCTCGTTTCTATCTTGTCAGGCTTCTTACCTTCTTTGTTGTGGTCATACTTCGCTGTGGTCATCTTGTCGACTTAAGCTGTGATGTGAGATCCTTTCGACTTAAGCTATGGTGTGAGATCCTGTCGACTCTTGTCGAATCCTGTCGTTGTGGAATCCTGTCGACTTAAGCTATGGTGTGAGATCCTGTCGACTCTCGCTATACTGTGTTAACCGAGAGGGACAGTCAGGGCGTGAAGAGTTTTCCAGTACCTCTCTGCACCTTGGAAAACCTTTAACAGTCTTCACAGAGTACAGGCAGTCGTGGTCGAGTCAGAGTGGAAAGCTTGGGAATGTCCATATACAAAAACGAAGAGACACAGTTGTACTAGGAAAGTTCCGTGAACAGATAAAAGTCGAGTTAGGAGCGAAAGATGGAGATTTGAGAAAAGTTCTTACTGGTCTACATGGTCAATGAGGTGGACCTTGGACACAACCGACGAGGGCTCCCGCTGATGGTGAAGTAACTGTTTATTTCTGGCCCTGGTGGAGGCTTATATATATTTGCCGAAAGGAAGTATTAGGTTTCAGCGGATGCAACAAGGGCGTGGATCGGAAGAAATCATTGTACACTGGCAACGCCCTAAAATCTTCTAGGCCTCGTTGGACTTCTATATCAATCTCTTGCTTTAGCTCAACTCTTAATCTATTACAGAGTTTTATTTATTTATCCTCAGTTTGTACAAAGTACATTACATATGATGATGTAATCACACATGTCAATCATGCGTATACTTATCTACAGATGTGTTTCTTATACATGAAAATCTTGTTATATTATATGCAATATGAGGTTGTTGCTTTAAATTACCGTGAATACACAATGGAAACGACTTTTATTAAGTAAATCGACAATAACATTTTATTGATTAGTGCATTGGGGGGGGGGGGGGGGGGGGAGATACAATCAAAATATTTTTCTATAAAAATAAAATAACGTTTAGTCGATTCCTGTTCCATTACATGGGACTCTCTGCCATCTAAAAACTCTCATGTTAGTGGCCAGGGGATATATCTAATTTATTTCTTACTATACGAATGACCCGGCTTCTCTCTCGAATTCCCGAATGCAATTTACTTCATACTGAAAGTACATCAATAATAAATAGTAGAAGTGCCATAGAATAGCAATACATAAGTAACACACAAACCACAGGCAAAAAGTGTGTATGATGGCAAAAATTGTATTATATTAGTGTTTAGGTATTTGATTTAATTATTTTTTGCAATCCATTTGTTTCAAAATCAATTTAGTTTAAATAGATAGTAGCTTTTCCACCCAACCCCCGAAGTACCCGCCCCAGCGCATTAACATTTGAAATTGCCTGAGTTGAGCGAGTGACTGCGATGGATCTTGATTGAGATGCCCATCTTCTCAGCAAGAATAAGAAAAAATAGGCTTATAAAAAAATTAATTCAAAATTCTGGCATGTAAATATTTTTCTTTAAGAAATAAAAGATCACATGGAAATTAGGCAAAAATATGTGTTTGCTAATGACTACCACTGCATTTTAAACGATTTTTTTAGAGATAAAAAAAAACAAAGGCCAGAACAAATAATAGTAAAAAATATGAAAGCCATTATTTAAATACAGTAACGCTAATTTTGTAAAGGGTTTTTAAAATTTGCATTGTTTTCACTTACCGTAACTCAGTTATTAATGTAAATTTCTCTCTCAATACTCAATACTTTTGTAAAAAAAAGTAACACTCGCATAAAAAGATATTTCAAAAAAAGTAAGCAAGCAACTTGAAAAAAAAAAATGCAGAAGGCTGATTTGTCGCTTCATTGGCCTGGTGTTGTTTTTCGCCTCGTATTTACTTCGCTTAAAAAAAAACAGGTCTTCAAATGAAAAAAATAAATAGCCAAAATATTAATCAAAATGTAGCCGAAAGTTCTCCTCTGGTCTATAAAAAGCGACATGCAAAATTTGGTACCAATTGGTTCAGTAGTTTTTGAGTTTATCGCGAAACAGACAACAGACATTGACTTTTTTAATATAAAAAGAAATATATCAACACCTGGCCTTATTTTATTAAAAAAAATTAATACTATTTTTTTAACAAAACCTATAAAAAGTATTTATGATATTTTGGTTAGCGATTAAATTCTTAATCTAAGACGAATTGACCATATAATATCGTATTAAGACGATGTTCTAATATTTAAACGAGCGTTACGTATATATTTATTGTTTGCTGAGAGGTAAAAATATATTGAGTTACCTCACTCATTCGTTACACAGGAGTGACACACTGGCGCCATCTAGAAACATAAATTGTAAATATTTTATGAAGATAACTATTGGATCACATACATTATGGAGTCTTTTGTGATATAAATAATATTATTGATATATATATATATATAATATATATTTTATATTTCGATTTAATAATGCTTCAATTTCTTCGAATGCGTTTTTTAAATGTATATGGCTAATCACTATTTTATAACTCCGCCTTTTCTGGTCCCAAGCCCGGATGAAAAAGGAGGAGGGGAGCAGCAACAAGCTCGCTAAAAAACCTGGGCTCAGCTGGCCCGGCTGATAGTACCCTGTAAGGGATCCTAATCCAGGGATACAGGATGAGCAGCGTTTGTACTCCATGTTAGAAAAGGCTGAACATGGCGTCTGTTCCTCACGTCAGAGGCGGCCATTTCTTTTGGAGCTAAGTCGGCCTGCCACTGAGTAGTGCTCCCAGTCTTAATGACAAAGGCAGACGCATTCTACTTCACCCAGTCATGATGGTTGTCAAATATCAAGCTTTACAAGCTTGATACCCTAATATGATTGAGTGGAGATAAGAAAGAAGAAGAAGACTATTTTATAAAGAATCAAAGTGTAAATATTAACCTAAACCATAAAATAAAATTCGAAATAATAAAAATAAGATAAATATATAAATATAAATTATTTATTTATATTTATAAATATATCAGCCTTACTCCACGCTGACGAGCGCCAAAAGCGCGAAACGCGTTCGTGGATGGCTTTTCTTCATTTATCAAGAAATTGGGTTGGCCAAATATCAGGGAACAGGCTAAATCAATGTTTAGTTGATTTCTGTTCCATCTGATGGCGCTCTGCCTTCTGTAAAGCACATGTGCTCCTGTTAAAAAAATATGCCATTTTTATTTTTAATAAATATATTTGATTGGCACTTTTTTAAAAGGGGCATGAAAAAGTGTTTTTTTTTTTTAATGTGAAAATATGTGCGTTTGTAAATAACTACCTATAATTGCAATAAAGCTATTTGCAAATATTTGATATTATTAAATGATTAAGTTTATTAAAAATAAAAAAGGCATATCCTGACCAGGAGCACATGTGCTTTTTAGAAGGCAGAGCGCCATCTGGTGGAACAGAAATCAACTAAACATTGATTGAGCCTGTTCCCTGATTTTTGGCCAACCCAATTCTTTGACGAATCAAGAAAAGCCATCCACAAACGCGTTTCGCGCTGTTGGCGCTCTTCAGAGTTGAAGACAACTATTTTCGTTAGGATTTTCTTTTGCTTGAAAAACCTACAATTACAATGGCAAGCTAATATATTGCTACGACGCTTCTCGGTCGTCGATGTCTGCGTTCAAGGTTTCTAAGAGAACAATGTGGATACAGCTTAGTACGGTATATTTATTATAAGAGTTTTAAAGAGTAGATAAGTAACTATAAAACGGTAGATGGGCTTGCCTTCAACTACCCGTCAGAAGTACCCTTGGCGCCTTGGATGTCCTCTTGTGGAACCTCTCGTTCCACACTATTCCTCTGGAATCTGTCAATAAACACTTCCTTGTGGAGGGGGGCCCTGCATACCTTCTTTTCTTGGCTTGCCCACATCTTCTCTTCATTTTCTTTGCTGCACCGCTTCACTGCCCCCTTCTCAATTCTTTTCGTCCCGAAAAGGACTGATTTCACCAGCGGTCCTTTGATCTCCCTGACGTCTCTGGCTACATGAGGCTCGACAGCCTTCCGGTAGCGTAGCGGCAGGATTAGCGCCAACCCTTGTTTGCAGAACCACATCTCAACTCGAGCTTTCCTCCCACTCTTAATCATTGCCGACGCCATTGATTGGTCTCGCTGTCTAGCACAGGGCGGTGGATCTCTACGCGATGGCGGCCATATTTCAATGCCTACGATGTTTTCATCTAATATTTTGAATTCTCCTTGTGAACACTCTGTAGCCGCAATGTACATGTCCAAAGGGTTGTTATCTTTTGGATTGCGCTTTTGCCGCTTCCTTACACGACGGGGCTGTAGATCACCGATCTTTACAGTGGATTCGCCCACCTGATCCACGCTGTCCATATCGTGGCCTCCCAGCACGCATTCATCCATGTTAAACTCCCATAGGTGGTCGGGAAAGTTCTTTTCTTCTTTCTGTTTCCAATTCTCTCGCTTTAGAAACTCTCTCTTTCCAAACCCTTCAAACCTGGGTCTCTTCGTGCCGACCCCGCACAGGGCTGGGAATTTCATAAACCTTCTGGAGGTGTCGGACCCCGTGGTAGTCTCAACGTCGGCAGAGCTTTTCCTTGGTGGTAGCTGTTTGATATGCACCTCGTGGGGTGAAGGAACGAAGATGATAGGTACACATTCTTGGCACATATTTTCAGCTTGTATTGCAGACCATGGCGCTGACACATTGCGCGCGACTTCCGCGTCACAGACATTGTCGTCGGACTTCCAAAGAGCGTCCAATGCTCTATCCCGTTCAGTCGAGTCGCCGGCTCCAACTTCGGGGTGCTTCGACCATCTAGCCTTGTCGCACTTCCACGGAGCACCCAGCTCCGTCCCGTCCAGTTGGATCGCCGTTGTAGTCCCTGACAGCCTGTCAATGTCGCAAAAGTCAGCCACGCCGTCACATTGCAGCTCGCCAAGATCGTTGTTGTTCTCCAGGAGTATTTCAGAATGGATCCCAAGGGTTGAATTTAAACACTGTGTATCACCTGGTGTGTTATCTCCTTCCGTCCGCTTGATTTGGTTCAAAACACTCGTGCCACAGCCGTTGTCGGAGGCGATGAGCTCGTCCTCCTCCGCTACAAAACCAGTCTAGATAATTTCCTGCTGTCAACATTCTTCGGACTTCTGGATCACGGAATTATCTTCTAGCGTAAATATTCTGACAGTCCACTAGGACGTCTCCTGACGTGATGATCTTTGTTGTGATGGTCTTGCCGGGATCTTCATCACCTGGACTCGTCTTTTGTCCCCTCAGACAATGAGTTCGTGGGATAATAGTTGCTGTGATTGTTTTTGAAAAGCCATCAAAATTTTCTGGCTGGTGTACATTGACCTTAACTTCGCAAGAAATGGGTGTGACAAAACGTTTGACATTCCGATTATGCTCGAGTCGGCTCAATCGATATTCCAATGGAGTAATCCCTTCTTTAATCGATTCAACGTCTTCTCGGAACTCATTTACCTTCTGGTTCAACAGACTGAACAATTTCTTGAATTTTTAAATTTCGAGATCGAATAGTTTTTCCATTTTTTTTTATTTTAATTAGCGCAAAATAAAATCTTCAATCAAAATTAAATAAGCTGCAATCCCCGCTTCTGACACCAAATGTTACGACGCTTCTCAGTCGTCGATGTTTGCGTTCAAGGTTTCTAAGAGAACAATTTGGATTCTTTGTGGATACAGCTTAGTACGTTATATTTATTATAAGAGCTTTAAAGAGTAGATAAGTAACTATATACAGTAGAAGGACTTGCCTTCAACTCCCCGTCAGAAGTACCCTTGGCGCCGTGGATGTCCTCTTATGGAACCTCCCGTTCCACACTATTCAAGTCCAGCCTGGACTTACACCACCTTGTGGGTCGCTCCGATGTCATTCTCTCCCGGCACCGCCTTGCAGGATCATCCACACGCCCCGGAGGTAACTCGCCGCCGTCTTTTCCTTGCCGCAGATCTCGATGTCACCAGAATGACCTTCCTTCCCAGACTGTGATGTCCTCTCGGCACACAAACCCCCTTCAGGCCGACCGCTATCTCGGTTCCTTCCTTCACACGGCACCAGCTGGACTGTTTGTCTCCCGCCCCCTCTTCTGGAATCTGTCAATAAACACTTCCTTGTGGAGGCTGGGCCCTGCATACCTTCTTTTCTTAGCTTGCCCACATCTTCTCTTCATCTTCTTTGCTGCACCGCTTCAATATCTTATGGTTATAAATAAAAATATACATAAAATCAGAAGAAATATATATAATATTCGAATTATAACATTTAAATAAGTGTATCGAAATATATTTAATGCTAATTATATGTGTAATACCATAGAAGAAAAAAAATAGACATTAATAACACTGGTCAACAACATTTTTTCCCAAAAAAACCTGATGGTGTTTCTAGTGTAACTTTTCATGATGAACTCAAATATCTAATCAGAAATTATTCACCACCCATGGTTTTTACGTGACAGCCTTTTTTTTTTTTTTTGGTATTGGGATAAATACAGCAGAAAATGCAAAATTTATAACGTAAGCATTTTTGCATAAACCTTATTACATTACACTGGTTTATCAGAAATTATTTTTCTTTGTCCCAAAAGAAACAGCATCTTGTCTAAATTAAAATTTTTGTGCCGATTTCAAATATACCATTAGTTTTTTTTTCTATCTCGCAAGATTTTTGAGATACACCTATTCGAAATTTGGAAATGTTTTTAATATATAGGCCTATATGAACGAAGTATATTTATTTTATTGAAAAGTAGTGACAGTGGATTTTCTTCTATACTTTGCTTGTGGTACATCCTTCTTGAGTGTCCAGCAGTAGTCAGCAAGCATACCGGGACTCCAATTACCTTGGTACCGCTGCTCCATGCTTGATATATCTTGATGAAACCTCTCACCATGCTCATCGCTAACTGCACCAAGATTGTCTGGAAAGAAATCCAGCTGTGAATGCAGGAATTGGATCTTGAGAGATATGTTACATCCCAGTGCCTTGTAGGAAAGCAACAGATCATTAACTATGTATCGGTAATTTTCAACCTTGACACTTCCTAAGAAGTTCTTGCAAACGTTTCTAAAGGAATTCCATGCTACTGCTTCAACTTCATTCAAACTATTTCGAAAATTTCCATCCTGCAGCAATTTTCGAATCTGGGGTCCAACGAAAATGCCTTCTTTAAATTTCGCATCACTTATGCTAGAGCATTTTTATTTTAGTTAGGCAAATCCACTGGCATTTCGATCCATTGCCTTGACAAAGTTCTTTATTAATCCCAGTTTAATATGTAAGGGTGGTAAGTAAATATTTTCTGAATCGATCAGGGGAGGATTTACAATATTTTTATTTCTTGGAGTAAAGATTTCACGGTTTGGCCAGCTTTTTTTAATGTAATGCCTTTTTTTTATCTCTGCTATCCCACTCACACAGAAAACAACAAAATTTATATATCCAAGCTGTAATCCACGCAAGAGAGCAATGACTTTCAAATCGCTGCATATTTTCCAACCGTATCTTTCATATTCTATCTTTTTCAAAAGCAGTTTCATGTTTTCGTGTAATGTAATGCATCATGTTGGATGCATGTGCTATTGGCACTGATGGGAACTTATTTCCGTTGTGAAGGAGAACAGCTTTCAAACTAATCTTTGAAGAATCAACGAATAAACGCCACTCTTCTGCATCATAGTCATGACCAAGCGCTTCCATTAGAATAACAACATCATTACAATATACTAAATCATTCTCTTGTGAAAAGAAGTTATGAAATTCATCTTGACGCTTGCGAAAAAAACATACTTGTGTGCCTTTATGCAGCAGATTCCAGCCTTTTAACCTAGAGCCTAAAAGTTCACTCTGTTTTTTGAATAAATCTAAATCACGTACGAAGTCGTTCAAATCTCCTTGAGTTAACAAATGAGGTTCAGATGAAGCACCTGCTTCAAAATTTGTGTCATCCGACTGTTGCTCTCGTCTATCTGAATCATCGTCACTAAATATTACATTTTCAGGAGGCTGTGGCACAGGTAAAATATCACTATGAGGAACCGGTCTCATAGCAGAAGGCAAATCTGGATATTCAACTGTATGTCTTGATTTGGATGTAATACCTGTAGTCTTTGTCAAACAAAAATAACAGTCTGAAGAATGGTCTTTAGGTTCCCTCCATATCATTGGAACCGCAAAAGGCATAAGACGTTAACCTTTAATCCACCCTGTAAGACGTCGAGCACAAATTTCACAACAATTATGAGGAGCCCAAGTCTTATCTTGGTCACCGACTTTACAGCCAAAATAAAGTTGATAGCACTTTTTGATGAGCGGTGTAAAGTTTCGCCTTTGAACTTTTAAAGTTAACTCCCCACAAATGTAACAGAAAATATCAGGAATATTAATGCAACGCCTTGACATATTGACACAGTCTAGTGCACACGATTTATAAAAGCAAATCGATAGAGAATAAACCAATCACTTCAAATTTACCTGTCACTTTTGATGCAAATCTATTGAAAAAATCGTTAAGTTCATTTTAAATGTATGTGATGAGGTCTGGTAGCCTCTTGTAGAATCCTGTCGACTAAAACTGTGGTGAGGTTTCCAGTCGACTTAAACTATGGTGCGAGTCCCTGTCAACTCTCGCTATACTGTGTCGACCGAGAGGAACAGTCAGGATGGGGAGTTTTCCGGTACCTCTCTGCACCTTGGAAGACCTTTTACAGTTCTCACAAAGTACAGGCAGTCGTGGTCGAGACAGAGTGGAAAGCTTGGGAATGTCCACACAAAAAACGAAGACACAGTTGCACTAAGAAAGTTCCGTGAACAGATAAAAGTTGAGCTAGTAGCGAAAGATGGAGATGGAAGAGTTCTTACTGGTCTACATGGTGGATGAGGTGGACCTGGGGTACAACCGACGAGGGCTCACGCAGATGGTGGAGTAACTGTCAAGTGACTGTGACGGGGGCCTTATATATCTCTTCTGAGAAAGGGAGTATTGTATTTCAGCAGATGTGAAGAGCGTGGATCGTCTGGCGAAATTCTAAACTGGCGCCATGGCAGTTTCCATCTTTAGACCTTGTTGTTTTGGGAATGCTATATGCTCGATCTCTGCTTTAGCTCAACTCCTAATCTATTACAGAGTTTTATTTATTTATCCTCAGTTTGTACAAAATACATTACAAATGGTGATGTAATGACACATGTCAATAATGCGTATAATCATTTACAGATATGTTACAATTATACAACATGAAAATCTTGTTATAAGTTATATACAATATGGGGTTGTTGCTTTAAATAACCATAGATGGGCCCCAGGAGTGAAAGGGTTTATCCGGGTTTAAGCGGGTAAAGCCTCTCTAACACAGGTAAGTAATTAAAATTTCTTCTAATTAATTTAAACTGTGAGGGTTAAAAAGGGCTATAACAAGATTATTTGTTTGGATATATAAAAGTGAAATAAAAATGACAATTTAGTTTGATTTAAAAAAAATGATGATTAAAATAAAATGATGACATAAAAATTCACATTCTAAGAGAATATTGGCGGGCGTTGGAAAGGGTTAGTAACTGAAGAATATGCAATTGTAAGTAATACACATGCAACCAAATAATCAGATCCAGGTGCAAAGCGAGGATATATACTTGAGCGTCTTCCTAGGCTATGTTCCACTTGCGATCCTATATAAGGGTTACAGTGCTTTGTCACAATTTTAGGGTTATTGGGTTAAAAAGTTGAAGAAATAGTTGTTCATTAATATGATTGGGAAAAGAGTGAAATAGAGCCATGTGATAAGTAGAATTGTTGTAGTGACAGTAGGTGGTCTGACTTGACATGAAATCAAAGGTTGATTGTGGTCCGCTAGAGCTGAAAAAAAAAGGTTGAAAGTTGTGAACGCTCTGTCCATGCGTTGGTGAATGTGCTCTGCGGATGATTGAAATTAACTCTTGAAGCGTGTTCAGGCCAGAAGTTGGGATTTTTATATTTGGGGAACTGTGGTCAAAGAGTTTGTTAAAATTACGAAATAAAAAAAAAAAAGCCAAACAGTGCTGTCGTTTTTCTACAATGAAGTGAAGCAATGGCTGAAATAGATAGTGAGGAAAAGTATAGGGAAGTGGTTAGAGAATAAGATTGTTGAAAATGATTTGTAGATGCCCGATAGTTGATGATAAACATAGTCACATAATAAAGGTATTTAAACAAATATAAAATATAGTGAATAAAAAGATAGAAATATGATTGCGGATAAAAAAAGTGAAAGCGGACAAAATCAAACATGTAATATATAAAAGATATAATAATTAATAAAAAATGATTTTTGAAACAATCAAATGTTTTGCAATACTAAAATAATATCATGTAAAATAAAAGTAAATTTGATTAAGTATTTTTTTCTCGTGAAAATAATGTTGGAATAAAAATTGATTATATAATTGAAAGGTAAAAATAAAAAAATAATTATTCAAGATTTTATACAAAATTAAAATATAATTAAAAGTTAATATAATGATTAAATAAATGTTGGGTAGTGGAAAATTGAACACTATTTTCGTTTAACCAAAAAGGTGATATGTAGATAATTATATCTCTTTTCCGTTATAAAGTCTATATCAGACTTAACCAAGTTGTTGTAATTGATGATATCAATTAACATGTAAAATGTTTACTGTATGTTGTGTGCTGTGATTAAGGCGTTGGTGAAATTTGTGATATTCTCGAAGAAATCTAAATGGTTAATTTGAAACATGTGTTTAAAAAGAAAATGGCGATCATGAAGATAGCGGTCAAGATGATAGCTTTGTGAGGGATGGAGGACGGGGATATGTAACTGAAATAGATTCGGGGGTCCTATTACTGGGGGTCATTCGTGCGGGGTGGTTTGTTATTTTTGTCCTTTACTTGAAACTTTCTTCTTTTGTTGAAGTTGGTATTTTCTGCTATAATTGAAAGATATGATTTTCTCGGTGTTCGTAGTTGTTGGGGTTCGAAGTTAGTTTAGACTTAGTAAAAAGGTTATTCGGTGATGTCAGGTTTAGATGTGAGTGAAAGTGCGACTTTCGACGTGGACACGCTTTGGGGTGAGATGTGTCAAAGGCGTGAAGGCGTCTTTGGCCTGAAAAGTGAAAACGTTTTGTGGTGTGGCGCTGTGACACGAAGTGAGAAGTGATTTGGAAAGGTGTCACGTGAAGTCGTTGTTTTGGCACAAAATCTAACCAGTTTCACCATGAATAACAAATTTACTAAAGTCATGGGTGGTGGTTGTATGAAACATGTATCGAGAATTTTTATATTGTTAGTGGATGTGGTACGTTTAATGTGAACATTTTTATTGTGGCGACGAAAAGGAGCTCGTGTGGTTCGAGATTGATTTGTTGCTAAGTCGCGCGCTAATCATTTTTTCCAATTGAAGAAAGTGATGTGTGAGGTTGTTGAAGTTGTTGAGCAAGATGTGTTGATGATTTTAATGCATGTAAAAGGAAAGGACGAGGGAGTGTATTTATCCTCGAATATTAACGATTGTAATAGGTTTGGCAGGTTGTGATCTAATTTAGCTTCTGGCGGTGAAGTGGAGGGAATCTTTATTTTTAACTTGTTTTGGAGGAGGACAGTTATTTTTCTAGTTGTAATTTTGAAGATATTGTCTCCTTCGATTTTTAAATTAGGAAATTGTTTAACCTATGTTGATTTATATTTAAAATTTGAATATATATTTTTTCAAATGTTAAAAGGGCAATGGCGTGATTGTGACAAATAATTTTAATTGGGGCGCTTTAATTGTTTATATTGGGGCGTCATAAATTGGTGAATATGACAATGATTTTTGTAAAATTTTAAGAATTGATTAAGATATTGGTATTTTGGTATAAAGATAACTAATAAGAAAAACAAAAATAAGTGTAGAAATAAGATGAATGAGAGATTTAAAAAAAATAATAATGATGTTTTTTTTTTAAGTTGTAGATTTGGATAATACCATTTTAGGTGAATTTAGGAAAGACATGTAAATTAATAAAAATGTTTGATCAGCGATTTTTTAAAAGTAAAATTGAAAGTAATGAATTGAAATTTTATATTTGATAAAAATTAAAGTAAATTTCATGAATGAGAATGTGAAAATTTTAAAAATTTAATTAAAAATGGCATAAAAAAAAAAGGTAAAAAATGATTTTAAAATGCTTAAAGTGAAAATATAAATACAAAAATTATGGGGAATCAAGTTGTGAACTTAAGGATAAAGTTTAGGTAGGTTTTTAAAAACTTACAATTGTGTGATAATTGTTCAGTTAGGAAACTTGGTCTCTAGTTGTTTTCCTGCTGACGTGGAAAACGCTCCATGTAGGGCTTGTAGAAGCTTGTAGCTTTTGGAAAGTTGTTTGTGGCTTGTTGCCTTGAGCATGGTCTCGACGATGTCAGGTCGAAGGTGGAGAACTTCTCACCGGGTTTGCGCTATTTTGCTCCTAGATTTCCATGACTTGCGGGAATTTAGCCTGTGTCGTTGGGGTGGTCAGACAGCTTACTCCCGGCGTTGGCGATCTGTTAGCGGTTCTGCGGAAGTCCCTTGGGACGGCGTTTCTTCCGTAAATATCTCTTGTTGGGGAGAGATTGCTTGGTCGTTTCGTTGGAATGGCCGGTTTGTTCCTCCAATGTCGTTTCTTGTTTGGAGTAGATTGTTCAGTCGTATCGTTGAAAGGGTCGATTTGTTCCTCCATCTTTGCTCTTTCTCGCTTCTATCTGGACAGTCTTCTTACCTTCTTCGTTGTGTCATTCTTCGTTTTGGTCATCCTGTCGGCTATAAATGTGATGATGAAACCGGTCGACTTAAAATGTGATGTGAAATCCCTGTCAACTCTCGCTATACAGTGTCGACCGAGAGGAACAGTCAGGATGGGGAGTTTTCCTGTACCTCTCTGCACCTTGGAAGACCTTTTACAGTTCTCACAAAGTACAGGCAGTCGTGGTCGAGGCAGAGTGGAAAGCTTGGGAATGTCCACACAAAAAACGAAGACACAGTTGCACTAAGAAAGTTCCGTGAACAGATAAAAGTTGAGCTAGTAGCGAAAGATGGAGATGGAAGAGTTCTTACTGGTCTACATGGTGGATGAGGTGGACCTGGGGTACAACCGACGAGGGCTCACGCAGATGGTGAAGTAACTGTCAAGTGACTGTGACGGGGGCCTTATATATCTCTTCTGAGAAAGGGAGTATTGTATTTCAGCAGATGTGAAGAGCGTGGATCGTCTGGCGAAATTCTAAACTGGCGCCATGACAGTTTCCATCTTTAGACCTTGTTGTTTTGGGAATGCTATATGCTCGATCTCTGCTTTAGCTGAACTCTTAATCTTATCAGAGTTTTAATTATTTATCCTCAGTTTGTACAAAGTACATTACAAATAGTGATGTAATGACACATGTCCATAATGCGCATAATCATTTACAGATGTGTTTCAATTATACAACATGAAAATCTTGTTATATACAAAATGGGGTTGTTGCTTTAAATTATCCTTATATATATAAAAATGAAATGCGAAATCGATGTTTGTTATCGCATCACGCAAAATCTACTGACTCAATCATTATGGAATTTCGCATGTAGGTAGCTGAAGATTTCGTTTAACATATAGGCTATTCAAAAAACTAAAAAAGTTAATGTGCTTTTTTTAAAAAATAAAAAACCAAAAAGCGTTAGTTCCAGTCTTTTACCGCTAGGGCGCAGCACTGGTCGCGACGATAAATGAATTTGATTTTTTTAAAGCATCGGTGGTTCAGTGGTAGAATGCTCGCCTGCCACGCGGGCGGCCAGGGTTCGATTCCCGGCCGATGCATTTTTTTAAAACAATTTTTAAAACTCATTTATATTATATCTTCTATATAAATGGAAATTTCATAAGTGGTGTTCGCTAAAAACTTTCGTTACAATGCATCAATTTCGACCAAATTTTCAACATTTATGTAAAACAAGATGGAGCAGGTTTTGCTTAACATCAAAATATTTTTCCTAACTTTAAAATACATAACTTTGCTGTTATCGATAAAATACAAAAAAAATCAACAGAGTTAATTTTATTTATATATAAATACAAAAAAAAATTCAGCAATTCATTCAACTCAATCTAAAAAATATTCAAATATTTCTTGAAAAATACTCGATAAGTTGAATAAAATCAATATTAATTGGTTCCCTCGGTAATTGGAAGTTAAAGGAATAATATCTTCGCCTTGGAATTGTATCATTATTCTTGTCTCAAATAAATTGCCGTGTCATCCTGAGATAATCTTACTTTTGATAAATAATATTTAAGATTTTATTATATATATTATATTATATATATATTACACGTTATTTGTTTTCTTGGCCGACTGTTTTACATATGGTGGTATCTTAAAATTGCTTGTTTTGAATATTTTTTTAGATTGAGATTATTAGCTAGTATGTAAAAAAAAATAACTCTGTTGAAATTTAATTTTGTATTTATATATAAATAAAATTAACTCTGTTGATTTTTTGTATTTAATCGATAACAGCGAAGTTACGCATGTTAATGTTAGGGAAAAATATTCTGATGTTAAGAAAAACCTGCTCCATCTCGTTTTACATAAATGTTGAAAATTTGGTTGAAATTGATGCATTGTAACGAAAGTGTTTAGTGATGTACACTTATGAAATTTGCATTTTATTAATATAGATAAATACAAAAAAAAATCAGCAATTCATTCAACTCAATCTAAAAAATATTCAAAACAAGCAATTTTAAGATAACACCATATGTAAAACAGTCGGCCAAGAAAACAACAACGATATTACATCTTTCTCACATATTCACACACAATCTTGATTAATAATTAAAACTAATCTTTAGCATTGTTTATTATACTTCATAATATATGATATGAAAAAATAGTACAAATGTAATATTGTACTGGGATAAGGTGCATAAATTAAGAAAAAGGCTTCTTCTTATCGAGCAACTGAAAGTTGCTGATGGCTTGCGCCATCTATCGGAATAAATATCAACTATTCTCGTTGATTTTTAATTATTCCAGAAGTGGCCAAATACCCATTCTTGATTAATCAAGAAAAGCTAACCACGGACGCGTTTCGGGCTGTTGGCCCTCATCAGCGTGGTGCAAGCTGTACCTCAACGACCAAAAAAAAAAAAAAAATTGGTCCTTAAGGCATCCTGAAAAATCATGAAACGGGTAGTTAAGGCCAGAATTGCGTGAGAACGCTACACAATGTGAAAAAATAGTACAAATGTAATATTGTACTGGGATAAGGTGCATAAATTAAGAAAAAGGCTTCATCTTATCGAGCAACTGAAAGTTGCTGATGGCTTGCGCCATCTACTATTTAACTACCCGTTTCATGATTTTTCAGGATGCCTTAAGGACCAATTTTTTTTGGTCGTTGAGGTACAGCTTGCACCACGCTGATGAGGGCCAACAGCCCGAAACGCGTCCGTGGTTAGCTTTTCTTGATTAATCAAGAATGGGTATTTGGCCAATTCTGGAATAATTAAAAATCAACGAGAATAGTTGATATTTATTCCGATAGATGGCGCAAGCCATCAGCAACTTTCAGTTGCTCGATAAGAAGAAGCCTTTTTCTTAATATATAATATTCGTTAGGCAAACTTTCACTCGGATAAAACCCGGGCGAAGCCGGGTACACATCCGCTAGTAATATATATATGTAACGTTGTGACGATTACTTTTTTGAGATGGGTTGAGTCGTTGATTGATTGATTGAATTGTGGTGGGCGCAGTCGTTTTGCTGAAGTGGCAAGGTGTTCTCACAGCGGAAAATAACGAAGGACACAGGATTTGGATTGGAAAAGGCAAGCGATCTAGGGAGAAAGGAGTTGAGGCTAGTTGCGGATTGACTATTAACTATGACTGTTCACATTATTGAGAATTGGACTTATCTGATTGGTTGAGAAGATGGGGGTTGGCTCCAAACTGGTCTCAACGGCGGCGAGCTCCTGACTAACTAATCTCAGTTCCCGATTTAACACGAAAACTTCTCAGGGTTCTGATTGGTTGGTGGTCGAGTCGTGTAAACTTTCTATTGGTTCCTAGCTAATCCTCCTGGACTCTCATTGGATCTCTGCTAATTCTTTGTTCTTAGCTTGTTCTGACCTGATCCTGGAAATACTAGGGTCTTGAACCCAGTTTTATGAGTTCCTGGATAATAAAACCTGCTAATGACTGCTTCCTCTTTGATGGCCTTTCTCTCCAAAACCTTTCTCCCAGATTTCTAGGCCTTGTTTTTATTAAAATCTTTAGATTGTACATTGCATACATATTGGGGCGGGATTACATCCAGTTATGTACAAATTATGACAGATGCGCCCCCTACATGTGAAGAATTCAAGAAGGGGTATAGCCTGAGATAATTCTGTAAAAAGGGAAAAAAATATTTTTTGTGGGAAAATTAGTTGTGGTTATTGAGAAGCTATATACAAGCATTGGTAGTGATATAAGTTATAAGATAGAATGGTGTTGATATATAGGTTGAGTATATATATATATAATTAATAGAAATCAAAAATTTTTAATTGTAAGAAATCAAATGAATGCTATGGTACATAGTGGGATAAAAAGAAAAGACAATGCGCCTAAACGATATTCTACTCAAGATATGGAACAAAATCGAGGGAAATCTATTAGGTCTTTTGAGAAATCAAAATTAAAATAAGTTGGAAGAAATCAAAGTGAATTCTTTGTGCATGGTGAGAAAAAAAAAAGAAAAATGCCTAAATCATATTCTACTCGAGATGGGGAACAAAATCGAGGGAGTTTTATTAGGGCTTTTGAGAAATCAAAAATAAAATAAGTTGGAAGAAATCAAAGTGAATGCTTTGTGCATGGTGAAAAAAAAAAGAAAAAAATGCCTAAACTATATTCTACTCGAGATTGGGAAAAAATCGAGGGAGTTCTATTAGGGCTCTTGAGAAATCAAAATTAAAATAAGTTGGAAGAAATCAACGTGAATGCCTTGTACATGGTGAGAAAAAAAAAAAGAAAAAGGCTTTTTGTAACTCAAAATAAAAAAATAAAAAAATCTAATTTTAAAAGAAAAAAAAAACCAGTGAGTCTTCGTTGATAAAAATTTGTTTAGTTGTTGAATTATAAAAAAATAAAAGAAGTGGTGATATAAATCTACTTATATAATTGCCTTATTCTGTCTGTGTGAAGTTCACTGTGTGAAGTTCACGGATAGATTTTGGTCAGAATGGATAAAATAAAAAAGTGTCAAGGGATGGGAATCGAACCCACGACCTTCCGCTTACCGGGCAGATGCCATGACCACTAGGCTACCTAGGGCAACGATAGGTTATTTTAATTTTAAATTATATATAAATTAAATATTAAAACTATATATTCAAACAACTTATATAATTGCCTTATTCTGTCTATGTGAAGTTCACTGTGTGAAGTTCACGGATAGATTTTGGTCAGAATGGATAAAATAAAAAAGTGTCAAGGGATTGGAATCGAACCCACGACCTTCCGCTTACCGGGCAGATGCCATGACCACTAGGCTACCTAGGACAACGATAGGTTATTTTAAATTATATATAAATAAAATATTAAAACTATATATTCAAATTATTCTACTTAGCTCACGAACAGCGCCCTCTATCAAGGTTATAAATACGTTTAAAATCGAAATCTTTTCAAAATTTTATTAATAATAGTTCGCTTACTAATTAGAATACTTGATCTAAATCGAAATATTTATAGACGCTCGCTCGATTTGAAGATTTATATCGTAACTAATCTGACTGTAAAGTTTGGAGCGGGACGTTTCACAAGAGTGACATCCACGGCGCTAATTTATAATTGTAACGAATAGTGTTTGAATAAATAATTTAATCGGGTAAACCCGGGCGTTGCCCGGGTCATTCGTCTAGTGGTAAATAATTGATTAAAATAAATGATAAGTATTTGAATTAGGGCAAAATGGTAAATTTGATGAAGAATTTTGATTTTAAACATAAGAAAATAAGGTAAATGAATGGGATAAGAAAAATGTA
Organism: Cordylochernes scorpioides; assembly: GCA_030710605.1. Taxonomy (NCBI): domain Eukaryota; kingdom Metazoa; phylum Arthropoda; class Arachnida; order Pseudoscorpiones; family Chernetidae; genus Cordylochernes; species Cordylochernes scorpioides. The sequence goes on from CP092878.1 coordinate 61,444,396, forward strand.
TAGCGAGGTTCGCAAACTCGCCTTTTATAATCAAAATTACATGCCACAATCTATGTCACGCCGCAATTAACTCTTTACTTGCCTCGTAGATTTTTTGTCTTTCCCGTGCGACTCATGGGTAGAAACATGATCTTTCCCAATTGTACTTTATATTATGTATACAGGAGACATGGAAATTTAATTAACCTTACGTGTATTATGTTTTTGTGAGAAATGTAAGAATGAGTTTTATGTGTTGTTAAAAGTCTAAGGTCTGTGGTGTCTAGGTGTAGGTTGGATATGTGCCTAGTGTGGAAAAATGTAGAGTTTTGGAAGTCTTTAGAAACAGAAATATAAGAATAGAAATGTAAAAACTCATTGGGAATGCCTGTAAATGTATTAAGTCTTTTGTGAGAAATGTAAAAATGAGTGTTATGTGTTGTTAAAAGCTTAAGGTCTGTTGTGTTTGGATATGTGCCTAGTGTAGGTAAATGTAACGTTTTTTGGAAGTCTTTAAAAGAAATATAAGAATAGAAATGTAAAAACTCATTGGGATGTGCCTGAAATGTTTTAAGTCTTTTGCTATTAATATAATTAAATTGTGTTTTTGTAAAAGTCGATATGTAGGCTCGAACTGGGATCCAAAAATAGGTGACGCTAAAGATTGTCCATATCGGGGAGGACGCGCGGTGACCTCAATTTATAGCGGATGTGTGGGGAACGGTGCAAGGGGCCCCTTGGGGCAGATTCTAAATCTGTCCACCCCCCTCTTGTGTAAGTAATTTGATGACATGTAGCTGCCGGCGTCATTGTCGTGCGACTCAAACGGTCTCCATCTCATTTTCGGCTGCTAATTGTCTCTTGCCTGACGCCCTAATTGTCCTCCTAATTGATTTCTGCCTTACGTCGGCTGAGGTCCCTTTAATTGCCCCACGTTCTCTTCCAGCATCTCCCACACGAGGATTAGAAATTCTACAATTGTTTGGCCTATAGGGAAGATGGCTTCATGGACGGAATTTCCTATATGGAAGACTGCTTCCTGCAGCTGGTAAAGCCGATGGGATGGCAGGGTATAGGTTAGCATGTGAACTATAAATATAAATGGGGCGAGTCTATAGGGTAGAAATAGAAGACAAATAACAGATATTAGGTGAAAAATGGGATATTGGCACATCTTCTCCCATGTTATTGCCATGAACTGGGGCTCTTGAACATCGGGTTGGACCTCCATGGATTGTGGCAGATTTGAAAAGGGGTGTTTTTGTGGACGGGCTATATCGCATTCCTTGGGACTAGGCGTGAATTGCGTAAATCGTTTTTTGGACAAAATGGTAGGATCTAAATGACTGTCAGGTTCGCTGTTCGCCAGTTTGGTGGTCAATGGTTCTGTTGAAGAAATGTCAGGTGTCGGTGGTTTAAATGGAAACGTGTAATCGTCTCTCTGTCTTAGATGGTGTAAATTTGTTATGGTTTGTATTGTGTGTGTGGTATGTTTTGTGTACGGATTTAGTTTGTTTCTGTGGGCTGTATCGGTGTCTCTTTGGAGAGGTTGGTTGGATTCATCGATACTTCTGGAGAATTGGCAGGTGGGACAGGTTTTTACCTGTTTTGCAATGTCTTGTGTCATGTTCTGCCAATATTATTGCGCAGAGATGAGTCTCGTCATCTTTGAGATGTTTGGATGGTCGTGTTGTGTGTGTACTGATTTAAGTATTTTATTTGTGAGTGGTTTTGGAACTATAATTTTAGTTACACCTTTTCGGGAAACGGTATGCAGTCCATTGTGATCCATGGTCAAGCTAGATTTTCCCGATGGGGAAGGCTGATGGCTCTTAATGAGAGAGGCGTCTAAGAAGCCACAGAACGGGTTACGAGTTACAACGCCCGTTTCATATTGTTGTTCTCCATTTATGTAACGGACCTCATATTCGTATCTCGATAGCCTTAATCTCCATCGAAATAATCTGCCTGACGGGTTTTTGATCTCTTTCAGCCACTGCAATGCGGGATGGTCAGAAAATATTGTAAATTTTCTGTCCATTAAACAGACGCGGAAATTATCCACACTCCCCACAATTGCTAGGCATTGTAGTTCAGAGTTTGAATAATTTCGCTCGTGTGCACGCAGAGAGCGGCTGAAATTCTGGACTGTATAGGTCTTACCATCAGGGTAGACCTGTTTGAGGACGCCTGCGATGCCGAGTGTTGAAGCGTTACAGTACACCTGGCATGGCAGACCTTCCTGTTAAAGGTGTAACGTGGGGTGTGTTGTAAGGCTTTCTTTCAGGCTAGTGAACGCTTTCTGGCATTCGTTATCCCAGACCCACTTGACATCCCTTTTTAGAAGGTTGACAAGTGGCGTCCGCAAGCGGGCGTGGTCCGGAATGAACTTTTTGTAAGCGTTCACAGCGCTTAAGAAAGATCGCAATGTTTTGCGATTGTGTGGTTGTTGGGTGGCGTGGATTGTCTCTATTTTTTGTGTAGATGGTGTGGTTGTTTTAGCAGTGGTTGTGCATGTGTTTGCTTGGGGTCGTTGTCGCCTGTTGGTGCGAGTGTCGCGCTTGTTGCGCTGGTTGTGCGTGTGACGGTGGTGTGACGCCGTGTGGTTATATGTGTGCGTTGTGTGTGAGCTGTCCTGTTGGATGGAGACTGTCTGTGTACTGTTGTTGTGAGTGTCGCAGTTATTGCGGTGTACACGGGTGTGATTGTTGCGTGACGATGTGTGGTCACGTGTGGGCTTTATGTGGGAGTTGTCCCGTTGGATGGACACATTTTGTGCCTTGTCGTTGTGATCTGAAGCCGTTGTGGCCTTGTAAATTGTGGGCATAAAGTAAAGGCAATTGGCCTTAGTGAAAAAGTTGTGTTGTGCGGGCGCGTGATTAGACTGGTAGGTGGGTGATTGGGTTTGGGACAATGAATGCGCGCATTGGGTGCCATGTGCGGAAGGTTTGGGTGCATGGTGCGTTCTTTGTGACATCGCTTGGCACTTCCAATACGTGCATTCATTGGGTGCATGGTTAAAATGGTAGGTAGGGGTAGACAATGGAGCGCCAAGCTGGAATATAGTGCCTTGGTTGAAGTCTATTGTTAATTTAAAATTACGGAGGGTATTTATGCTGAGAATACCAAATGGCAGAGGTGCTTCCACCACGTGGAAATTCTCTTTTCTAGTTATTTTACCTATTGTTAGGGGGAGTGCTATTTTACCTATTGTCGTTGTAAGACCATCTAGGGTCTGTAGATCTATAGACTGTTCTTTTAAATTTAAATTAGGTAGGTGAGTTTTTAACATTTTATACAGATTATAGGGCACTATATTCAAACTTGCGCCTGTATCAATTAGGAATGGGGATGGCAGTTCAGGGGTTAGAAACAGTTTCAGCGTCAATTGCTTGACGCCAAAGGGTTGAGGTCCTACCTCAGTTCCGTAAGGTCTGCGCGGCTTGAACGTATTCGGCGTGGGGTGTGGGACGCCGTGCGTGCTGCTGAGTTGGGGCTATTTGCACTGCCCATGCACTCGTGTGTAGCTTTTGGGCTATTTGCACTGCCCGTGCGTTCGAGTGTAGAGCTTGTTGGGATGGTTCAGTCCACATACTTGGTTTTTTCTGGACACTGGTGTGTGGATCCTGCATGGTGGGTGATGGTTCCATGGGGTGGCGCGTCAGGTCGCTCGGCCACGTGTCGGCGGCGTATGTCCCGCCGGCGGTGGGTCGGGTCAACTTTACTCCCTGGAGGATCGCCGTCAACTGAAATAATATCGCCGCTAGGGTGTGTCGTGCAGTTTCCTTTCTCTCCCCCGTTTCGCTGCCGTTAATCTTCGCTACTTGGTCTCGTTTGTTTTCCATTTTATCCTGTCGACTCACTGTAACGTTGTGACGATTACCTTTTTGAGATGGGTTGAGTCGTTGATTGATTGATTGAATTGTGGTGGGCGCAGTCGTTTTGCTGAAGTGGCAAGGTGTTCTCACAGCGGAAAATAACGAAGGACACAGGATTTGGATTGGAAAAGGCAAGCGATCTAGGGAGAAAGGAGTTGAGGCTAGTTGCGGATTGACTATTAACTATGACTGTTCACATTATTGAGAATTGGACTTATCTGATTGGTTGAGAAGATGGGGGTTGGCTCCAAACTGGTCTCAACGGCGGCGAGCTCCTGACTAACTAATCTCAGTTCCCGATTTAACACGAAAACTTCTCAGGGCTCTGATTGGTTGGTGGTCGAGTCGTGTAAGCTTTCTATTGGTTCCTAGCTAATCCTCCTGGACTCTCATTGGATCTCTGCTAATTCTTTGTTCTTAGCTTGTTCTGACCTGATCCCGGAAATACTAGGTTCTTGAACCCAGTTTTATGAGTTCCTGGATAATAAAACCTGCTAATGACTGCTTCCTCTTTGATGGCCTTTCTCTCTAAAACCTTTCTCCCAGATTTCTAGGCCTTGTTTTTATTAAAATCTTTAGATTGTACATTGCATACATATTGGGGCGGGATTACATCCAGTTATGTACAAATTATGACATATATATATTAAAACTGTTATTCAGAAAATAGCATTCCAGAGCTTGTCGTTATTTTTGAGTTGAAAGCAAAATAGATTGCATTATAAAATAAACATATTTAATTAAAAAATCAATAATTTGTTTTTTTTTTTTAATTAATATTCATGATTCTTATAGGGCGAAAATAATTAATAACAAATAAAATAAAACCTTTGGATCCACATATCAACACTCTTGTCAAAAATAAAGCGCTAGCTAATGTAATGATGTTTACTTAAAAAATGCTTACGTAACATTTTCTGCATTATTACTGTATATACCAATTTATAGGAAAAATGGTTATCCTGCAAGAACTAAGGGTGATGGAAAACTTCTGATTTCATTTTTGAATTCAGAATGAAAATTTACATTAGAATTAACATCAGGTTTTCTCCGGCAAAAAAAAAATAAAAAATTTTTGTAGACCTGTGTTATTTATGGGATTTATTCTCTCTCTCTGGCCATTATATATATATTTTTCAATATAAGGCTTTTACACTCGAATTTAAACCTTTGCAATTCTAATTGAAACTTTCTCAATTATTAAACATAAGGGACCTCATCCATTTATATTTTCACAACCGTCCTAAAGACAACGACAACAATAATAATGAATGTCAGAAGATACAAGAATAGGGGGACTGACCTTTACATCAAAGAGCACTCTACCAGGAATCTCGGGAGAGTTTCTTCCACTCCTAGATTCTTCCACTTCTGACTGGTCATGGTTAGGTCATGGGAGATCTCGCCAAGGCATTGAAAGATGAAGACTAAACCATTGAACACCTTATCTTCAACTGCCCAGTCTTCCATCACCAAATATTGCTGAAGACCGCTCCCCTTGGAATCACCAATGTAATTCTCATTCTGAAAAATCTTCCAAGAAAGTTTTGTCAACGTTTTTTTCAGGGATGGGACTTCTATCTACTTGGAAAATAAAATTTGGGTTTGAATAACAACCGGGTAGTTAGCGACACTAGTAATCTCCAGCAACTTAATTTATCGAATATATAAAATACGGAAAATAAACTAAACCCTTGATTCCTTATTGATTAAATCAAGTTGTAAAAGCAGGAAAGAATCTATATTATATTTAGATTTTGTTTTCCATAAGAAATATTGTATAGATTATAAATAGTTAAAGTTAGATTGAGTTGTGTTTTAAAAGAGAGCGGGAGAGAAAGGACTAACGAATCTAAGAACTTCACAACAAACTGCGGAACTAGAAGGTCAGTCATGGATATTGCTGAGAGGAAACAGTTGGCCAGAAGGATTAGAAGTGGGTCAGTAATTCAGTTTCGAAATGTTGCACTCGCAAGACAAAATGGCTTGAGTCTTGATCCACAAGAAGCAAATTATTATCAAAATGATGATCTATAGTTTATCTCTGCCAGGCAGCGAATACAAAGCTTCTGTTGTGGACATGTCCAATGAAGATGGTCGAAGTGACCCATCCGAGACAGAATATATTCGACAAAAGGACACTGTGGCGGCTTGGAGAGGGGAAAAAATCTACTGATATATCTAATTGGGTATACCTCGGCCAATGTTTAGCCCAGGAGGCTGAGACAGATAGAACGATTAGTTAGAAACTTCTGCATTTTTTTTTTTTTGAAATTTCATCTTTTCAGTTATTGTGCACCGTCCTGGAAACCTATCATTTTTTTCAAATATTGTATAATGTCTTTACTTTGATCAATAACGTCTCTCCTATTAAAAGTCAGACGGACTTCAATGTTATTAAGGTGTAATGGGGGGAATTAAAATTTTGTAATTTATGACAAAAGGGAGACATAATGTTGCAAGATGAGACATTAATTCTAAGTTATCTTGGTTTAATTACGTATCTTTCCAGACTTTCCTACTTCTTTGAGACAGAACTCTTTTGTTATAGCACTGAACAAAGTCCTATGCTGTACATCAACTCTGTTATTGTTGTAGTACTAAACAAAGTTTTAAGCTGTACATCAACCCTGTTATTGTTGTGGCACTGAACAAAATTCTTGGCTGTACATCAACCCTGTTATTGTTGTGGCACTGAACAAAGTTCTAGGCTGTACATTAACTCTGTTATTGTTGTAGTGCTAAACAAAGTTCTAGGCTATACATCAACCCTCTTATTGTTGTAGCACTGAACAAAGTCCTAGGCTGTAAATCAACTCTGTTATTAATTTAGCACTGAACAAAGTCCTATGCTGTACATCAACTCTGTTATTATTGTAGCACTGAACAAAGTCCTAGGCTGTACATCAACTCTGTTATTGTTGGAGTACTAAACAAAGTTTTAGGCTGTACATCAACCCTGTTATTGTTGTAGCACTGAACAAAGTCCTAGGCTGTTCATCAACTCTGTTATTGTTGTAGCACTAACAAAATTCTAGGCTATACACCAACTCTTATTATTGTAGCACTGAACAAAGTTCTAGGCTGTACATCAACTCTGTTATTGTTGTGGCACTGAACAAAGTCCTATGCTGTACATCAACTCTGTTATTGTTTTGGCACTGAACAAAGTTATAAGCTGTACAATTATAACAATCAGTTGCCTCGGGGTCGATGCTTTAATTTGGAGCCGACTTTGACGCAAATCGTCGCTATTAGCCTCTATGAGGAATGGCTCGAATTTTCCATGTTTCTCGATTGTTTGCTTGTGTCAGAGAGGTTGTTTTGGCTGGCTGTGTTCCGCCCTGAGGAGAGGGGCTGATGACGCAGCAGATATTTATTGATTTTTCAACCAAGGTCATAGAAGACGGGAGAGATGCGGAACGAGTTGTCCCTTTTGATACCGAAAAAACCGTTAGGGCTTCCGATTTTCTTAAAGTTGGGGCAAGAACTTGCATCTTCATTATCGCAGGTAAAGAGAGAGAGAGAGCAAAGAGTATATTTTTCTACTAAAATAGCTAAAAGTTTATCATTAAACTAAAGCTAATATATAATCTTAAATAATTCAGTCAAATCTTTTAATAAAGCGACAATGAAATAAGAAATTTTACATAATATCAGATAATGGTATAAATACAGCTAAGAGATAATCTTCCTCCGTAACTTTTATTGAATGTATAATTGTTATCGGGAGGTCTTGAGAAATGATTTTTATGGTTCCTCATTACTGACATGCAGCCTCTCTTTGAAACCTTGGTTACAAATATACTTGGTTTCCTTTCTGATATGTCTTTAAATTGAATCGATTGGAAGATTTATTTTAAAAAGACGTATCTACCTTATAATCTCACCAATGTCAATAAGGATTAGAGTGTTTCTGGATCATCAGCATCTTCACTTAGAACACCTGACCGGCCTGACATACATCGATATTAATTCTAAAAATCTGAAATGAGGAAAATGTCCACAAGTCAAATACAATTTTTACTATTTTTGCCATATGATGGATAATTGAAATGTTCAAAATTCTGGGGTGAGCTCAATGGCGAAACTGAATTGGCATACCGTTGTGTATTCTATGAAATTTAAGTTCGCCCTTGAAGTTAGTACTTCATTCTACTCATCGGGACAAGAAATCTCGATTTCTGCATTCTCTGAGTTGTTCGGAGTGATGATTAGTTAGTAGTACCGATCATTTCTTGCCTTTCCATCGATGGACGAGTGGGACAGGATGAAATATATCTGATGTTAAATGTGGGTCAACCTAACCGTACAATTAACCATCTCTCGATGCGCAAGCCTGAAGTAGCCCTGGTTGCCCGACCCACTCCATTCGCCGAATATCGTCCTTGTAGAGTCGATCAATATTGTTTGCCATTGGGTGCCTCTGCACGGCCGTGTAAGCTGAACTATGTGGAAATCAAACATGTACTCTTGGTTACCTGGGAATGATCTTTGTCGGAATTCCTCTTTTTTTGACTTAATCAATTATATCGCTTCATCCATTTTCTTACTTTTTTTTTTTCTGGATCACAAGGCGTCACTGCTATAGCTTTTCTGATAGCTTGTGTTAGATACTCCAAGGTCTTAACGATGTTCCTGGATAATTATAACTGGGAGGTTGCTGAATTTATTTATGAATTGAAGATGTCTGGATTCCTTATCCGCTGGACAGTTTGCATTTCTCTTTTGATTGTTTGTATTCGGAAAACCAAGCTAGAAGTCTTTGATGTTTGAAGGAAAGATTAAAGGGAATTTATTGAATTGAGTAAGTTTAAAAATTGGTCGTGCAAATATCTGATTAATTGAGATTGATCCTATAAATATATTGGAAAGTCAGGATTCACTTCCTGGTCTTACTGACCGTCACAGAGCTTGTGCAAGTTCATGTTGAAATTTTTACTTGTTTCGTATCACACAAGGCACCTCTGGCTTATCTTATGTTTGTGAACAAAAATAGTAAAAATGTGACATTGTACTGGGATAAGGTTAATAAATTAAGAAAAAGGCATCTCCTTAACGTGCAACTGGGAGTTGCTGATGGCTTGCGCCATATATTGGAATAAATATCATCTATTCATTAATTTTTAATTATTCCAGAATTGGCCAAATACCCACTTTGAAATTCATGTTTTTCAATTCTTCTTTGTAATATAGATTTAAGAATTCTATGCGAACAATCAATATCCCCTTTGGCTTGTGGTTGGTAATTGGAAATGAAAATGCCTCTAATTCCGCTCTTTCACATGGAATTTAGAGTTCAGCATTGAGTACCATTTGAATGAGTAAACTGAGTACCATTTGAGGTAACGATGAATTTGAGAAACCCTCTTGAGAATATATCATCTAGAAAGATAATTATAGAACGTGTATGTCTGGTATAAATTTCCAAACTTTGCCATTTCGAGACGTGGACATCAAGTCAATGCATTTCGCTTTCAATGGTGAAAATACTGTAGAAAGTTACTTTTCAAACTCTTACAACCTTCATTCGTCAGCAGAGGAATCTTTATTAGGACGAAAAATATTAGTAAAGGCTATCATATATGAATTCAAATGTTTTTTTTTTAATATATATATATATATCTACTTATATAATTGCCTTATTCTGTCTGTGTGAAGTTCACTGTGTGAAGTTCACGGATAGATTTTGGTCAGAATGGATAAAATAAAAAAAGTGTCAAGGGATGGGAATCGAACCCACGACCTTCCGCTTACCGGGCAGATGCCATGACCACTAGGCTACCCTGGACATATTTTTCCGTTCACATTTTTATTTTTATATTTTCAAGACATACACAGTTTGAGGCGGGACGTTTCACAAAAGAGACATCCACGGCGCCAATTTATAATTGTAACGAATAGTATTTTAATTAAAACATTTTTAAAATATATACGCACTCGGGTAAAACCCGGGCGTTGCCCGGGCCATTCGTCTAGTAATTATATAATTGCCTTATTCTGTCTGTGTGAAGTTCACGGATAGATTTTAAGAATGGGTAAAATAAAAAAAGTGTCAAGGGATGGGAATCGAACCCACGACCTTCCGCTTACCGGGCAGATGCCATGACCACTAGGCTACCCATACATGATGAAATCTTTATGAAAATTCACATTTTTATTTTTATATTTTCAAGACACACACAGTTTGGGGCGGGACGTTTCGCAAGAGAGACATCCACGGCGCCAATTTATAATTGTAACGAATAGTATTTTAATTAAAACATTTTAAAAACACACAGTTTGGAACGGGACGTTTCACAAGAGTGACATCCATGGCGCCAATTTATAATTGTAACGAATAGTATTTGAATTAAAACGTTTTTAAAATATATACGCACTCGGGTAAAACCCAGGCGTTGCCCGAGCCATTCGGCTAGTATATATATATTTATTTACGCAAATTTGACCTTAAATACCCATTTCTTGGTTTCTCAAGAAGCTTCAGGGACCAAAAATATTTTTGGTCGCAGTGATACAGCCTACTCCACGCTGACGAGAACCAACAGCGCGAAACGCGTTCGTGGATGACTTTTCTTTATTTATCAAGAAATTGGGTTGGCCAAATATCACGGAGCAAGTTAAATAAACGTTTAGTTTATTTTTACCCACTAGATGGCGCTCTGCCATCTAAAAAGCACATGGGCTCGTGGTCAGGAAATGCCTTCTTTATTTTTCTCTATATATATAAAAGTCAATTTCTGTCTGTCTGTCTGTTTCGCGATAAACTCAAAAACTACTGAACCAATTGGTACCAAATTTTGCATGTCGCTTTTTATAAACCTGAGGAAAATTTTTGGATACAATTTGCTTAGTATTTTTGGCTATTTCTTTTTTTCATTTGAAGAACTTTTTTTTAACGCGGAGTAATTCGGAATGGAATGAATACCCAAATATGGCCATTTTGTAAACGCATCGGTGGCTCAGTGGTAGAATGCTCGCCTGCCACGCGGGCGGCCCGGGTTCGATTCCCGGCCGATGCATTTTTTTTAACAATTTTTAAAACTCATTTATATTATATCTTCTATATATTGTTGCACCAGGTTGCGGCTTGGCAGACTCTTCAGCCTTGATTCTCTCCTGTGCTGGGTCTTGCATCTTACCAGAGCGTGTTTCAACCATCCTACAAATTTATAAAAGGGAATAATGAGATAAGTCTACTTTATGTAGCCACCAGAATCATTTATTTATTTTCTCACATCAAAGAGAGCAGTGAAGTCACAGTGTACCTAAATACAAATGATGATAATCTAAAAATAATCTGTTTTAAATAAATATCATAGAATATAAAAATAAATAAATATATGTCGTAAAAAAAGATGTATTTTAGGTACGTTACCAATTCATTCATGCAGTCGTGGATTGAATTGAAAATGATAACTTTATATCCAAAATTAAATTTATTTTAATGATTATATTTTTAAGAACAAACAGTTTTGCATACATACAATTCTATATGATATTCTAAGTATAAACAAAAAAACAATATTGCGTTGTACTCCTTTTGTTAAGGATTTTAAAAATTAACTCTGTGTTAATTCTATGATTATTTAAATTATAATTATATTAATGAATAATAAAAATATGATTTTTATTATGTCATATATAATTTAAATTTCAAATATATTAAAAATAATATAATAAATACGCCATTAATCATGATGTAACACTTCCCCCTCTCCAGAGGTCGTCACGTCCTCGTGAGTTACCTCATCAATTCTCTCAAAATAGGGTTTGAGTCTTGAGACATGGACAATCAATGGGTCTTGGCCAGGATTATCTTTCGGCTCAATTAAGTAATTTACGTTAGACAGCTTCTTTAATATTCGATATGGGCCAAAATATTTTCTCGATAGTTTTTCGCATTTTCCGATTTTCCTGACTGGTGTCCAAACTGCCACTAAATGTCCTGGTTCATAGATTTTCTCATTGTGTTTTTTGTCATAGTTTCTTTTCATTCTTTCCTGAGTCTTCTCTGTGTTGTTAATGACTACCTGTCTCGTCCTTGTTATTTTATCTAAGTAGTTTTCTATATATTCGTCGTAATCGCCCATGTTACTGTCCGTTGGGATATTCTCGTCGTCTAAGAGGGACATGGGTTCCCTTCCAAACAACAGGAAAAATGGAGAGTAGCCTGTGGTTTCTTGAATCGTGGTATTATACGCGTGGGTGATAAAAGGGAGGATTTCATCCCAGTTCTTTTGGTCTGTGTTCACATACATGCTGATCATATTGATTAAAGTTCTATTTAGCCGTTCCGTTAGTCCGTTAGTCTGGGGGTGGTAGCTCGTTGTGAAGCAGTGTTTCACTTTGCACATTTTCATTACCTCCTTCATCAAATTGCTAGTGAATTGTGAACCTCTATCGCTAATAAGAAATTTTGGGGCCCCGTGACGTAAAATAATATGTTCGATTAAAAATGTAGAGACTTCTTTCACGGTTGCTTCTGATACTGCCTTTGTTTCAGCATACTTGGTATAATAATCAGTCAACACAATTATCCACTTCCTTCTTCTTTTCGTTGATGGCAAGGGGCCAACAAAGTCAATTCCGATTCTTTCAAAAGGGTAGTTAGCTGGGGGAATAGGTTGTAGAAGTCCAGAAGGCAAGTGATTTGAACCTTTCCGACTTTGGCAAAGATGGCACGTCTTTACAAATTCTGAAACATCTTTCAACATGGAAGGCCAATAGTATTTATTCTTCAATCGGTAAGTGGTTCTGGCGACGCCCAGATGGCCATTCAGCATATGGTTGTGGTATTCACTCATGACTTCCTTCCTTCTCTTCTTTGGCACTACCAGCAACCATGCCCTACCTTCAGGATTTGGATTTTTCTTGTAGAGACACCCATTTTCTTCTTTGAAGTTCTGTGTAATTGAACGCTTGTTTCCACTAAGGTTCTCCTTAATATTCTCAATAAAATCATCCTTTTCGTCTATTATTTGATTCAGAAATAGTCTTTCATAATCTTCGTCCCATTCGTTTTCAGGTAAGGGTCCTCTAGATAGACCATCAGCGTCCAGATGTTTTTTACCCGATTTATGTATGATTTCGAAATTATATTCCTGAATCTTCAGTGCCCATCGTGCTAATCGGCCGGTCGGATCTTTCAGATTCTTAAGCCAGCATAGTGCGTGATGATCTATTACGATTTTGAAGTGCCTTCCATATAGGTAGGGTCGTAACTTGGACATTGACCACACAACAGCTAGACATTCTTTTTCGGTAGTCGAATAATTTTGCTCAGGTTTGCTCAGTGTTCGACTTAAATATGAGATAACTTTTTCTTTATCGCCGAACTTTTGGACTAATGTTGCACCCAGGCCGATGTTAGATGCGTCAGTATGAATGTAAGTAATTGCATTCGGGTCAAAGTGCCCTAAGATTGGAGGATTTATCAATGCTACTCTAAGGGTTTGAAATGCTTTCTCTTGATTTTATGTCCAGGTAAAAGGTACATTCTTTTTTATAAGACTGGTTAATGGATCGGCAATTTTTGAAAAACCTTTGATAAATTTTCTATAATATGAGCACATTCCTAAAAATGATTGAACTTCTTTTATCTTTTTGGGCCGAGGAAAATCTCTAATAGCCTTGATATTATGCTCCGCTGGTTTTATACCATGTTGATTAGTTATATGGCCAAGAATCTCCAGTTCTTCGAAAGCAAATTGGCATTTTTTGTTGTTCAATTTTAAATTAGCCTCGCGAAAACATTTTAAAACAGCTTCTATTTTTTTGAGATGTGTTGAAAAATCCGAGCTATAAATGATTACGTCATCTAGATAACATAAGCAAATTTGCAATCTAAGATTACCAAGCATATTTTCCATGTTCCTCTCAAATGTAGCAGGGGCATTGCATAGACCAAAGGGCATTACGTTGAACTCATATAGGCCATGTGCTGTAGTGAAGGCTGTCTTTTCTTTATCTTTCTCCTCAACCTCTACTTGCCAATATCCTGATTTAAGGTCAATTGCTGAAAAGTATTTGGATCCTTGAAGTGTATCCAATACTTCATCAATTCTGGGAATTGGGTAAACATCCTTCACTGTTACATCATTCAATTTTCTGTAGTCAACGCAAAATCTGTACTTACCATCTCGCTTCTTGACCAAGATTACAGGGAAGGACCATGGACTCGAGGATGGTCTAATTATGCCGTCTCTGAGCATTTCATCAATTTGTTCTTTTATGATTTCTCGCTCTTTCGCGCTCACCCTATACGGCTTGTGTTTGATCGGTTTCGCGCCTTCTGTATCGATCCGATGTTTCGCTAAGTTGGATCTTCCTAATCCCGACGAAAACAAATCCTCGTACCTTTCCAAAACTTGTTTCAATTGCTCCTTTTCCGTATATGCTAAATTTTCGTTTATCTGAAATTGGGGTTCTTCATGCTCTTTTTGTTCACTTTCTTCCATAAGATTCACTTCGGCTGGCTGGCTTCCAAAGCACAATGTTTGGTTTTTTAATATTTTTAATGGTCGAGGGTAAGGGTTTGTTATCCAGATATATGTTTCCTTATTCACAACATTTATTAAGCTTCTCGCTAGTCGAAGTCCATTTGTTTGAAACATTTTATGGTTCTCCTCGATGATGTATTCGCCATCCTCTGCTTCTACAAATGCATTAATCAATTTAATAGAAAGTTCTGGTATAATGGCATCCTTTGCACTTTTTATTTTCTTCTGTTGATATTTGATTACGTCACGATTTTCTGTCAAGTCATTTTTGATTATTTCACGCTGGCAATCAATTTTTGCGTTCATTTTCTTAAGAAAATCACGTCCAAGTATAAATATTCGCAAATGTGTTCTCATTATCACAAATTGATGTGTAATTGTTTTGTCATCAAATTTTATATTTAAAATAATATTTCCTTCGATATCTAATTATTTGCCATCGGGTCCGGAGCACATTTTATCAGGATTTATTATTTCAAGACCTGTGTTAAGAGCTGTACTAAGGTCGACCACTGAAAGATCGGCGCCTGTATCAATCAAAGCTTCGCAGATACCGATTCTATCCACGTTAATGTTCATTTTATATTTGGGGTCTAACTTTTTAATTCCATTTATGGTCGACTTGCTTTGATTGACGGACTCAGGCGCGATGTTTAGTTTAAATCTTCTAATGCAGCATATCTATTCCTTGTAGGGATACTCGAGTACGGGCTATTACTTACGTCAGAGTAGAGCAGAGGTCTCGACTTCTGAGTTCCATTATCCATTCGGATTTCTTCTTCGACCTTGTCTTGTGTAACTATGGGGTCCTCTTCCACAATTCTTACAAACCTGACTCTGCAATACCGCGCTACGTGTCCTGGCTTGTTACACTTGAAACATATTGGTCTCCCGTCTTCTGTCCTATTCCTATTTGAATTTGGATTCTTATTGTATGTTTTACTTGGGTAGACCGGTTTTGGCTCAGGATTGGGAGTGTAAGATCGTCTAGGGGCAGATACCTGGGGCAGAGGCTTGTTCTGGTAATACCTCGGAGTGGGGGCCTGGGGCTTTGAGGTGTTCTGGTAGTACCTCGGAGCGGGGGCCTGGGGCTTGGAGGTGTTCTGATATGGTCTTCTGAACGACGTAGCATTCTTCCATTGCTCTTGATGATGGGGACGAGGAGAGCGTGGTCCATTATAAAGAGCTTTTGATTTTTCTGCACGTTCTTGGTAATTCTTTTCGAATAAATCCAGCTTTTTACAAATTTCTAGAAGTTCATTGGTATTTTTAGGAGGGTTTAGGTGAAGGGCAAAAGAGTATTTATTCTTTAACCCTCCAATAACCCAGTTTATTTTAGTCTCTTCTTCCATTTGGGGGTCGACCTTGTTGCACAGTACAAGGATATCCTCTGCGAACCTGATTGCAGGTTCATTCCACTGTTGTATCCTGTTTAATCTCATCCTCATTTCTTCTTTGTTGGCGTCTGAGGCAAAATCCTCAATTAGGCGGCTCTTGAAATTTTCCCAGCTGGTGAAACTTACTTTGTGTAGGTTCAGCCAGGTTTTGGCGCTACCAATCATATTCATGGCAGCATAACGGGAGATAATGTAGTCTGCCCAATGGTACAGGAAGCCAATTTCTTCAAGAGATTCAATCCATGGGCGAGGGTCTTCTGTTCCATCATACTTGGGGATGTCGATGTTGGGATTCAGGACAACTGGGTCGGAACTAGCATCTCTACCAATTGTTGCACCAGGTTGCGGCTTGGCAGACTCTTCAGCCTTGATTCTCTCCTGTGCTGGGTCTTGCATCTTACCAGAGCGTGTTTCAACCATCCTACAAATTTATAAAAGGGAATAATGAGATAAGTCTACTTTATGTAGCCACCAGAATCATTTATTTATTTTCTCACATCAAAGAGAGCAGTGAAGTCACAGTGTACCTAAATACAAATGATGATAATCTAAAAATAATCTGTTTTAAATAAATATCATAGAATATAAAAATAAATAAATATATAATTTAAATTTCAAATATATTAAAAATAATATAATAAATACGCCATTAATCATGATGTAACAATATATATAAATGAATGTTTGTATGTTTGTTTGTTTGTTTGTTGGTTTTGTATGTCCGGTATACAAATTCGCAGTAGTTCACTAATTCAAACCAAAATTTCCATACATAGGTAAAAAAATACGAGGAAAACGATAGGCTATTTTAAATTATATATAAATTAAATATTAAAACTATATATTCAAATTATTCTACTTAGCTCACGAACAGCGCCCTCTATCAAGGTTATAAATACGTTTAAAATCGAAATCTTCTCAAAATTTTATTAATAATAGTTCGCTTAATAATTAGAATACTTGATCTAAATCGAAATATTTATAGACGCTCGCTCGATTTGAAGATTTATATCGTAACTAATCTGACTGTAAAGTTTGGAGCGGGACGTTTCACAAGACTGACATCCACGGCGCCAATTTATAATTGTAACGAATAGTGTTTGAATAAAACATTTAATCGGGTAAACCCGGGCGTTGCCCGGGTCATTCGTCTAGTA
Organism: Cordylochernes scorpioides; assembly: GCA_030710605.1. NCBI lineage: Eukaryota > Metazoa > Arthropoda > Arachnida > Pseudoscorpiones > Chernetidae > Cordylochernes > Cordylochernes scorpioides. The sequence goes on from CP092878.1 coordinate 61,461,309, forward strand.
TATAGCTTCGAAACATCAAGCATGGATCTACCTCCACAACAATCTTGACCGGCCATGGTTACATTCAGGCAGACCTTGCATCGGTATCGAAAGAAGACCCAACTTGCCCCCACTGCCAAGATGAAGACCAAACCGTAGACCACCTACTCTTCACTTGCCCAACCTTCCAATACCAAAGGTTCCAGACAGCCACTCTCCTAGGTATCACCAACATATGTCCAGCATCCCTAGAAAATCTCCCAAGAAAGAAATCTGCCTGGCGACACCTCATTAATTGGACTTCCACTGGCATTGTATATAAATTCAAGAAGACTTAGGTCAGAAGGAAATCCCGGGTAGTTGGCGACTTCTGTACGCTCCAGGAACCTGGGTTACTTAAATAAATAATATATATATATATATTTAAATAAAAAAAAAGATTAGTGTTTCTGCTTGATATTTTGGATCATGTTGAGGATTATTGTAATGGTTGTAATGGTGATGCAGTCGTGGCTAGAATCTTGAAAATAATAAAAATACTGAAGATTAGAAATTGCTTTAATTGAGCTTAGAAATATAAAAACATAATTGGATAAAAGTATTGCCTGGCTTAAGGCGTAAGAATAAAAAAAAAAAGAAAAGCTTATTTACATAATGTACAAATGTTTTGAGCCGACCAGCGGGGAAGAACAACAATCAGTTTATATAGTAGAAGCGTGACCTCTGGCGGTCGATTAAAACAGAGTATTTATATCTATGAAATTATAACTTTAAATAAAATAACATTTTTAAATAAAATATTTCAATATAACATTTTAAATAAATGATTTTAATATAACATTTCCTAAATAAAATCTTTATGTAACATATATATAAATGAAAAAAATATATTAAAAAATAAAAAAGGTCAGGTATTGATATTAAAAATAAAAAGGCATATCCTGACCAGGAGCACAGCGCGAAACGCGTTCGTGGATGGCTTTTCTTAATTTATCAAGAAATTGGGTTGGCCAAATATCAGGGAACAGGCTAAATCAATGTTTAGGTGATTTCTGTTCCACTAGATGGCGTTCTGCCAACTGAAAAGCACATGTGCTCCTGGTCAGGATATGCCTATTTTTAATATATATGTATTGTTGTGTGTCAACAAGCGACCGACCGGAAATGCACGTGACGCTACAAAATTAATTTTTTTTTTTTTCAAATTAAATTTTTTTTTTTTTCAAATTAAATTTTTTTCCTAAATTTAATTTTTTATTTATTTGTTTATCAGAGAGGCGACACCACAGAGATAACAGGCACAGATTGTATTTTGACCACAGACCACCGTTTTCGTGGAATGCAAACAGATGCAACGTGCCAGTTATCGTTTTGACCTCGAGCATTTTTATTTTTTTATTTTTCTATTTTTTTCTCTTGACCGGCAACGAAGATGTCTTGTGCCAGATCAAACCCTCCCAACGGCTACCCCGCTGAGCATCGGACCTCAACAACCCTCCAGAACCCGACCCCAAACCCAGCCCTGGAACGGGCCATGGTAACCATAGCCCACCAGGACAATGTGATGCAGCTCACCAATAAACTGAGTTTTATATCCCCACTTCAGCCTCATCACATGGTGGAGAGCAGTGTCGGCCCAGCACCTCAAGCCACGAACATAAACATCGGCTACGGAGAAACGCCGTGCTTCAACCCGGAGGAGGAAGACATCGAGGACTACGTAGAGGAATTCAAGACGTGGCTGACGGCGAGCAAAGTACCGAAGGGAGACTGGACAAAGGCCCTAGTACGGCGGCTTCCACTCGACGGCCGCGAATTCATCAAGTGCAGGTTTGACCCTTCAGCCGCACTTGAAGACGTCCTGGAAGCGCTGAAGCTTCGCTACCCAAGGAACGACGGCCGGGCACGTAGCAGGGGCAGCGAGTTAAAGAAGATGAGACGGCCCCAGTCCACAGAGGATACGGGGAAATACCTGATGAACCTGATTACGGCCCACGCGACGGCAGGTGAATTTTCGCCGTTTAATTCAAGCAAGGAGGCATTGTGGGCGTTGGCCCCAAAAGACTGCCTACTACTGGCAGCCTCGTGGAGTACCACGCGGAACCCAGAAGAGGCCGACCTCCTACAGGCAGCGAAATTCCTCGACGAGACGAATAAATGGAGCAAGGAACGGACGGAGGCAAGTACAACGACGAGTGTGGAAAAAACTACGAGGACGACGGAAGGGTGGGAACGAAACCCAAGGACCGAAACGCCCATGGAAAAGGCAAGAAGATTTATGCTACCGGACGGGACGCCAAGATGCTTCACTTGTTACCAGACGGGGCACAAGCACTGGGATTGCCCGAAAAGGAGGCCACGTGGTAAGTACAATTTTGCCTCTAATCCTGTGGTGGAAGTTTCAAATAGTGTAGAGAGCGTACCACGTGTATTTTCCGAGGTTACTGGTAACACCAATCGCATAATATTTAGGGTAAAGGGACAACCGGGGGTTAACGAAAAACAGACATTAAATAAGGTACCAATAAAAAAATCCACTTTAGAAATAGGGGGTACAGCAATGGAGAAATTCCGTTGGTCAGGTATGACAAATTTCTGCTTAATCACACACATAAATGAGTCACATGTAGGAAAACTGATTTTCGATTCAGGGGCAAATGTTAGCTGCATAGACGAAGGAATAGCCAACGCACTGGGATGTACTAGAATGCCTTCTAAATTACTTATACGGGGAATAAGTGGGTCAGTAGTCTCGAACACGTGCACATACTTGGAGGTCAACATTGATGGTTTCGACATATGTGGCAGGTTCACCATAATTCCAGGAAACGGGGAGAAGATTATTTTCGGCGTCGATATTCTAACAAACTATCATTGCAAAATTATGTTTAGAGACGAATCGGTAGAATTGTATAGGCCAAAAATAGGCACGGACGACCACGTGGTAGAACTTAACGAAGAACGGGAACTTGAGAGGTTAGGTACAATTACGAACGATCGGAAAAACCCCAAACAAAAATACTGCATACTAGACGACCTTGAAATTGCACCACGTTGTAAAACGAGGGTTAAGTTAAAAGGGCCAACAGTAATGGCGGGCATTTTAGAACCCCACCCCGACTGCGTAAGAAGAACAGGGCTACTAATACCATCAGTACACGTTTCCGAAACGGTATCAGAGATATTCATTGATGTCATAAATACTAGGAACGAGCCGGTGCAGTTGGTAGCAAACTCGTGCTTGTTACGATCCAGCGGGGAAATAGCGAATGTTTCTTTCCTAAGTGAACAGGTGGGATACAGTACGACAGCCACGTGCGAATACGAACCACAGAAGTTCGATATAAACCCGGAGCTATCGGACAGCGAAAAAATCGACGTACTGGATGTATTGTACAGGTATCGGGAACTTTTCTCAGAAGAATGGAATAAGGCGGCAGATATCGAACCGTACCACATTAAACTTAAAGCGAACACGGAACCAATCCGACAAAAAGCCTATCGCCGCAGCCCTAAGGAACGTGAGATTATAGAGGAACAGGTTAAAGAAATGTGTGAGAAAGGTGTTATTAGGAAATCAACATCCCCTTGGGCAAGCCCGGTCGTTTTGGTTAAAAAATCAGACGGATCCTATAGATTTTGTGTGGACTATAGAAAAGTTAACAACGTAACCGAAAAATTCTCATATCCATTACCGGATATTACCGATTGCCTGGACCGTTTAGCGGGAATGAAGTATTTCTCTCACACGGATTTTGTTAGCGGTTATTGGCAGTGTCCACTGGACGAAACAAGCAAGCCAGTTACAGCGTTCACGACGGGTAACGGGTTGTACGAGTTTCAAGTGTTACCCTTTGGTTTAACCGGGGCACCGGGTCATTTCGAAAGAATCATGGATACACTGTTAGCTGAATTGAAATGGTCCGAGTGTATGGTTTATCTAGATGACGTCATCGTGTACGGAAGAGACATACGTGAACACAACGTGCGGTTAACAAATGTTCTAGAATGTTTCCGCGGGGCAGGCTTATCCCTAAAACCATCAAAATGTAGATTCGCCTACCAAAAGTTACCAATTTTGGGACACGTGGTATCGGAAAACGGCGTAGAACCGGCTACTGATAAGATCGAGGCGGTTAAGGAATTTCCGATTCCGAAAAATGTCAAGCAGGTTCGCTCGTTTCTGGGACTTTGCGGCTATTATCGCCGTTTCATAAAAAACTTTTCAAAGATAAGCAAACCGCTGACGTGTTTAACGGAAAAAGATAAGAAATTCGTGATAGGTCCGGCCGAAATGGAAGCTTTCGAAACCTTAAAAAAAAAATTGACTGAGGAGCCAATTTTAGCACACTTCAACCCTGACGCTAGAATAGAAATACACACGGACGCATCAATCGTGGGATTAGGCGCGGTACTAATGCAACCGGACAATGACGGATTCTTGCACCCGATCCATTACTTGTCGAGAACGACATCGAAACACGAGAGTAAATATGGTATCTCAGAACTGGAGTGTTTAGCAATAGTCTGGGCTCTACAAAAGTTACGGCCGTACATCTTCGGGAGAGAATTCAAAGTCGTAACAGACCATAGCGCGTTAACGTGGCTAGCTAACGTACGTGACCCGTGCTCAAGACTTACCAGATGGGGGCTAAAACTCATGGAGCACGACTTTGAAATAGTCCACCGTGCAGGGAGGAAGAACGTTGCACCGGATGCACTCTCACGTAACCCGTTCCACAAAAACGATACGAACGTCGAAGACAGCTTCAACGATTTAATGGCATGCACAGTACGGATCGACGAAAACGGACAAAAGGAAGACACGTTTTGCCGCGATATTACCGGAAAACTACCAGACACTAAAATACGGGACGAATATAAAAAAATAAACGGGATCCTTTATAAAAAGAACCATGCAACACAAGGTAACCAATGGTTGGTCGTAGCACCAAAGCAAAGCGTACCCGAAATAATGGAAACAGCACACGATATACCCGAGGCAGGACACATGGGGGTAGCGAAGACGGTCCACCGTATTAAGCAACGTTTTTACTGGAAAGGTCTGGAAGAAGACGTGCGGAAATACATTCGGTCGTGCAAAGTGTGCCAGGCTTTCAAACCACAGAGGTTCAAACCCGCAGCCCCGCTAGAACCGTTACCACCGGCAACAGACACCTGGGAACGAGTTGGGATAGACCACCAGGGTCCTTTCAAAAAATCGGCTGAGGGCTACGAACACATTCTAACGATCGTAGACCATTTTAGTAAATACGCACTCGCAATCCCGGTAAAAGATACGAAGGCGGAAACCACGTGCAACGCACTTCTAGACAATCTGTTCTACGTTTTCGGTACTCCGAAATGCATAATATCCGATCAAGGCAAATCTTTCGACTCGAGTACTTTTAGAGACTTTACACGTTTGTACGGTATTAAACACATTATGGCTTCCGTGGCACACCCGCAAACAAATGGCTTATGCGAAAAACTCAACGGCGTCATAAAAAACGGCATCAGAGTCTATCTCGAGGACGATCACACCGAATGGCCGAGATTCGTAAAAACGGCGACTTTTGCGTATAACTCGTCCATTCAGTCGTCGACACAGGTGACACCGCATAAGTTGATATTCGGCGTAGAACCGAGGACGTCCCTAGACGTAGGACTGCCAACCGTCGACGAGCCAGTAAAAACTTACGACGAATACGTGACCAACCGCATTTTAGAAAACGAGAGATTAAAGAAAATTGCGGACGAAAACTACCGAGACCGGACAATGATGACGAAGTGTCAGTATGACCTTGCGAACCGTGACCGCTTCCGGAAGTTTGAAGTGGGCGACCTGGTACTACTGGAGTCGTCCCGCAGGAAACCAGGGAAAACGGAGAAATTTCTACCGAAGTACGTAGGCCCGTACGTAATAACGGATAGAATCAAGGAAACGACATATAGGTTACGACCACAGGACGGACGCAACGAAAATAGTAGGCGCCAGAACACGTTAGCGCACGTGTCGAGACTTAAGGAATTTTTAGAAAGATAACGGCGACTCGAGGGACCGAGTCTAAGATAAGAGGGGGGGTGGTGTTGTGTGTCAACAAGCGACCGACCGGAAATGCACGTGACGCTACAAAATTAATTTTTTTTTTTTTCAAATTAAATTTTTTTTTTTTTCAAATTAAATTTTTTTCCTAAATTTAATTTTTTATTTATTTGTTTATCAGAGAGGCGACACCACAGAGATAACAGGCACAGATTGTATTTTGACCACAGACCACCGTTTTCGTGGAATGCAAACAGATGCAACGTGCCAGTTATCGTTTTGACCTCGAGCATTTTTATTTTTTTATTTTTCTATTTTTTTCTCTTGACCGGCAACGAAGATGTCTTGTGCCAGATCAAACCCTCCCAACGGCTACCCCGCTGAGCATCGGACCTCAACAACCCTCCAGAACCCGACCCCAAACCCAGCCCTGGAACGGGCCATGGTAACCATAGCCCACCAGGACAATGTGATGCAGCTCACCAATAAACTGAGTTTTATATCCCCACTTCAGCCTCATCAGTATATATATGTAATATTGTTGCAAATGATCCTGCCGACGTATGGATAAACTGGCAGTCGTGTACGTGAGGCGAGTGTTGATGTACTTCCTACACGCGGAAAACAAGAAGTAGAGGCAGGGCTAGATGTTAGCACCGAGAGTGATCGGGGACAGCCCACGGGACAGAGGTAGAGGCCATGACACAAACTTGGATGCCTATGACCGAGACATGGATGTTGGGATCCGGCTAACGGCTTCTGTGAATATTTTCAAAATATATTTCTATGAATGGTTTTGTGTTTAATTGTATTCGGCAACATTGTAATTGCCTTTTTTAGAACTCTCGTTTGTTTTGTTTAAAAAAGTAGTTTTTGTAGAGTTTGCTGCTAATTGGTATGTAATGTTTTTGTTTTAAATTTCTAAAATAGGTTAATATGTAATTTTTTTTATTTTTGTTATAAAAATATTTTTTTTATTGAAAAATATGTCTTGATTTTAAACGTAGTCAAGTAAGAATATACCCTAACAGGTAAATCGATCTACAAAATAATATTTGATATTAGATAAATATTTAAAATACAACCATTTTTTTTGGTAGCAGAGAGCGCGGTTGATAGAAAATAAATATTCTAAAAAGTGTATTATGGATATTTATAATAATATGAAGATCGAAATTCTTAAAGGAAATAATTATCAGATATGGTCAATGCAAATGGAAGCCCTTTTGAACGCTAAGGACTTATTCAAAAAGAAGTAATTGAAAATGATATTCCTGAAAGAATAGAAAGTGATCTCAAAAATAAACAAGAAATTTCAAAATGGGAAAAATTAAATAGAGAAGCTTATGGCATAATTATACTTTCTATTGAGCCATCAATTGCATTAATACACTGCGTGACATTGAAAATGGAACACCAAGAAATAGTGGCCAGAAAATTATGCAAATTTCAGGGTAGACGCGCCTAACCGAGTTATGCAAATGATGTAAAATGCGCAGCTCTCGTGCGCACATGGAGTAAGATATAAGGGAAGGAACTTGCAGAAAGGACAGTATTCGTGTCGTTACTTCTTCAAGGAAAATCATTGTAGAAATTTTGTTCTTGTGTCAAAATACACGTGTAATAACAGAGAATGCCAGGTCATCGTAAACGGAGGCAGTTCAAGCAGACAGACGGTTTTACGAGGGGCATGGTGATCGGACTGAAAGGGGCAGGTTGGTCCATACGTCAAATCGCAACTGATACACACCTTGGTGCGTCCACGGTGCACCGACTGTGGAGAAGATGGTTGGAACAAGGAAATGTGGCAATTTATAGGAATGTCGGTGCAACCAGAGTGACGTCAGCACGTGTGGATCGGCGTATCCTTCGACAAGCAGTGGCGGCCCCACAAGCCACTTGTACCGACATCCTGCAACATGTGCAAGACACTTTAGATCATTCCATCTCGACCAGAACCATTTCCCGTCGATTGGTTGCTAATGGCTTGCACTCATGCCGTCCGCTAAGAAGACTGCCATTGACCCCACCGAATAGGCGCCAACGTTTGGAATGGTGCCGGGCTAGATCGACGTGGATGACGGAATGGCACAGGGTCGTGTTCTCAGATGAGTCGCGTTTCTGCTTGTCCAGTGATAGTCGCCGTGTACGCGTGTGGCGTCGACGTGGAGAAAGGTCCAATCCGGAAGCAATTGTGGAACGCCCCACCGTGCGACAACGTGGAATCATGGTTTGGGGCGCAATCGCGTATGATTCCAGGTCACCTTTACTTCGTATTCAGGGCACTATGACGGCCCAACGATACGTTGATGATGTGCTGCGACCGGTGACACTCCCCTACCTTCAGGGGGTACCCAATGCCCTTTATCAGCAGGATAACGCCCGACCGCACACTGCTCGCATTAGCCAACAAGCTCCGCAGATGTACAGATGCTTCCCTGGCCACCGTACTCTCCTGATCTCTCACCAATCGAGCACGTCTGGGACATCATTGGACGCCGTTTGCATGCCTTGCCACAGCCGCGTTCAGAAGACGAACTGTGGCAAATGGTTGAGAGGGAATGGAGAGCCATCCCTCAGGACGCCATCCGTACTCTGATTGACTCTCTACCTAGACGTGTTGCTGCGTGCATCGCCGTCCGCGGTTGTCCTACTTGCTACTAAGCCGACGCCGTTCTCGCTCTGTATTATGACTATCATTTTGAAATAAAGATCACTTATTGTTCGTCCCTGTCTCTCTCTGTTTGCTAAGTTTCATCACTTTCTGGCCACTATTTCTTGGTGTTCCATTTTCAATGTCACGCAGTGTATATAAGGAAAATAGAAGAGCAAAGCAGCTATGGGAGGTCTTAAAAACAAGATATTCAGGCATATCTGAAGAGAAAATGATGAATTGTTATTTAGAAATATAAAGATTAAGAATGAAACCCAATGAAAGTACTGAAGAATTTATAACAAGAGCTCAGGCATTAACAGTACAAGTAAAGGAATTGGGGAAACAAGTATCAGACATAGAAGTTACCCGATATATAACAGAAGGTTTTTCTCCCAGATTTAACCCTCTACGCCCTGTCATCATCGCAAATAGAAACATGTCCATTGATGCACTAAGACAACTTTTATTGGACTTTGAGAAACCATTGGAAACGACCGCTATTAATTTGTATATAAAACCAATACAATTATCTTACTTAATATTGCCACGTGGAAAATTAGGGAAGACCAACTTCGGGATGAGACAACAATTTATTTCAGGCACATACACAGGCTCTAAAAGCGGATTATGGCCACATATCTAGGGAAAAAAGATGTCATGTGTGCAATAAATTGGGGCATCACAATTCAAATTCAAAATTTACAAAGAAATACCAAAATGTACGCCATCAAAATGAAAATATGCAAAATCGAAAAACTAATAGGGATAATAATCGGCGTAAGGAATATTTCCTCAACGACATCATGCCCTTATGGCTTGGAAAGAGCAGCCTAGAACACTTGAAACGGAGTGGCAACTTGACTCTGCATGCTCAACTCATATGACAAATGATAATTCATGTTTAGAAGAAGTCATAGAATGCAATCAACCTATATTATTGGCAGAAACTCATCGCTCAATAGAAGCAACCCAACAAGGCAATATTAAAATAGTTTCAAATGAGAACTCTCATGTTGAATTACAAGATGTACTTTATGTCCCAAATCTAAGATGCAATCTATTGTCAGTTGCTTCTATAGTTAACAAAGGAAACAAAGTAATATTTGACCAGAATGGAGCAACGATTTTAAGTGAAAAGGAGGAAATAATAACTAAGGGAATAATGAAGAACAATATGTTCAAAGTCACTTTCAAACCTGAAGTTGTTAAAGAAAGTGAAAAGTGTATGCACGTGTCTAGTAACATTATGGAATTGTGGCACAAACGACTAGGACATATCAACTCAAGCTATTTAATGAGGATGCACAAAAACAAAATGGTAAAAGGTCTTGAAGACTTAAAGGGAGAACTACTTTACTGCGTAAGCTGCAACAAAGGAAAGATCACAAAAGCTGAAGGAAGTCCATCACTCGGAGAAACTACAGCAAGACCACTGGAACGAATACACGTTGACATATGTGGGCCTTTGACACCAACAATTGGAGGAAGGAAATACATGTTAACCATAGTTGACCAATACACTAGAAGATATTTTATAGAAATTCTTCACAATAAAGATGAAGCTACCAGCAACATTGAAAATTTCATAAAGAGAAGAGAAAAAGAGACAGGCATGAAAATAAAGAAATTGAGATCAGACAATCGCGGTGAATTTATAAATACAGAAATGAAGAATTTTCTAGAATCAAAAGGCATTAAGCATGAGAAAACAGAACCTTATTTGCCGAGAAGCAATGGTATGGCAGAAAGGGCCAACCGAACAATCCTGGATATGACGAGAACTCTTCTGATTGAGGCCAATTTACCTATCAAGTTTTGGGGTGAGGCGGCAAGAACAACTGTTTATCTCCATAATTTGACGCCTAAAAAATCAAATTTGACTAAGACTCCAATGGAAATGTGGACTGGCCATAAACCATCAGTCAGACATCTCAAAATCTTTGGAAGCCCAGTTGTTTATAAAATAAATTATCATAAAAATCGTCAAACTAGACCCTAAAGGAAAGGAAGGAGTACTCATCGGCTATTCAAATGAAAGAAGAACATATAGAATATATGATATGGAGTAAGAAATGGTTTATGAAACAATACATGTTAAGTTTGATGAAGGAAGACCAAGAAATACTAACCAAAATACCTCATGTGATAAAGAGTACAATTATTTCCAATACAAATCTGGGATAACCTATGAAATGCGGAATTCTCTTGAAGCACAAGATCAAAAAATAGATTAATCGAATATTGGAGAAGATACCGATGATGGAGTGATTTCTCAACCATCAATAATGGAAGATGAGAGTCATACAGATATTAATTCCCAACAAGAAGCCGAACAACGTCCACAAAGAAGACGTGTGATGCCAACTAAGTTTGGTAAATTTGACGAATATGTTGTCTATAAGACAGATAAGGACATACCGAATAATTATCAAGAGGCGATCGACTCAAGTGAAAGGTCAGGCTGGAATGAATAGTGATCTCGACTCTCCAATATATATGGAACAACCACCAGGCTTTGAGACCAATCCTAATGAAGTATGCCTATTATCCAAGGAAATATATGGATTACCACAATCAGGACGCAAGTGGAATGAAAGGTTGGATGCTATACTCACTAAGAGAAACTTGGAGAGAACAACTACAGATCCTTGCTTATATCGAACAGACCCAAATAACAGGAAAAGAAATAATTCTAGCAGTGTATGTAGATGATTTCTTGATCCTATCCAATTCATCTAAGGATGTGGATGACCTAATATCAAGTCTCTCAGAAGACTTAGTTATCAATGAAGTAACACAAAATAGAAAATTCTTAGGAATTACTATAGAAAAACAAGAGAATGAAATACTGTTATCGCAAGAAGAATTCATTGATAAGATTCATGATAAATATGGAATGAGAGAATGCAAACCAGTGAAGTCACCTTTAAATTTAGGATAGAAATATGATGATTATGAAAACAGTCCACCTTATTTAAAGACGATGTACCAAGAAGCAATAGGATCATTACTATACTTAACTAATGCAACAAGACCAGATATTGCATATGCTATAAATAGTTATCACAATATATACAAGATACAAGAGAAATACATTGGAGAGCTATCAAGCGAATATTGAGATATCTGCAATACACAAGAAATATAAAACTAAAATTCAGTGAAGGATCAGAACAATTAACTGCCATATCGGATGCCGGCTGGTGCACTACGAAAGATGCCAAATCATTTGGTGGACACTATTAAAATTGGCAACAATATAGTTAATTGGAAATGCAACAAACAAAGAATGGTTGCAATATCCACAATGGAGGCTGAGTTATTAGCTTTTTGTGAAGGAGTTTGTGATGTTAAATGGCATGATAATCTTCTGGATGATCTTGAATGCAAAACTCAAAACCCAATTCAAACATATACAGATAGCCAATCCCTGATAGCATGGCTGAAAAACCCAATACAAGGATTGAAAAGTCGACATTTTAATAGAAAATTGTATTTTGTAAGGAAAGAATTCCAGTCAAATATAATAACACCCGTCTATAAACCATCCGAAACCATATAAGCAGATATATTGACCAAAGGACTCTCCATCTCCAGACATGAACATCACATAAAGGAAATCTTCAGTGCAGAACAAGTTGAAGAACACCGGTAATGACTTTCAGAAGTAGTTGGACGGATAAGGAGGGAAATGTTGGGATCCGGCCAACGGCTTCTGTGAATATTTTCAAAATATATTTCAAAATATATTTCTATGAATGGTTTTGTGTTTAATTGTATTCGGCAACATTGTAATTGCCTTTTTTAGAACTCTCGTTTGTTTTGTTTAAAAAAGTAGTTTTTGTAGAGTTTGCTGCTAATTGGTATGTAATGTTTTTGTTTTAAATTTCTAAAATAGGTTAATATGTGAAGTTTTTTATTTTTGGTATAAAAATATTTTTTTTTTATTAAAATAGATGTCTTGTCTATATAGATAATACCGTAACAGAGTTTTCCATTGTAAAGTCCTGAGCTATCTCCTCCGAAGATTCTGAACTACACATAACAATCTATATACCAAAATTTTCGTTATTTTTTTCTTCGTGTCATAGGCCTGTTTTTATTTTCCTAATGTTAACAGTTATTTTTATTTTTTAATTTAATCTATTTTACAATCGTAGATTTTTTGCATTTATCATCATCAATCATTTGTTTTGAAATTCCGTAGAAATGTGTTTTGAAATAATATATATATCTGATTAATTTGATTATGTAAGTACTTTGTTATAGTTTTTCATTTAAATATATACATTTTTCGATTTGTAGATTGAATTATTACTTTATTCTATAATAATTATCTTTTATAACTGTTTGTTATAGTTTTTCATTTGAATTTAGCTCCATTTTTGTCTTATTTCTTCTGTATATTAAAAAAAATATTGAAACTTAGTTTTTCATTTAAATATATACATTTTTCTATTTGTAGATTGAATTATTATTACTTTATTCTATAATAATTATCTTTTATAACTGTTTGTTATAGTTTTTCATTTGAATTTAGCTCCATTTTTGTGTCTTATTTCTTCTGTATATTGAAAAAAATATTAAAACTTAGAATTAAGCTTTGCTTTTTCATATACATGTTTGTTACACATTTAGCAATATATATACCAAAATATTTTTTTGGATACTTAACTCTTTTAGTGAATTTTTGTCAGGGGGGCTGCAAAAGTGCCTTACTTATTTTGGAATATTTAACTTTTTTGGTGAATTTTTGTCAGGGAAGCTATGGACTGCCATAATCATTCAATATGTTGATGTTCTTCTCATAAAAAAAATATTTGGGTTTAGAATTGCGCTTTGCTTTTTTATATACATATTATTTGCACATTTTTTTTTCATCAATTGTTTCCTCACTTACTTGGGATTTTCTTTTTATGCCTGTCCTGGCTTTCAGTTTTATAGTTTTCCTCTGCTTGGTTCTTATTTTACCTTTTTTTTCAGCGTCTTTTTTGTATTTCTGATTAAATTAATTTGCGGGTTCTTTGTTATAGTTTTTAATTTTACATTTTGCTCAATTTTTTGTGTCTGGTTTTCTTTTTTGCCGTATCTTTCATAATTCTTTTTTGCAGTATCTTTCATAATGTCTTTGGCATCTTTATTTTTCTCAATAAGAGGCTAATTATTTATTTGTATAATCAATTGTTGATTACTTAATTTGTTATATGATAAAATGTTATATGATACATACAATTTTCTACATTTTTGCACTGTGCAATTTAATATGTTGTTTATATTGAGATCTTTTACATTAAATTTATTTTAACATGTATTTGCTCAACTTGGGTTTTAGTTTAGCTTTTTTTTTTTCAGCGGCTTCTGTATCATGCCTCGCAGAGGCCGTGGAAGACTCGCTTATAGGACTCGCCACGGGAACAACGCCCCTAATCCTATTTCTCCTGTTCCCACTGAATATATTATTGGGGGCCTTGATATAGTCTGCCCTTACTGCTCAGCCCTTCATTTCCCTGGCGAAACTGTTGGTAGCTCCTGCTGCCACAAAGGGAAAGTTATTCTTCCTACTTTGTCCTCCTTTCCATATGAAATGATGGAATTGATGACTTCAAACAGTGTGGAGGCTAAGTACTTCCAGACCAACATTCGGAGCTACAACAGCTCTTTGGCATTTGCCTCCATGGGTGCGCAGGTTGATGTCTTTTCTGGACAGGGGCCTTTTTGTTATAGAATCCATGGACAGATCTATCATTTGACTGGGCCCCTTCATCCTCATGGAAACAGAGCCCCGTCTTATGCCCAACTTTATATTTTGGATTCTGAGGCTGCGAATAATACACGCATTGCAGCATCTAGGCCTTTGGAATGCCATCCTGGTATATTGACTCTTTTGGATTCTGTGCTTAGGCGTGTGAATCCGTATACTTCTGCTTATAGGCAGATGCACCAGGTGGAACTAGCTGAGGAACACCGGGCTCGCATTGAGAACCGGCAAATGTGTCAGGTTCAGATGCTCATCCGGCAAAATCATTGTAGAGATCTTCGCCGATATAATGCCCCAAGTGTAAGTGAAGTTGCGGCCATTTTTGTTGATCAAGATGGCCATGTACCTTCTAACAGAGATATTGCTGTTTTTCCGCATGATTGTGGTTTAGTGCGTATTTCTCCACTTAATCCTAACTGTGACCCAATGACATACCCTCTTTTATTTCCTGCCGGTGATCCTGGTTGGGCAATAGGAATCTTACATGAAGCAAACATGCGCACAAGCACTAGAAACCATGTTACCATGCTTCAGTTCTATAGTTATAGGTTGGCCATCAGACCTGGCTTTTCGCCCATTCACTATGGCAGGAGACTATTTCAGCAATATGTTGTTGATGCCTATGTTAAAACAGAGGGCAATCGCCTGAACTATATTCGCCAAAATCAGTCCCTGCTTAGGGTGGAATTATATCAAGGTCTGCTGGATTATATCCATGAGCAGGAACATTCTCGGGGTGTGCGAATAGGCCGTATTTTTATTCTTTCATCTTCCTTTCCTGGGAGTTCCCGGGCCATGCAACAAAACTATCAGGATGCAATGGCCATTGTTAGAAAGTTTGGAAGACCTGACCTATTCGTGACATTTACCTGTAACCCACGTTGGGCTGACATTGTTGAAAATCTTCTTCCTAACCAGAATCCTTCTGATAGACCGGATCTGGTGGCTAGAGTTTTCAATCTCAAGTTACAACAATTACTGCACGAGATTGTTAGTCAGCATGTATTGGGAGTGGTCATTGCTCGGGTGCATGTTGTTGAGTTCCAAAAACGCGGTTTACCGCATGCCCACATGCTGTTTATGCTTAGAGAAGAAGACAAGCCTAGAGACAGGGATGCCATTGACATGTTGGTTTGTGCAGAAATTCCTAGCCCTACTATGCAGGTTCAGCTGTATGACATGGTTCGTAAACATATGATCCATGGTCCTTGTGGAAACTTCAATCTTCACTCACCATGCATGTCTGATGGCAAGTGTACTAAAGACTTCCATAAATCATTCCTGCAGCTGACTGAGGCTAACAATAATGGCTATCCTCGCTACAGACGTCGAGATGACGGCCAGACATTAGTTGTGGGCACTCACGAGGTGGATAACCGCTGGGTTGTTCCCTATAACCCCTATCTGCTGGTTAGGTTCAATGCTCACATTAATGTGGAGGTCTGTGCCTCTGTGAAAAGTGTCAAATATCTTTTCAAGTATGTATATAAGGGACACGACAGGGCTGAGGTGGAAGTGTCTGTTGGAGAATTAGATATGGAAAGCAGGGCACATGATGAAATCAAAAACTTTCTTGACGCTCGGTATGTAAGTGCTCCTGAGGCAATGTGGCGAATTTTTGAATATCGCTTGCATGCTCACTCGCATACCATATGCCGCTTAGCTGTTCATCTACCTAATTTTCAATCTGTCTATTTTGTTGAAGGTAGTGAAGAACAGGCTCTTGAAAATGCCTCACGCAGACGCACAACTCTGACTGCCTGGTTTCAGCTCAATTGTGTTAATGTATCCGCAAGATCACTTTTATATGGAGACATACCTTCCGCTTATGTTTTCAGGCAGAATCAATGGAGTGCTAGAGTTCGGGGTGGGGCTTTGTGCATTGGACGTATGTGTTCAGTGAATCCTAAAGATTCTGAGCGTTACCACCTCCGGCTTCTACTATTACATGTTGCAGGTGCTCAGAGTTTTGAAGATTTGCGAACTGTGGATGATATTGTTTGCTCCACTTTTAAAGAGGCTGCCCAGCGCCGTGGATTATTGGCTGATGATTCTGAATGGGATGCATGCTTAGCTGAGGCGGCTTTGTTCCAAATGCCTTGTCAACTGCGGCAGCTCTTTGCGCCAATTCTCATCTACAATAATCCTACCGACCCTGTATCACTGTGGACCAAATACAAGGGGTATCTTAGTGAGGACTTTTCTCGTGCAACATCTGACGCAGCTGCTGAACAGATGACTCTCAGAGAGCTTGAATTCCAGCTGAGAGAAAATCGCCTCAGTTGCCACCATTATGGACTTCCTGCACCCCTAACCCCACTTCTTGATTCAGGAGAGGATCACCTTGATGTTAATGCAGAGCTGCAAATTGGGACAGAAATGTATAGGTCCCTTACACCAGATCAAAAGTCAATTGTTGACACAATTGTTGATTCCCTCAATGTAAATCCACGTTGCTTTTTTATTGATGGGCCTGGTGGTACGGGCAAGACTTATGTTTATAACACCCTAATTCATTGTGTTAGAGCCGTTGGAAAAATTGTCATTCCGCTGGCCTCCACTGGAATAGCGGCTACCCTTTTGTCAGGTGGCCAGACTGTCCATTCCAGGTTTAAGCTGCCGATTCCCTTGCTTGAGAATTCTGTAGCTGCGATCTCGGCCAATAGTTCTGAGGCTGAGCTTATTCGTAGATCATCCTTAATTATTTGGGATGAGGCTCCTATGGCCCACTACAGAGCACTTGAAATTGTGGATCGTCTCCTAAAGGACATTATGCATTGTGACCTTGCTTTTGGCGGAAAGGTTGTTGTTCTTGGAGGTGACTTTCGCCAAGTGCTACCTGTGGTACCTCGAGCTTCAAGAGCTGAAATTGTTGCTGCTTGCATTAAGCAAAGCAAGCTATGGCCATTGTTTGTGATCTTGCGCCTTACTCAGAATATGCGAGCAGGTATTGATGCACAGAGCTTCTCTCATTGGTTACTTAAAGTTGGTGATGGTGATCTACCTACAGACCAACAGGGCCTCATTTCTCTTCCAGAAAGCTGTATCTTTCATGGGGTTGACCTGGTGCAGGAAATATTTGGTTCTTCCTATGGTGATATTACCGCCCTTAGCCAGTCTGTGATTTTAACGCTAAAAAACACAGATTCATTAGAGATTAATGAAAAAGTTTTGGATCGCTTACCAAACAGGAGTCAGTGTTTTCTCAGTGTTGACAGTGTCGAGTGTGAGAATGTGGAGGAACAAAATAACTACCCTACTGAATTCCTTAATAGCCTTACTCCCACAGGAATGCCTCCACACCGGTTAAACCTTAAGATTGGTGCTATTGTTATGCTCCTTAGAAATTTGAATCCTAAGCAGGGTCTCTGCAATGGCACACGTATGGTTATCCAGCGCATGCGCTCTCATGTCCTAGAAGCACAAATACTGACAGGGACCAAAGTTGGACAAACTGTATTGGTGCCAAAAATATCTTTGGCTCCTTCAGATACCAACCTTCCCTTCATTCTGAAGAGGCGTCAGTTTCCACTAAGGTTGGCTTTTGCCATGACTATTAATAAGGCTCAAGGCCAAACCTTTGCTAGAGTGGGTCTCTTGCTACATGAGCCCGTGTTTACTCATGGACAGCTCTATGTGGCTTTTTCACGTGTGCGAACTTTGAATAGCATACGGGTAAAGTTGAACCCACGTATTTATAAAACTAGAAATATAGTTTTTAATGAGGTCCTTTAAATGAATTTTTCCTTTTTATGTTGTCTTATCTGATATATAGTTGTGTTGTATTCAATTTTATTTTCAGATTTGTTTTCTTTTAATTTTTTTTTTCATTTCAAATAAATGAATGTATGCCTTTTATGTTGTCTAATTTGGTTTATTGTTGTGTTGTATTTAATTTTCTTTTAAGATTTGTTTTCTTTTACTTTTTGTTTCATTTCCAAAAAATTTGTTTAAAGTTTCACCAATGCCTATAAACAAAAGGTAATAAGACCAAATCCAAATAAATAAATAGTGTGTGACGTTTCGGTAACAGCGTTGTTACCATCTTCAGACAAAAGTACTATGGCCTACGGCCATACCACGTTGAAAACACCGGTTCTCGTCCGATCACCGAAGTTAAGCAACGTCGGGCTCGGTCAGTACTTGGGAGGGTGACCACCTGGGAACACCGGGTGCTGTAGGCTCCTTTTTTCCATTCAGTACTTTTGTCTGAAGATGGTAACAACGCTGTTACCGAAACGTCACACACTATTTATATATTTGGATTTGGTCTTATTACCTTTTGTTTATAATCTACAATCCAAATTGTGCCTCATCAACCAATGCCTATAGTTTCTCACACCTCTCATGCTTACCCCTCTGTAACTGGCCTGTGGTGCAGTGGACATTGTTGGGAGGTACAGTAAACTCTCTACACGATTGTATCAAGTCTTGTTCTGGTAGACTTGATGCTGTAACCAGGAGGGACACTCCCTCTTTAAAAATCCTGAGTTCAACTGACCCAGTTGATGGACCTCAGCAATGGTTCCACTCCAGGGATACGGAGGAGCTGCGTCTGTGCTCATGTTAGAGTCAGAAACAAAGGCTTCCATATTTGGAATGGCCTCAAATCACAGGCAAAGTCAGACTTTCACCAAAGTGTGCCTGGATCATGGTGCCATGATCAACGAAAGCTGCACCCCTATACCCCATTCCATGAGATCATGGAATTCGTGTAATCTTTACACAAGGGGATAAGAAACATCAACAACATAGTTTCTCACCTGAAAGGATTTTTTTGTATTAGTTGTTCACTAATAAAATATTTATAATTAAGTATTTTGATTTTTGGTCTTTATTTACCTATTTTCCCCAGTGCTCTATACATTGATTCAGGATCTATGCAATGTCTCACATATGGTTATCTAGCGCTTCACATGTTTTTAGGCTAAACCCGGGGCGTTGCCGGGTCACTCGGCTAGAAATAATGGCTGTATTTGCTATATAGTTGTGTTGTATTGAATTTTCTTTTAATATTTGTTTTCTTTTTTTTTTTTCAATATAATTTTTTAAAGTTTTCACCAATGCCTATAGTTTCTCACCTGAAAGCAATTTTTTGTATTATTTGTTCATTCATAAAATATTTATTATTATTTTGACTTTTGGTCGGTGGAAGGCTGGGTAAACCGTTTGGTTTTCGACCACTAGGACCCGGGTTCGATTCCCGCATTGGGCACTTTTTTCTGTTTAAAAAAAAAAAAATGCTCCAATGGCCCCCGATTCTTGCAAAAGTCCAACCCCACCAGCGAGTGCAAGTAACCGAACGGGGCTCTGGCATTTGTAAGTGCAAAGTCAAACTGCTTTTCACATGTGTAGACATGTGGTGCGCTTACAGTAAAAGCAGTCGCTAACTACCCACCATGATTATCATGGCCTGTACCACGTGTACTAGGGATAAGCAAAAAAAAAAAAACCTATTTTCCCCAGTGCTCTATACATTGATTTAGGATCTTTGCAATGGCACACATATGGTTATCCTGCCCATTCACAGGCCTTTAGGGTAAACCTGGGGCTTTGCCCAGGTCACTCGGCTAGAAATGCAGTTTTTAGTGAGGTCCATTAAATGAATTTATCCCTTTTATGTTATCTTATTTTCTATATTGAAAAGTTAATAAATATGAAAAAAAATTAAAAATGTTTAAGAATATTATTAAAAAAGAATCATAAAGATATTTTAAAGGAGTCCTTTAGGGATGTCTGTTTTTGCACTTATGATTCCAGAGTTACATGGTCCAGTGGGCCGTATGAAAATCGAGTTGTTCATATAATAACATGTTTAAAAAATGATATTTTCTTTTAATGTAATCTATATAGCTTGAAATAAATAAAAATAATGGCTGCTTGAACTCGGTCGCATGTGACATTTTACAGGTACATTGGGACAGCTGACATTCCCCCCCCACCCAACCCACTGATAAATAGGCAAAAAGGTATGGGAAAAGATCCCAGTAGACGCGAATTCGCGTTGGTAGCCTACAATTTTATGTTAATTTTTAGAAATCAGGGACATGAATTCGCATCCTTTAGGCTTGACACCTATAAGTGAGGATATGAATTTGCATTATATGGGTTCAAAATGTTTCGTTGCTCGCATCTATAATACCTTTTTTTTAGTAAAGTTGTAAGTAAACATCAATCGTCGAAATTTGCATTTTAAAATGGTTGAATTATCAGAAGTGGTGAATAATTAATATTGTCGAATTACCGTTTGTTATTTGATAGGCCAGAGATTGGGAAATCAAATCAAGGTCGAATTATCGCAAGGGGTCGAATTATCGGTATTGTCGAATTACTGTTTGTAATTTCATAGGTTCTGGAAATCAAAACATGGTCGAATTAACGAATTTATACTTAGAAAGTATTTTTACTTATCCTTACTTGAAATGCTGCTTCTAGGAAATCTGTATATACCCATTGCGATTTTTAAGCCACCATCTATACTTTTAAAGTCTCTGCAGGCCCTTTGGGTAAACCCTGGGCGTTGCCCGGGTCACTCGGCTAGTCTTGATTTTAAACGTAGTCAAGTAGGAATATACCCCAACAGGTAAATCGATCTACAAAATGATATTTGATATTAGATGAATATTTAAAATACCATCAATGGAGAGCGAGACCGAGAGAAAAAGAAGCTGTCTGCCGAAGGACACGCTCTAGAACATCTGCCGACCCCCTGCTAAAACCTGTCCAGTTTACAGGGGTCGTCTATAAAAAGTCCCTGGGGGCCCCCACATGGGCTGGGCGTTAGCTTTTTCCTCCCCTCTGGCCCGCAGCTGTCCCCAGCTGACCGCTTTTTGGATACTTATTTTGACGTCACCATTTTTAGTTTAAATACAAATAGGGGGTTTAAATACAAATAGTTTATATTCAAAATATGGGGTGGTAGTAAATAGAAAGTGTACATTTTAATAGAAGGGTAGGATCTTATAAGGTATCGGCTCTAACTAATTGGAAGATATGTGACATATACTAAAAGTGTCATTATTATAGTTTAAAATATACGATATATATATATATATTATATCGTTTTTTTCCTTTTCTTCGTTTTTACGCAGATTAATCTATTTATTAGCTTGATTCTCTTAATTAGGTTTTCCTGTATATAATTTTCATATTACCTTTATGTGATTAGCATTAAAAATAAATAATAATAACAATGCTTATACTGGCACTATTACTGTTATTCGTGCATGTGCCTTACATTTCTACTCGGAAAATATGTATAAGACTGAAAGGTCTTAATAAATTTTTTGTTGTTGTTAAATAAATTTGAAAAGGAAAAACATCAAGTCAATGCATATTTAAATTGAGCTTGAGCATCATTAATTGAAACAGAAATGTCAATTTGTTACTTAGTCCGGTCGTATTCTAGGTATTCTATAAAATGCAATAGAAGTTTTAAGGTTTTTAAAATTTGCCCAGGTAAGTACGAATACAGTAAATTCGGATAGCATTCTCTCTCTACTCGAATATATTAATCTATATTAATAAAATGCAAATTTCATGAGTGGTGTTCGCTAAAAACTTTCTTTGCAATGCATCAATTTCGACCAAATTTTCAACATTTATGTAAAACGAGATGGAGCAGGTTTTGCTTAACATCAAAATATTTTTCCTAACTTTAACATGCGTAACTTCGCTGTTATCGATTAAATACAAAAAAAATTCAACAGAGTTAATTTTATTTATATATAAATACAAAATTAAATTTCAACAGAGTTAATTTTTTTACATACTAGCTAATAATCTCAATCTAAAAATATAATATAAAAAGCCAACAATGAAGAGTGAATGTAAGATAAAAAGCCAAGAATGAAGAGTAAATCTATATATATATAAATGAATGTATGTGTGTGTGTCTGTTTGTTTGTTTGCCCTTTATGCCTGACCAAACCACTTATTGGATCGCCATGAAACTTTAAGAAGTTATTTAGTATAGTACTGGGAAGGTTTCTAGCAAATAAAATTTTTGGAATAACTTTTCGCCTAGAAATAATCAAGATAAATATTCTAATTTATCTGTTATAATTCAACAATCTGCTCTAAATATTATCATGATGATACGATGATTTTGTAATGTAGAAAATTAGGAAAGACAAAATTCAGGATGACACGACAATTTATTTGAGACAAGAATAATGATACAATTCAAAGGCAAGATACTATTCCTTTAACTTCCAATTACCGAGGGAACCAATTAATATTGATTTTATTCAACTTATCGAGTATTTTTCAAGGGACCGGGAAAAAATGTTCACTTTATCGAGAGATTCGTTAAACAAACCTTTACTCGGGTAAAACCCGGGCGAAGCCGGGTACATCCATACAAGAATAATGATACAATTCCAAGGCAAGATACTATTCCTTTAACTTCCAATTACCGAGGGAACCAATTAATATTGATTTTATTCAACTTATCGAGTATTTTTCAAGGGACCGGGAAAAAATGTTCACTTTATCGAGAGATTCGTTAAACAAACCTTTCCTCGGGTAAAACCCGGGCGAAGCCGGGTACATCCATACAAGAATAATGATACAATTCCAAGGCAAGATACTATTCCTTTAACTTCCAATTACCAAGGGAACCAATTAATATTGATTTTATTCAACTTATCGAGTATTTTTCAAGGGACCGGGAAAAAAATGTTCACTTTATCGAGAGATTCGTTAGACAAACTTTTACTCGGGTAAAACCCGGGCGAAGCCGGGTACGTCCGCTAGTGTAATATAAAAAGCCAACAATGAAGAATGAATGTAAGATAAAAAGCCAACAATGAAGAGTGAATGTAATATAAAAAGCCAACAATGAAGAATGAATGTAAGATAAAAAGCCATCAATGAAGAGTGAATGTAAGATAAAAAGCCAACAATGAATAGTAAATGTAATATAAAAAGCCAACAATGAAGAATGAATGTAAGATAAAAAGCCAACAAAGAAGAGTAAATCTACTTTTATAATTGCCTTATTCTGTCTGTGTGAAGTTCACTGTGTGAAGTTCACAGATAGATTTTGGTCAGAATATAATATAAAAAGCCAACAATGAAGAATGAATGTAAGATAAAAAGCCAACAATGAAGAATGAATGTAAGATAAAAAGCCAACAATGAAGAGTAAATATGATATAAAAAGCCAACAATGAAGAATGAATGTAAGATAAAAAGCCAACAATAAAGAGTAAATGTGAGATAAAAAGCCAACAATGAAGAGTAAATATAATATAAAAAGCCAACAATGAAGAATAAATGTAAGATAAAAAGCCAACAATGAAGAGTAAATATAATATAAAAAGCCAACAATGAAGAATGAATGTAAGATAAAAAGCCAACAATGAAGAGTGAATGTAATATAAACCGCCAACAATGAAGAATAAATGTAAGATAAATAGCCAACAATGAAGAGTAAATATAATATAAAAAGCCAACAATAAAGAGTAAATGTAAGATTAAAAAGCCAACAATGAAGAGTAAATGTAATATAAAAAGCCAACAATGAAGAATGAATGTAAGATAAAATGCCAACAATGAAGAGTGAATGTAATATAAAAAGCCAACAATGAAAAATGAATGTAAGATAAAAAGCCAACAATGAAGAGTGAAGGCAAGATAAAAAGCCAACAATGAATAGTAAATGTAATATAAAAAGCCAACAATGAAGAATGAATGTAAGATAAAAAGCCAACAATGAAGAGTAAATCTATATATATATAATTGAATGTCTGTCTGTCTGTACTCTATAGATTCAAAAACCATACATCCAATCGCCGTGAAATTTTGGGATATTATTAGGTATATCATCGGGAAGGTTTTTGAAAAATAATTTCATGAATATCTTGAATATCCTTAGAGTTATTTGCAGATTTGTAGATTTAACTCGCAAGCAGCGCCCCCATTGTGACGATGTTAACAAGTTTTCTTATCACTAAGTTTGTTATCTTAAATATTATTTATCAAAAGTAAGATTATCTCAGGATGACACGGCAATTTATTTGAGACAAAAATAATGATACAATTCCAAGGCGAAGATACTATTCCTTTAACTTCCAATTACCGAGGGAACCAATTAATATTGATTTTATTCAACTTATCGAGTATTTTTCAAGGGACCAGGAAAAAATGTTCACTAGATAAAACTATGATTTTCTAATCTAGAAAATTAGGAAAGACAAAATTCAGGATGACACGGCACACAGGGACCGGGAAAAAATGTTCACTTTATCGAGAGATTCAAATTTACGAGTTTCAAATTATCAAAATATATCTTTTTTTTATAAATAAGTTTTTAGAGAATTGTTTTAACAAATGTTCGCTAGACAAACCTTTACTCGGGTAAAACCCCGGGCGAAGCCGAGTACGTTTTATAAGTTTATAGAGAATTGTTTTAACAAATGTTCGTTAGACAAACATTCACTCGAGTAAAACCCGGGCGAAGCCGGGCACATCCGCTAGTACTATTAATAAAATTAGGACAGTAATATTGTCCCCTCAAACCCAATACTTATAACGTACCATACTTTAATGTCCTTTATTAGCTATTCAATGATTCTCTCGCGAAATATCGGGCCCAAAATTCTCTATTATCTTCTAGAAATTAAAATGTCCTGGGGAGAAAGCTTCTATTTGATATGAAAGAATCCCGCTTCTTCATCCTTTGGAGGTTATAATTTATTGGGCCAGTTTGTTGTTACCATTCTTCTTAAAGAATTCATTTCGTGGAATTTTCGGCATTTATTCAAGAATTATTACTTCTCGCTTAGTAAACCTTCAGTGCAATCGATGCATTTAGATCAGTTTCAGGTATCTCTACTTGATTATCCAAAGCAGATATAGAACGAAAATCTGGGAGAATATTGTCCTTTCTCTATTGAAAATCATAGCTAAATATATATACCTTCGAGCGACGCATAGTTCTGTTTGATCATTCCTCTTTGTATTGAGTAGCGTAGTCGAAGTTCTGTGATCTGTAAAGGTAAACTTTCTTTTTCAGGACTATCTTCTCCAATGTTCCCATGCCCAATCACACGGTTCTTTTTCAAATATTTGTTTTGATGAGTTCAGCACTCGAGAAGCAATTACTGCAGCTCTTTCCTTCTAGTCTTGCCCCACTTGTACAAGGGTAGCACCTATAAGCCCTGTTTAGAAGCATAAGTTGAGGTAATAATTATAGCTTGTTAGAAAACAAAGCCAGAATCCCTTGTTCTATCAATACCGCGATTATAATTATCCTTATATATATAAAAATGAAATGCGAAATCGATGTTTGTTATCGCATCACGCAAAATCTACTGACTCAATCATTATGGAATTTCGCATGTAGGTAGCTGAAGATTTCGTTTAACATATAGGCTATTCAAAAAATTAAAAAGTTAATGTGCTTTTTTTAAAAAATAAAAAACCAAAAAGCGTTAGTTCCGGTCTTTTACCGCTAGGGCGCGGCACTGGTCGCGAAGATAAATAAATTAGATTTTTTTTAAAGCATCGGTGTTCAGTGGTAGAATGCTCGCCTGCCACGCGGGCGGCCAGGGTTCGATTCCCGGCCGATGCATTTTTTTTTAACAATTTTTAAAACTCATTTATATTATATCTATATTAATAAAATGGAAATTTCATAAGTGTTGTTCGATAAAAACTTTCGTTACAATGCATCAATTTCGACCAAATTTTCAACA
Organism: Cordylochernes scorpioides; assembly: GCA_030710605.1. Lineage (NCBI taxonomy): Eukaryota > Metazoa > Arthropoda > Arachnida > Pseudoscorpiones > Chernetidae > Cordylochernes > Cordylochernes scorpioides. The sequence continues at coordinate 61,487,450 of CP092878.1, forward strand.
TTTATGTAAAACGAGATGGAGCAGGTTTTGCTTAACATCAAAATATTTTTCCTAACATTAACATGCGTAACTTCGGTGTTATCGATTAAATACAAAAAAATCAACAGAGTTAATTTTATTTATATATAAATACAAAAAAAAAATTCAACAGAGTTAATTTTTTTACATACTAGCTAATAATCTCAATCTAAAAAAATATTCAAAACAAGCAATTTTAAGATAACACCATATGTAAAACAGTCGGCCAAGAAAACAACAACGATATTACATCTTTCTCACATATTCACACACAATCTTGATTAATAATTAAAACTAATCTTTAACATTGTTTATTATACTTCATAATATATAATATTCGTTAGGCAAACTTTCACTCGGATAAAACCCGGGCGAAGCCGGGTACACATCCGCTAGTATATATAGTATATATATATATATATATATATATATAAATAATTAGAAATAATTATTAATAAAGCATTTAAGAGTGAATTAGTCACTTTTAAAAATAATTCGTCGTTTGTCGTCAAACACGGCGGTTGTAATAGCACAATTTTCTTTGAATTTTTACGTGAGCTTGATGGAATTGTAGCCCCGCGATATGGATTTAATGATGCCTGTTTCTATATGGATAATGCAAGAGCGTGTACACCATCGCAGAATCAGTCTGCTAAGAAGCATCGTGGAGTTTTTGTCACCATATTCATATATGATTAATACAATCGATTTTTCATTTAGCAAAATTAAAACAATGTTATGGTCGCTGCTTCCTTGATGTGACATCACGTTATGCGAGGTTATCACGGATGCAGCAATCAGTAGAATTACAACAGGAGACTGTGAATGATGGTTTGCTCGCATTCGCAAAAATTGCTTCCTTGCCAAACAAGAACACCAGTTTATCCAATAAAACCTGTTTCTAATTTATTTCGCGGTTATTTGCTCCTATAATAATGTTTTGTACTTAATGTCAAATGTATTTAATTAATCTTTATGATATTGTCTTTTAATTTTTACACATATTTTTTTTTTAAATGCGACGATTTCACTCTTAAAATGCTATATATAATATTTTATATTAATATATTTATTTATTTAACAGCTGTTAATTTATCATATTTTTTCTATAGTTTACATTCAAATAATCAACTCTAAAATATTTTAGGTACTCGTTTAAAACGTAAATTGGGCAGAATTTGAACACAATTTAAAAATGATAAAGTCAGCGGCCGCTCTGCGCTCCAGGAACCTGGGTTATGAATATCTCTCTCTCTCTCAGCAATAATATGTACAGGATAAAATTCTTAAAATATTAATATAAATATAACAAAGTATTATAATTAATATGGACGTTGTAATAAAAATAGTTTCAATATCAATTTCTCTCTCTCTCTCTTGAATCTCCTCAGCGGTGAAGCATGCGATCTAAGTTTTCTTCGTAGAGAGCGAAATAAGTGGTGTCGCTGGAGACCCACTGGTGATCTTCCACCAAGCTCTGTAGTGGTGGCGCCATGTACATATTTATTGTATATATATCTATATTAATAAAATGCAAATTTCATAAGTGTTGTTCGCTAAAAACTTTCGTTACAATGCATCAATTTCAACCAAATTTTCAACATATATGTAAAACGAGATGGAGCAGGTTTTGCTTAACATCAAAATATATTTCCTAACATTAACATGCGTAACTTCGGTGTTATCGATTAAATACAAAAAAAAATCAACAGAATTAATTTTATTTATATATAAATACAAAAATAAATTCAACAGAGTTAATTTTTTTACATACTAGCTAATAATCTCAATCTAAAAAGATATTCAAAACAAGCAATTTTAAGATAACACCATATGTAAAACAGTCGGCCAAGAAAACAACAACGATATTACTTCTTTCTCACATATTCACAAAAAATCTTGATTAATAATTAAAACTAATCTTTAACATTGTTTATTATACTTCATAATATATAATATTCGTTAGGCAAACTTTCACTCGGATAAAACCCGGGCGAAGCCGGGTACACATCCGCTAGTATATATATATATGTTATAATAGGAAAAAATATATTTTTCTGTTCGATTTTGGAATTGTTGCGATTATCTTGATTTTGGTTATCTTGAGAATTAAGCTATGGTGGTGCAGTCGTGGTTGAATAATAATCTTAATAAAAATAGGTATTAAAAATAGCGTTAATTGAACTTATGGGATGTATATAAAAAAAAAACATAGTTTGATAAAAGTACTGCCTGGCTTAAGGCGTAAGAATCTAAAAAATGAAAACTTAATTACATAGTGTACAAACGATTTGAGCCGGCCAACGGGGAAGAGAAAATATGGTTTTACGGGCTACTAACCAAAAGTTATTATTTTTGAGCTTAAACTCGATGTCAGGTGGCAAGGTACCCTAGGATCTGGCGGCAGGAGATGTCTCGCAGGGGTGGTGGAAACGATGGGCAAGCAGGGGAACAGCGCCAGGGTGCAGTGAGGCGGGTGCCTTGAATAGGCCAGGAAAACCAGGAGAAGTGGCAGATGGAATTGGAGGCAGAAGGTCCTTGTAGCCTAGAACTTGAGGCCCCTAGACTTCAGGATGGGGCAGCTTGAGGCTCTCGCCTCGTGCTTGTCAGGAAGGCCCTTGGAGCAGCAGTTGGCACATTTGGAGGCGCGCTGGTCAGCAATGGATGGACAGGTGCGGCCTTCATGGCCGTCTTCACCGCAGTGGAAGCACTTAGGAACTCTGGTGCATTGGGCAGAGTTGTGGCCGAAGCCACAACAGCGAAAGCAGACGCGGGCGTGGATTGACTCCTCGAAGTTGAGGATTACTCCATCCACCACGATCCTCCCGCGAACGCACAGGGCTCTAAAGGTCTTGAGGTCCACCTCGATGAAGGCGGGGCAGGTCCCGTTTCTGGGTGCAGAACGGTGCGCCACGCGCCCCACCTTGTCCCCAGGAATCTTTCTAACAGCAGCGGTTTCCAGGAAGGTCTCCTCAATGGTGGAGTTGGATGTCTCCTCATCCACTTTGAAGAGGCAGATTCGCGGCAGGATCTCCTTCTGCTGGCGGACCTTCATTCCATCCAGCTTGTTGGCCAGGGAGATTGTAACCTCAGGGATGGTGTCAGGATTGCTGGAATGGAGGACCAGCTTCCCTTTGGTGCGCAGGGAGGCCCAAACGCCTTGGGGGAGAATGTGAGCAGCGCGGACTGTTTTCAGCATCTCCCTTGGGTCAGCCTGTGGGTCATCTGAAATGACCACTGTGTGGGCCGCCGATTTTTCTCCATGGAGGATCACTTGGGCGGCCGCAGGCTTGGAGACGTGGGAAGGCACAGGTTTTGAAGGACCATTCAGGTTTGTCCTCTTTGCAGACGGGTTGGGAGCTTCAGACTGCTTCCTTTTGGTTGGAGCAGGATCAGGCAAGGTGGAGGCAGGCTTCTTGGCAGGGAGAGCAGCAGGAGCTGGAGTGGCGGGCTTGATTGGGTCAGTCTGGGAGCTGGTTTCCTTGCAGGAAGGAGCAGGGCAGGTTTGAGTGCTGCGGCAAGCAGTCTGGGGCTTGTTGGCCTCCATAGCTTGGTCCAGCTCCCCGAAGGCTTCGAGGGTGCCAGAGAGGTTCTCTACTTCAGCAAGGAGGGCCTTGATCAGCTCAGTTCGCATGGCGATGAAGCGGATAAGGTCCTCATGCAGGGTCTTCAGGGCAGGATGGCCAATGGAGCGCAGGATGTCGTGGTTGCGTGAGATCACCATTTCATCTTCCTTCTCCAGGTCGGCGACGTTCACGATGAGCTTGTAGGCCTTCTTTCTCTTCTTGGCAGGATTCATGTCAAGAGCAGGAAAGCAAAGATAATTGCCAGAGAATGTTGTTAAGGAGATTGAATCCTTGCCAACGGGGAACAACAACAACGAGTTTTTATATGCAAAGCGTGACCTCTGGCGGTCGATTTAGCAGAATATTTGAATCTATGATATACAATTTTAAATAAAATAATATTTTTATATAACATATATATATTGATTGATAATTATTAATCAATACATGACATATTGTGTATTCACAGAGATAAGAATATCATCACATATTGTATAATAATAGGGATAACGCGAATATCAATCAATACATGACATATTGTGTAATCACAGAGATAACGGTATCACCACAAATATATTGTTTAATCACAGAGATAACGGTATCATCATGTGACATATTGTATAATCACAGAGATAACAATATCATCACATATTGTATAATAATAGAATAACGCGGTTATTAATACATGACATATTATGTAATCACAGAGATAACAATATCATCACATATTGTATAATAATAGGATAATACATGACATATTATGTAATCACAGAGATAACGGTATCATCGCACGGAATATCAGCAGAGTAGGCACAACTAGAATATATATGTATAACGAATCTAAAGATAGGAATCAGAGATAGGAAGAAATAAACAATATCCAAACATCACGAGAACAGACGGTGAGATAAGATAAGAGAGTAGTGAAGAAGGCTTACCACAGAGGCGGCGATCAATAAACCGGGCGGCCAGGGTTGCTAGGCTATTTCTCGAAATATTTACTGTCACGCCGCCTACAGTCGTCTTCTTTCTCCTGCAGCTGATGGTTTACGAAATGTAATTGTGACGTCGCCATACAGGTGACAATCTCAGACTTCCAACATGGCGGCGTACCATGTGTCATCAAGGCAGAATATCGATCGGCGATGACACAGGCAATCTGACATATGTCGCCATTGCCCCAACAACCGCTACCGGTGATTCTTTGTTAATTATTCTACGTAGTTCCCCACCGTGATTTCCATCAAGTTATTAAAATAAAAAATCGTATATAGTAGATGCCACTTGTATTGTCAAACACAGAAATTCAATATTCTACTACCTTTCATCCGATTACATTTTCAAATATTTTTCTTTTGTCTATCTCTAATTAATCGGATAGTTCTGTAGAGTTTATGATTAGGAGAAGTAAAATACATCTACTGTAGTATTTAAGACTGGGAAAATTCTTCTGTAGCAGACCGAAAATCACCAATATTAAATGGCCACCTCTGATATGAGAAACAGACACTGTAGTTATATTCTATGTATAAATAAGATACAGATCATCATATCATAGAAAGCGTAAACATTGATTTTAGAAGGTATAAATAAATAATAAAAAATAAAATAAAAGTAACATTTTGAATATATATAACAGAAATAAAGTAATTTCATCTGGTGAGTAAGGTCAATTAATAAATTAAACAATAACTATACAACATAAAATTGGCAACGAGAATTCGAAACGAAAATATATCTGTAGCCCTAAAGCAACAAAAGTATGGCAGCCGACCTGACGCCACCTTTACCCATAAATTTGAATGCTAGCAATTAATTTGCGGAGTATAAGCAATGGATGGAATCCTATGCTATTTTTGAAATATCATCTGGAATTTCAGAAAAATCGGTTGCAATTAAGAGAGCTACTCTATTGCATTGTTTAGGACCAAATGTACAGCATATATTTTTTAACTTGCCAGATGAAAAGGAAACTTATGAGCAAACTAAAATGGTCTTAGATAAATACTTCACACCTCATAAAAATGTGGTAACTGAGTGATTTAAATTTATATAAAGAATATAGAAATATGATGAATCGATCAACAACTACCTAATTTCTTTAAGAGAGCTTTCTAAAACTTGTGAATTTTGTAATTTAGAAGCTGGTATGATGAGACCAAATATTTGAAAAATATAACAACAAACAACTTAAATAAAAATTGCTGCAACAAAAAAAAAAATTGACACTGACAAAAACCATTGAAATTGCTAGAATGTTAGAAATTTCTAGAAAAGAAATTAGACTTCTTAAACCTCAAAATGATCAACAACTAAATAGAGTCCAAATTAAACCTAAAAAGCACTATAATGCTAATAATTTCAACAAAGAAAGATTCAATAATCAAGCTACCTCATTATTTTCAGGTTCCTCAAAGCCTAAACGTTATCGCTGTGTATTAGATACACATTCAGCACAATAATGTGGTGCTAAAAAATGACTTGTTCATATTGTAATGAATAAGAACATCTTTTTAGAGCTTGCAGGAACCTCCCAAATAAAAATTATAATAGAAACCATAAAAGTGTCAATCAAACTAAAGCTAAGACCATAAAAGAAGAAAATAAAACTGAAGAAGGTGAAATTTGGATGAATATACCTACTATACAGGTGCTGAAAATAAAGAAAAAGTACAAATAGATGGTGTGAAATAAATATGATAATTGATACACACACACACACACACACAGGGAGTGATAAAACTTCCATAAGCTATAATAAGATGCTTGAATTATATGACCACAAAATTATGCCAAATTTACATGACTCAATGTCTACTGATATAGAAACTCTTGTTCAAGAATATGAACATCTTTTCCATGAACTTGGAACTATAAAGGTTTATAGACATAAAGTGACATTGAAAGACCACTATAGGCCCATTGCCCCCGTCGCATACCTTATGCAATGGTAGAAGCAGTAAATCAAGAACTTGATAAGATGCTAGGGAATGGAATCATTGAAGAAGTGCATCAAGGTTATGAATGAGTTTCTAACATAAAATTTGTCCCAAAAAGGGATAGTGAGGAAATTAGACTATGCATAAACCTTTGGGGAGGGAATAAAGCAATATTGAGAGAAAGCCATCCAATTCATACAATTGACAATATGTTACATGCCCTTAAAGGTGCTAAAATATTTGCCAAGCTGGATGCAAAGAAAGGGTTTTGGCAGGTTGACTGGACCCTCAATAAAGACTCCTTACAACTTTCATCACGCACCGTGGTTGTTACAGATTTTTTAAAGTTCCTTTTGGTCTATCAAGTGCTCCAGAGGAATACCAGAAAGGAATAGATTCAATTTTTCTTGATTTGAAAGGTGTAATTTGTTACTTGGACGATGTCGTAGTTCCCGCCAAAGATAGACAAGAACTAGAAGAAAAGCTTAGAAAAGTCTTACAAAGCTTTGATAAAGTGGGCATTAGGCTTAACAGGAATAAGTGTAAATTTGCCATGGAAGAATTGGATATTTTAGATCACATTGTTAGTAGTGAAGGTATCAAACCTGATAATAGGAAAATAGAAGCAGTCTTAAGTTTTCCAATACCAAAAAATATTGAGATGTTGAGGCCATTTTTGGGAACTTGTGGGTTTTTAAGAAAATTCATACCTAATTTTTCTAAATTGGCAGAGCCTCTAAATAATTTGACTAGAAAAAATGTTGGGTGGAATTGGGATTTGAAAACGAATAAAGCATTTCTGGATCTTAAGGATTCATATGCTTGGCATATTACAACTTGAATGCACCAACCGAATTAATCACAGATGCAAGCCCTATTTGTCGTGGAGCAGTATTGATACAAACAGAACAAAATGACATTAAAAGACAAATTACATATGCCAGTAGATCCTCAACTGATACTGAAAAAAGATATTCACGAATAGAAAAAGAGACATTGGGATGTGTATGGGCAATTGAACATTTTAACACCTATATCTGGGGAAGGAAGTTTGTGTTAAAATAGATCACAAACCTCTAATCTATATGCCGAATCCTAAAAATGCAGCTGTTTTGTCTCCAAGAATGCAAAGATTGAGTTGTATATTACAACAATATGACTTTGAATTCATTCAAGGAAAGCAAAATATTGTATGTATTTTTTTTCAAGTCAACCTCTTTCTAACACAAGTGATGAAAACTGGCTGGAGGACTATGTTCATAAAGTCTTATTCATCACTTCCGAATAACTTCAAGCATTGCTTTTGAAAGAGATAAAAGTGTGTACAGAGTAAGATACTCTGTTTCGAAAACTGAAAGGGATGGTTCAAAAGGAGTTTGGCCAAATCCTTTGAATGAATAATTCAAATGTTTTTATAAGTTTAAAGAAGAACTCTCAATTTCTGTTAATTTTATCTTAAAAGGAAATATAATTTTGCAACCTTCAAAACTAATAAAGATATAGTCTTGAGAATTGAACATGAAACACATCAAGGAATGAGAATAACCAAACAACTGTTAAGAGAAAAATACTTTAGCATAAACATGGACTCCACCTTGAAATTTTGATAAGAAACTGTCCGATTTGTGCAAGGAATCAACTAATAATATATGATCAACCATTGCAAATAGTTCCGTTATCATCAAAACCTTGGATGAAACTTGGAATTGACATAGTTGGTCCTATTAGCCATCATTATGTTCTAACAGTAATCGACTACTATTCTTTATTTCCTGAAGCAATGATAGTAGAAGACATTTCCAGCGAGACAATTATTGAAACACTGATGAAGATTTTTGCAAGACATGGTTATCCACATGAAGTTGTAATTGATAATGGCTTACAGTTTGTAAGTGCATCATTGGAAAGATTTTTAAAAGAATGTGAAATCAGGCACATCAAAGCCTCGCCCTATTACCCAAAAAGTAATGGGAAGATAGAAAGATTCCATATATTTCTAAAGAAACAATTTAATTCAAGTTCTGAAGAAGGGAAATATTGGAAAGAAGATTTCATCCAGAATTTTAATGTCTCACCGAAATACTACAAACAGATATACAGGAAAGACTCCAGCATTTCTATTATTTTCAAGAGAAATCAAAACTAAATTAAGCCCACTTTTTAATGACAGAAGAATATTAAACCAACATCAAAGAATGCAACATGGTCTACAAAGAAAAAATGTAAATTTATAATGATAAAATTCGGAAGGCTAGTCCTCATAATTTTGAAATTGGAAATTTAGTTTTTATGACAAATCAAAATAATGGAAAACTTGATTCAAATTTGAGATCAGAACATTATGTCATCTTGAAAACTCTTCAATAAATTCTTTTAAATTGGTCAACACTAAAAATGGGAAAATAATTCATAGAAATGCTAAATATTCGAAACATGTTCCTACTCAAGAGACCAATCAAGACATTTCTGACTTGATTCCAGAAGAGGGCCAGGAAAATGTTGGTTCAGATTCAACAAGAAATGAACACCCTAACTCTTTGAATGTACAAATTTCCGATGATAATTCCTCAAACCAAGACAAGGACACTTCTTTAAACCGACCAAGTTCAAGTAGAACAGGGTCTACATTTAACCCAGTTGTTCCAGATAGACTTGATGCCGAGACTCTTCACCAGTTGCCACCAGAGGTTTACCCGCCCTTGATGACTACCAAGGAACCACCAGGAGTGGAAGAGTCGTCAAGTCACCATCAAGATATAAAGACATGATTCCTTTCATCTAAAGGAAGGAGGGAATGTGGTATTATATGTATAAATAATATATAGATCATCATGATAGAAAGCGTAAACATTGATTTTAGAAGGTTTAATCGAATAATAAAAATAAAATAAATGTAACCTTTTGAATATATTTAACAGAAATAAAGTAATTTCATCGGGTGAGTAATGTTAATCAATATATTAAATAAAAACTATACAGCAGACACCATGTGCAGCCGCTCCTGGTGTGATGGTATGGAGAGACATTGAATACACGTCTCGGTCACCTCTTTTTCGCCTTCCCGATACTTCTAACAGCTTTGGTTACATTTATAATTTGCTAAGGCCTGTGAAAGAACCGTTTATTCGAAGCCTAGGAAACGCTACATTTAAGCAAAATAATTAAAGACTGCATGATGCTGGTATTGTACCGACCTTCTTACGTTCAGTCTTAGGACGGTACCTCACCGGGACGCCATGGCGATGTAGCCAGCAACGTTTCCAATTAACTATTTTGAAATGAATGGCAGGTATCTCACTTGGCTACCTCTTGGTGACGGGCCCGATTTGAAGGCGTCGCCGCTGTCTCCTCGTGTGGAGACTGGCCACTTGGCGGCAGCAATATAAATGAGAGTCAACGCACCGTCAGGGCCCTACAACACCGGGACGCCATGGCGACGTAGCCAGCAACTGCGACTGAGGTGGTCGCGACCTTGCGGGCGGCGTTCTTGGCGTCGTGTTTTGGCGACCCACGGTTGCCAGGAATAGCCGTGGCGACGTCCTTGGCTATGTCGCCATAACGTCCCGGTGAGGTACGGCCCTAAATGCTTAGGTGCTGCTCTGGCCAACACGTACTCTATAGAAAACATCTGGTCAACGGTTGCCGAGCGACTGACTCGTCACCACACGCAGCCACTACTGTCGATGAACTGTGGCATCGTGTTGAAGCTGCATGGGAAGCTGTACCTGTACTAGTCATCCAATTTCTGTTTGAGTCAATGTCCAGGAATATAAAGCTACGCTAAGGCTTCCTAAAGTGGTTCGTCTGAACTATTATTTTAGGATCCAAACTTCCAAATTTCCAAATTTCTTGAAATTTTATCATTCACTATTCCCAGAATAATTTATTTGTGTGTGTTTTTATTATCATAATTTTTATTTTGAATTTCTTCCTGGTAAAACAGTTTAAGGGTCGTAGTGTATTTCAACAAAAGCCAACAAGACTATCGTTGGTTTAGAACCACCAAGATGAACGAGCTTCAAGCACTGAATTCAAGTTCGTTCATTCATTTTTACGAAGTCGGAAATGGGTTTCTTTAAAATTTGCATTGTGTATTCGCCACATATGTAACAAAACATATCAGGACTATTAACGTGATACATTCTGCTAGTTAATGCTATATTTATTGTTGATATGAGAGAATTAAAATTTACAAATGGGAAAAGCAACAACTACTAAACATATATGACGAGTGAATGACTGAAAGAGTAATAGTATTCGAAATACAATAACCACAATACAATCGAACTTGGATAATTCAAAGCCCAAGCGACAAAAAAAAAAAAATCGATTTATCCAAAATTCGAATTAAAAACGGAAATTCTATTTAGAGAAAATTCAATGGACCAAGATAAATATTCGAATTAAATACATTTTCGAAATAAAGACGTTCGAATTATCCAAGTTCTGCTGTATTAATAAAAGATTGAGCTGCTTCTGCTGGAGCCACGGCATCTTCTTCACCGTTGTGTTTGAATATCAACTAGAGTTGGAATTTGTATCACTGGAATAGATAAGCATGGCCGAAAGGAATAAAAGGTATTCAACATATAAGCTGTGTAGTGTATTTGCATCCTGCCCAGAAGTCCAACCTCCTCTACGTGGTGGGCGGGAGAAGCAGCAACGGTGTCGTGAGCCCCGAGCCGCTACGGTAACTGTGAAGGCCTACAGGGAACTCTGAAATGTGGCTGACTAACAATGGCACCACCACCCCCCCCACTTCATTTTCAACAAGACACTTCGGTTGGCTGGTATTATGATCAGGGTGCACAAACCAATCTGATCTGGCCCATGGACAAGATGATACCATCACCAATGTATTTGCATGCTTGGATGTTTAGAGAAATGCAAATATCCTTTCTGCATACTGAATTGTTGTTTAAGGATTTGTATATAAATAGCGACACAATTTAGCTAGTCATTCAGTATGATGAATCAATTGTGATTTCTAATAAACTAAGTCCGTGGCTTAATCTAAGCAACACCTCATCCTGGCTACTCTCATAACCTAGCGATTCAACAAGTTTGAAACACTGTACGCTGAAAAAGAAAACTGATAGAAATAAAAGGTTTGAAGATTTGGAATTAGCACACCGAAAAAATCCTAAAACAGCTGCTACGTTGCCTGCAACAACAAAAATATTGTTGGCTAGCGTTATTTATTAAAAGCGAGAGGTGTCTTTTAGCACGTGTGTATTTGGTCAATGTTCAATTTGGATATAAAATAATACAATGTGGGCTGAGTTGATATTTATGGCAATATTGTATAGTGATCTCTGCGAAATTCGACCAAAATGTATTTTAAGAGTAAATTCCCTAGATGGAAACCTTTAAAAATATATATTCTCCTATATATATCAAAAATCTTGAATAGGTTCGCTTAAATTGATGAAATTTCTACTTCTGGTCTCTCTAAAAAAGAAAAGAACATTTATTCATTTATTTATTTTGATTTAAAGCCCTTTGTCCCCCTAGGGACACTTGCGCTGTCATACATGTATGCCTCTACATTTGTCTATACATAATTACAATAATTTTAGATCGTAAAGAATATTCATATGATATTATCAAGAAGAAAGAGAGAATATAAAAAAAAAACAATTCCTTCAAATATTCACATAATAATTGTTCAATATCCATCAAAAGAGAGGAGAGAAAAATTATATACGAGTTTAAACATTCTAAGGACAAATGAAGTTCTTAAATCTTAACGAGAATATAGAACTGTGTACAAAAAGAAAGAAATGTCTGACAATATCTACAATCAACGTAATATAAATTATTAGTTTCCTAAAATATATTTGTTGCTTTTTATTTCAGAATATATCTACAAAAGGTATTGAATTTAATACACATTTCTTTACTGGAAATGAAAATATTTGGATCTGTTACTATTAAATTATTGTTGATTCGATAGACCTGAAAAACAGGACAATCCAGTGAAAGATATATTGAAGTTCGTTGCTCTTGTCCAGAAAACAACTCGAGTCTTCCGCTGCTTTAATTATTTTTAAAAAGCTCCTGAAATTTCCATGATTAGAAATGAATTGAGAATTATAAACATTTGGTTGGAAATATTTTGGTTTGTTATTAGGGAAGAAGCTTTGGGAAGTTTCATTTGTGTTGTTCTTCAAAGCAACCATTTTAAATTCAATAAAATCCGTTATTATGCTTGGGACATCTAAATTGTATTTTTGTTTTTCTTCTAAAGTTAATTTATTTAATTCATATTTCATATCTTTGGATTCAGTAAAATCGTTAAGCAAAGGCATCTTGGCTATGCTATGTATACAATTGTAACTCGTCGTTTTATATGATTGCGTGCTCCATATAGCATTTTGTATTGAAATGATTTTAATCTTTTTTATATTTTCTTATTTACCAATTTATACCATACCATTTACGATTCATAAGAAAGCATTGGCCTAAATATTGTTTTGTATAATGTAAGTCTAAAACGACACTTGCAAGTTTAACCGCATGAGTTTCTTTTCAACGACAAATTAATTTTTTTTATTTTAAGGTGAAATATCGACAATTTCTAACCTTTTGGATGAGGTATGAAAGTAGAATTATGAAGAGTAATGACGAACGGAAAAATAAAAGTGTCCAGGGATGGGAAGCGGAAGGTCGTGGGTTCGTTTCCCATCCCTGGACACTTATTTTTCCGTTCGTCATTACTCTTCATAATTCATCCTTTCATACCTCATCCAAAAGGTTAGAAATTGTCGATATTTCACCTTAAAATAAAAATTTTAATTTGTCGTTGAAAAGAAACTCATGCGGTTAAACTTGCAAGTGTCGTTTTACAATTACATGCCGCAGTGTATTATATTATAATGTAAGTCTCTTTTGGGTACTCAGACCCCAAGATTTTCCGCAAATTGACAGTAGCAAATTTTTTAATCTTTTTTTTTATTCAGTATAATATCTATGTGAGAATTTAAATTAAGTTTTCATTTCTAAAATGATTTGCAAAAGTGACTCCCAATATTTAATTTCATGTACTGGCATAATTATTTTTTAAAACTTTATTACTGACATGTCTTTATTGTGCAAATGCAGAACGTTGGTTTTCTCAAGACTGATTTTCAGTTTATTTTGAGTACACCATTGATCGATTTCTTCCAAGATTAATTCTATAATATTTTTAAGAGTATACTTGTCTTCATTCCAAACTATTATTGTCACATCAGCATAACACATTATTTCAGAATTCGGTATCTGCATTTTGTTTAATAAATCTTTCTGTAATATCAGCCATAGCAATGGAGACAGTTTCCGTTTGAGATAATCGTATAAAAATATGATATAATATGGGAGAAAATACACAATAATAATAAATAATTATGTGCATATGATTTCTAAAATATAAATCAAGATGAATATAAAATAATGATGAAATTCACTGATGGGACTACATAAGACATGTTTTCAACATGTATATCAATGAGTTAATTCGGACCAGATGGAGAGTCCAACCTACCACATGTTTCAACCATTGACAGATGGACAAGTTCGTCTGGTACAGAATTATCCAGTATATGTGAGGGTGATTAATTCTTAAAGTAAACTGTCTCTTTCTTTACAAAGATAATCTATTTCATCACTTCACACAAATACCAGCTAGACTTTCTGAAAATATAAATACCTTCATATGTTGTTTTTATTATAAACCGAACTATTGTAACCAATATTGAAATAATTAATAAAAAAATATATATTTTTAAAAAAGCTTTTATTTAAATGCAAAAGAGAAAAAAATTAAAAAAAATATATCTTCTGTCATTGAGCAATTAGATGTATATTAGTGAAAATAAAAGCGGCGGAGGAGGATCATCATGAATTTTGAACCTAATGTGATGTAATATGTAGCAGCTGATTAGCGATTTTTATAAGTGTTTGCTTTATTTTTACCTCTTCTCTAAATATGATCGTCCCCCGTCGTTTTTATTTTCACTCAGATACATCTAATTGCTCAATGACAGAAGATACAATATTTTATTTTTTAATGCATTTAAAGGCTGGTGGCAATATGGAGGAAACAAGCGACAAAAGCACTTAAATAAGCATAAAGAATTTTGTTACAATACGGGAAAATGATAGAATAAACAAACCTAGTCCACCCACCAGAGCTCTGTAACTATCTATCTGATTACAAACCTCTTTACCGTAGAGAAGATCCGTTCAGTTTCTTGTACTGAGTTAGTTGGTAAAGATTTATTTTGTTTGCAACAGGTAATTTCTGATTGAAATTCAGAACTTTGAATGAAACGAATGATATTGTGAATTGAACTTGTTAATTCGTTTGAAGATAGATGTCCTTTCTTTCTTTCATTGAAAGAACATTATACATTGAATACAAATCTATAAACCCATGCTGTAATTCTAACAAGTTCGTTGATATTTGTGTATTTGAAAAAGAAGTCTGGGAAAAGAAGATTAGTGGAATGAAAAACAGAGAAAGTTTTTCTTCTTTCACCTGAAATTTCTTTCGGAAAATCATATTGAGTTTGAATTGGATCTTCAAAGTTCACATTCGAGAGCCAAGTTGGTTCTCGCCACCAAAGAGAATGATCCACCAGCTCTGAAGGAGTTATACCTCTTGAAGCGCAGTCTGCAGGATTATCTTTCGAAATGACATAATGCCAGGAAGAATGTAAAGTCAATCTTTGAACTTCAGCAATCCTATTTCCGACAAATGGTTTCCAATGTCTAGATTCAGATTTAATCCAGCTGAGAACAATTTTGAAATCAGTCCATAAAATACTCTATCAATTTGAAGCATAAAGAATATCGAATAGTATCATATAAGGTTGCGAGAAGAAGAGCAGCGCACAGCTCCAGCCGTGGTATGGAAATCATTTTCAGAGGAGCTACCCTCGTCTTGGAAGCAATCAAAGAAACATTCACTTGGTTCGATTTGCAATGTGATCTAATATAAAATACTGCCGCATATGCAACTTCTGAGGAGTCACAAAAACCATGAAATTCAACAGAAAGTAAAGCTCCCCTGCACGAGAAGTATCTAGGAATTTGAATTTTATTTAATACGGATAATTCCCTTTCGATTTTATTCCATTGAGAGGACAAAGTATCAGGCAAGGGATCATCCCAATTCAACTTCTGTTTTCAAAGTGATTGAAGCAAAATTTTAATACGAATAATAACGGGGACAGCCAGCCTATAGGATCAAAGATTCTGGAGATGTGGGACAACAAATGTCTTTTAGAATTCGTTTGTTCTGGAATGTCATTAACAAGAATCTGAAAAATGTCCAAGGAAGGGTTCCAACAAATACCAAGTATTTTGACACATGAATCACTCTCAAAATCCCGAAGATTATGCCTATCTTCAACCTGTTCTGAAAATATAGAAAGGACCTCCGGGACGTTTGATCTCCATTTCCTAAGAGAAAATCCGGCTGAAGAAAGAAGATTATTGACTTCACGAATATGGCATGTAGCTTCTTCAATTGTGTCTGCACCAGAAAGCAAGTCATCAACATAAAAATCAGTTTGTACTATTTTTGACGCCACTGGGAAAGTTGACACCTTGTCCCTTGCAAGTTGATGTAGGGTACGCATGGCGAGATATGGCGCACAAGACAATCCATATGTCACATTCAGTAGTCTATAATCCAATAAAGGTTCTGATGGGTTTTTTTCTCCATAAAATTCTCTGGAAATCACAATCCCTAGAATCTATTCTTACTTGGCGATACATTTTCTCTATATCTCCTGAAAAAGCTATTAGGCGTGTTCGAAATCTTATCAGAATGTTGAAGATATCATGTTGTAGTTTTGGTCCTACATGAAGAAAGTCATTTAGAGATTTGCCATTGCTAGTTTTGCAAGATGCATCAAAAACAACTCTCAATTTAGTGGTAGTGCTTTGCTCCTTAAAAACACAATGATGAGGTATATAATAACATTGTCCTGAAGGTATATCCAGCTCATCACTGGGAATACGCTCCATATGATTGATTAAAATATATTCGTCCATGAAATCACAATATTGTTTTAGAATACTTGGAGATTTTTGTAATTTTCTTTCAAGTGATAGAAATCGTTTCAGAGCATTGATCCTAGATTCGCCAAGAGTTGGCAATATTCTAAATGGCAGCCCAACAGAGTACCTTTCATCTTACATAATTTTGAGGTTATTTATATATTTCTTCACACGAAATTTCTTCTCTGGTTAAAGATTTGGCAGAGGGTACTGACTCCAGCTCCCAGAATTTTTTGAGAAAATTATCTTGTTCCTCCGACGCGAACATGGTTATATCTTGATTGGAATTTTCACCTGACAGTGATATTTTACCTGTAAGTAACCATCCCAATTTGGATCCGCACGCAGTGGGTCCAGATAAATTTTGGAATCTAACCTTCCCGTTAAATAAGCATGGAGCAAGCTCTACTCCAATCATTAAATCAATCTGGCTAGATTTGTTAAAATTGGGGTCAGCCAACAGAAGATTTTTCAAATAAGGCTAATTATCCTTTTCTATAAAGAAATTGGGCAATTCTGATGTGATCTTATCAATGACTATAGGATTGGCGTTGAATATTAGGTTTGAGAAATGTGGGCTAAATTGGAGAGAGACCTCACCCATTATTTCTTCTACAAGTTTGTTTCCCAAACCAAAAACTGTAGTTTTACATTCAGCAAGAGGAAGATTTAATTTCTTTCTACAACTATTTGTTATAAGACACCTTTGAGAGCCTGCATCTATGAGGGCTATACATGTTTGAAGAACCCCGTTTTCCGATTTGACCTTTATTAAAGCCGTAGAGAGTAATATCCGATCATGACTTTTGTTGTCTGCAAAACATGAGAGGGTGTGAGAGGGGAGTCGTTCTTGTAATTATTGGAAACGGGGGCCTGGAAGTGGTCTGGTAGTTTCGTGTGGCAGTCGGCGGCACGTACCTCGATTGTTGTTGGGGTCTAGAATAGCGTGGACCGTTATATAGGTTTCTGGATTTCTCCACACGTTCCCGATACTCCTTTTCAAATTAATCCATTTTCTTGCACACGACAAGAAGTTAATCGGTCGTTTTAGGAGGTAGAGCGCGAATGAGTACTCTTTTTTCAGTCCTCCAATAACATGTTCGATTTTTGTTTCTTCTTCCATTGCGGGGTCAACCTTGTTGCACAACACTAGGATGTCTTCCGCGAACCTGATTGCTGGTTCATTCCAGTGTTGCATTCTGTTGAGCTTCATTCTACGTTCCTTTTTATTCGCGTCCAGAGAAAAATCCTGAATGAGGCGGATTTTAATATTTTCCCAACTCGTGAAACTAGCTTTGTGCAAATTTAACCAGGTTTCAGCGCTTCCCGTCATGTTCATGGCGGCATAACGGGCGATTATGTAGTCTGCCCAATAGTAGAGGAAACCAATCCTTTCGAGAGATTCTATACATAGGCGAGGGTCTTCTGTCCCGTCATATTTCGGAATTTCTATATTGGGGTTCAAAGCATTTGGTTCGAAACCAGCATCTCTACCAATTGTTGCACCAAGTTGCAGCTTTGCAGGTTCGTCGACCTTGTTTTCTTCCTTCTTGGTGTTATACACGTTTGCCGAGCGCATTTCCATAGTCAAAGCAAATAAATAAATGTAAATAAATAAAATTAAATAAAAATAATGTTTTAAAGTTCTTGCGTTTATTTATTCTTGTCTTCCTCGTAGGTCGCGATCCGCAGTCTACGTCTAGGTCTTCTCTCGTTCCAATAAGCAATATCTAATACAGTTACGAGCGTCATGCGTGGCCTCTGTCACGGTTTGCTTTTTTTTTTTTGGAATGGCGCCCTCCTATTGGTCGGCTACGATCACGCCACTTTTGCCCCCCCCCCCATTTCTGTAACTATTGTGTTGGAGCGGGTCGCTCCTTAAATAAATGCATATATTAGTTAATAACCAAATGGAATCCTCTCTTTCTTTTTCCCAGGAAGAGACGCCTACGGAAGCCAACAGTATATAGACAGATAAAGCACATAGGCTATAGTTATTAACTAAAATATGCATTTAATTAAGGCGCCAATTTATAATTGTAACAAATAGTATTTGAATCAAAACATTCAATCGGGTAAAACACGGGCGTTGCCCGGGTCATTCGGCTAGTAAAGATATATGTACAATAAAATATTACAAAAGGAATGAAACTATAAAAAGGAATGATGATAATCTAAATAATCTGTTTTAAATTAAATTAATATATATATAATTTAAATTTTAAATATATTTTAAAAAAACGTTATAAATAATTTTAAATATACGCGCATTATTCATGATGCAACAATATCAAGGCCAAGGGAGACATCACGCCACGTGAGATACAGGATCCGCTGTTACCTCTGCCATGCCATGCCATGTGCAAAGACACAAGCGGGCCAACTGTCCTCCAAATAATGGCATGACAGAAGACAAGGTGCTTTTCCCTGAAGAAGCCGCTTGCCTCTTCCTCCCAAAGCTCACCATCAGCTGCGCCAACACCAGCAGCTGACATCTCTCCAATGCCACAGCAGTCGCCGACCCTCCTCCAGCGACTCGAATGATCAGGCGAAGGTAGATCTAGCCCATCAATTAATACTCAGGAGCTTCTACTCCAAGAGAGGCATACTTTGGCCCAGAAACAAACGGTCGTTCTTATGAAAAACGAAAAAGCATCTTCGGCCTTCACTAGCGTCCAACAGTTGGGGCTGGAGTGAGAACAATCTCTTCAAGGCTTCATTAACAATAAGGTAATGAACTAGATTCTGGTCCAATCAAAGGTCCAGGTGAGACAGGCCATCGTCACCTTGGCAACGGCGATTATGGCTTTAACAGGGGACATTAGCAACAGCTTGTATACAAAGCTATTTCGCGCAAGAAACTCAGTTCGACATCCTAAATGAACTTCTGTGTTGCAGCCTTGAACACGCGCGGCATCGCCGCTTTTCGTCAGAGAATCCAGCTCTGTTGTTTTCTCAAGGAGCATGAGATTGACATCTGCTTCCTGCAGGAGCCGAACGTCATATCCTTGGACGCCGTACGAGACCTCTGCCACGGCTACAGCGCCGTTGTTGCGCCCGCAACGACCACCGTGGGATTAGGCCTCGTCTGCGTCTTCGCGGCCGGGGTCGTTGTTGATCGGCAGCAGATCTTATGGCCTGGCAAAATTACTATCATCGACCTCACTGTCCGGGGAGTTTCGATGACGTGCCTCAGCGCTCATGTCTCTCATGCTTCTGAAGAGCGCTGCCGCCAGCTCCAGATCATCGCAGCTTTGGCGCGTGAAGAAGGTGCGTGAATCCTCGGTGACTTGAACATCTCCGATTTAGAAGAAGCCCTCGCGAAGCTCTTGGACCAAGCTGACCTTATCGACGTTGCCACTTTCTTCGATGCTGCACTGGAGCAACAGGTTTGCCACTATCGGTAGCCGGGTCGACGCGCATCGTCTGGACAGAATCCTATTTCATCAGGCTTCTGCGACCGCGTCACCCAATACCAAACTATAGAACTTGCTTACTCGACCACCGTGCCTTCCTGATCCAAGTGGAAGACCCATCTCCTACAAGATTCCCTTACATCGTAAAGCTGCTATGGTCAGACCTGTTCGTCGATCGAATGGAAACGTTCATCGATTAAATGTTGGAAGACCTGGCAAATCTTTCACCCCCGATGTTATGGGAACAATGGACCAGGATCAAGGCAGATCTGGTCGCAGGTAAAAGATACTTGCGCCTGCCCTCGCCGAGTCCGGCGGTAATTACATCACGAAAGCAAGCCACTTTCTGAGACATAGACTGGAAGACGACACTGCCCGCTCCGAATATCATTTCCTGTCGGTCCTCGGGCGTTCTCTTCGAGCCTGACGTCGCTCTCCCTTCACCTTCACCGAAGACGACGGCGATGTCATCTCCGGGGGCCAGCTCAGGCGTTTCCTTCGAGGACTCTTGTGCAGCCGCTTCGCCCAGGCTCCAAGCTTGGAAGAAGCCATCACACACACGCGGCAGCCATCCACAGCCTGCGAAAAGGCCGTGCCTCGGGATGGGACAGTTTACTCTGCGAGCTTGTCAAAGCCTTTGAAGATTTCTTCGCCGAAGTTCTTTGGCAAGTCTTCGAGGCTTCTTGACTCCGCGGGGCCTTGCTCCCATCTTCAAGGTGCCGCAAGGTCACCTTGCCGCTGAAGGTTTACGGTGGTCCGGGTCTAAAGACATTCTGGCCAATCAGCCTACCAACGAACGACTACAGGGTCCTCAGCGGCGTGCTCATGAGCCGTCTGCGTCGTCATCTGCCAGACCTCGTGCCCGACTGTCAGACCTACGCCGTTCTGGAACGGTCTTCCTCCTGGAACATTGCGTGAGTGTCTGACAAAGTCTCCTGGGCGGCGATACATAAAAAACCGCTGGCTGTCATCTCTTTGAACCTGAAGTCGGCGTTCGACATCCTAAGCAGGAACTACCTGTTCGCCTTGGTGGAGAATTTGGATTTAATATCTGCTTTCCTCGGGTGGATTGCTGACCTCAACGGGGAAGCAGACGCCTCCATCCAGGTCGGAGATGTCTACACCAAAGCTTTCCCTCTTCTTAATGGGGTGTCGTCTCAGCGCCGCCCTCTTCAGCATCGGAGTTGAGGCTCTGCTACGCCGCCTCGAGAATATCTTGGACCGCGGATGCGTGGTCGCCTATGCGGATAACATCGTAATCTTAATCAGAGGCGGCGCTCAGTTTAAGTTCGTGGCTCTGATCTTCTAAGAATTCCGCATGGCCTCTGGGGTAGCCGTCAACATCGACGAGAGCTGCGGGCTCTAGTACGGTTCCTTGCACCAGACAGATTCTCTTCTTGGAATCTCCTGGACGTCCGAGAGGCTTACAGTCCTGGGCTGCACGATCACTGTTGGGAATACCGTAGCCATCCAGGCCTCCCACCTGACGGGCCTCAGCAGCCTGCGAGCCATCGCGAGGTGGTCATCTTTCACCCGCGGTCTGTCGCTGATGGGTCGTGCCCGCGCGGCCAGCAGCCTGGTCTGGGGTTCCATCCTGCACCACCTTCACGGTTACGTTCCACCTTGAATCACCAATGGGCGGTTGCAGGCGCGGCTGTCGCGCTTCGTGTGGGTACGAGCCGAGTTCAGTAGTACCCCGGGAGCATCGTGGCTCGCCCAGTCTCCGAGGTTGGCGTTGGCTTGCTTGGAATCGTGGGCCAGCTTCGGCTCGCCTGCCTGAAGGGGGTCCGGGCGCGGCAGCGCCAACGGCTACTCTTGGCTGGTCCGCAGCCGAGCGTGGCTGACACTGCCGGCTCCTGACGTCTCGCTATAGCCTAGGAGGAGGAGACTGCTCTGCGTCTGGGAAGCCGCCTCAAGCGTCCTTGAGATGGACCACCGGGTTCTCCATCCCGCCAGCCTGAGGTCCCTCCATCTTCGAGAGGACAACAGGTTCCTGCGGCCGCCAGACCTACTGGCAACCGATCGCTGGCTACGGGCGACTGTCGGTGACTTTACCGATGGCGCCCCCGCCCTAGCGCGTTCAACGCGGGCTGCACTTCTAGACGCGCAGCACCTGAGGGTCTTCTGTCAGCGTCTCCTGCAGGAAAACGCCAACTCCAGCTATTATATGGATCACGAGGCGGAGACCATCGTCCTGCGAGGATCGGCGACCCCTATTACCCACCTCAATAGACAGAGAGTACGCCGTGCACTGGGAACACTTCAAGTCTGCCTTGAGCGGCCTGAAATGGATGGAAATAATCATAGAGGATGGACTGATAATCAGGGGAGCCCTCTTCAAAGCCCCACCTTACCAAAAGAAGGCAGAAAAATAACCATTAGCGGGCTTCCATATATCATTAATGACGCTGCCATCATCAGGACCCTGAGGCCTTACTGCCAGGTGGCCTCCATCGCCCATGCAGTGGATTCTTCCAGAGGCTACACCTGGCTGGACCTGGAAAAAACTGCGTCCATCCTCATGAACGACGGAAAAAATAACGGATTTTCCAAAAAATAATGTTGTGACTGCCAAGGGCGGCTCTGCGCTGGCTTACTTGGAGTACGATTCCGTTGATCCAAGTGTAACCGAATGGGCCACAAGAGAATGAATTGCTCCCGGTTCATCAGGGAGGCAAGCACCACTCAACCCTCGAGCCAATAGAGCAGTGTGAAAATCACGTCGCCTGCTCCAAACACCACTGCAGCTGCATCGCCACCTGCAGCATTCAACCACCCTGCGTCAGTGGCTGCCTCGGCACAGACGTCCTCCATGCGTCAGGAATAAAAGTCAACTTCTGCAAGACCCAGAGCCTCTGGTGCGGGAGATGGAAAAACTGCACCGACTTCCCGTTGGACATCTCCTAGAACAGGGAGAAAATCATCATATTGGGGACATAGTGACGCCTGGAATGCAAACATCGGCCCAAGACCAACATCTGCAGGATTTACTAGAGCGGGACATTGCTAAGTGGCCCCCCTTTTGTCCGCGTTCTCTCACTTGCTGGTCGAGCATAAGCGGCCAATAACCTCATGCTCCCGGCCAATTTCTATCATCTCTAGGCCTACATGCCCTACGAGACCACCATAGCAAGACTGCAGACAAGATTAGCTCGATTTGTGTGGGGGGCACGATCGAATCTCGTGGCTTCCCTGGCGCAGCCAATCTCCGTTAAACTTCTCGATGTCGGCACTCATCTCCGGCTATTGTGTCTAAAGAGCGTTCAGGCAGCACTGCAGGCCTGGCTGCACTGCCCATCATCCAGCTGCTAGGTCGGTGGTTCACCCACGTCAGCATCCCCATCTCCATCAGCTTATCTTCTCTCCGGCGATGTGCTTTTCGGGGTACAATGCCGACGTTGCCATGTTGCTGGTCCTGCATGCCTTTCCCTATCCAGCACTTCCGACCTCAGCCCGGGAGTCCTGTATTGCCTGTGGGTCCGGAGGCCTGTCACTGGCCCACCGAAACTGGTCCTGTATGCGGATCAGGCCAGTCATACTGGAGGCCTTCAACATCATCCAGCGGCCCCCTGACCTGCAGGGCTGGATCTTCCGCTTTGGGCATGGCCTGAAGGAAAACACCCTGGCCATCCTAGTGTCTGTCAAGACCTGTATATATAAGAATTTCCTGGGCCTGGAAATGCGGAGGTCCAAGAAGACCCCTTCCTGGTCTGGAGGAGGATCCTATCAAGGTGGTGGATCCTCCCTAGCTAGTAGAATCATTGTATATTTCCATTTATTGTTATTTTAATTATTTTTAAATATTTTTAATTCTCTCTCTCTTTATATATATGTGATACCCGAGGGTCTCTCTCTGTGGTGTAGTAACCGAGAGGGGCAAACCTGTAGTAACCGAGAGGGACAGTCAGGGCGTGGATAGTTTTCCAGTACCTCTCTGCACCTTGGAATACCTTTAACAGTTCTCACAGAGTACAGGCAGTCGTGATCGAGTCAGAGTGGAAAGCTTGGGAATGTCCACACACAAAAAAAACGAAGAGACACAGTTGTAGTAGGAAAGTCCAGTGAACAGATAGGAGTCGATCTAAGAGCAAGATGGAAATAAAAGAGTACTTACTTTTCTACGTGGTCGATGAGGTGGACCTGGGTACAACCGACGAGAGCTCACGCTGATGGTGAAGAGGCTATATTTTCGGCTAAGGCAGAGGTCTTATATATTTTTGCCGAGAGAGAAGGTATGCGGGAGTTTAGACTTTGAGCGGGTGCAAAGGGCGTGGGGCGTCAGCGATGTTCTACACCCTTTGACCCGATGGCAACGGCCTGCCAAATTCCTCTTTATGGTTGTTGGACTTCTATCTCGATCTCTTGCTTAGCTCAGCTCTCAATCTATTACATAGTTTTATTTATTCATCCTCGGTTTGTACAAAGTACATTACAAATGGTGATGCAATGACACATGTCAATCATGCCTATAATTATTTATTGATGTGTTTCTATATAGAACATGACAATCCTGTTATAAGTATTATACAATATAGGGTTTTTGGTTTAAATTACCATATATATATATATGTGATGAGGTATCCTTTCGACTCTCGATATAGCTGTGATAACCGAGGGTAAAACCTGTAGTAACCGCGAGGGACAGTCAGGGCGTGGAGAGTTTTCCAGTACCTCTCTGCACCTTGAAGGACCTTTAACAGTTCTTACAGAGTACAGGCAGTCGTGGTCGAGGCAGAGTGGAAATCTTGGGAATATCCACATACAAAAAACGAAGAGACACAGTTGTAGTAGGAAAGTTTCATGAACAGATAGGAGTCGAGCTAAGAGCTAGATAGAGAAAGAAGTGTTATTACTGTTCTACATGGTCGATGAGGTGGACCTGGTTACAACCAACGAGGACTCACGCTGATAGTGAAGTGAATATGTTTGGGCTAGGGCAGAGGTCTTATATATCTTTGCCGATAGGGGAGGAATGCGGGAGAAATGGACTTTGAGCGGGTGCAAAGGGCATGGGGCGTCTGCGGTATTCTACACCCAATGACCTTGATGGAACGACCTGCCAAATTCCTATTTAGAGTTGTTGGATTTCTTCTCAATCTTGCTTCAGCTCAGCTCTTAATCTATTACATAGTTTTATTTATTCATCCTCGGTTTGTACAAAGCACATTACATATGGTGATAAAATGACACATGTCAATCATGCGGATAATTATTTATAGATGTGTTTCTATATACAACATGACAATCTTGTTATAAGTATTATACAATATAGGGTTGTTGGTTTAAATTATCCTTGATGGGCCCCGGGAGTGAAAGGGTTTATCCGGGTTTAAACGGGTAAAGCCTCTCTAACACAGGTGAGTAATTAAAATTTCTTTCAATTAATTTAAACTGTGAGGTTAAAAAGGGCTATAACAAGATGTTTTGTTTGGATATATCTGAAAATTATAAAAAATAAAACTTATGTTTAATTTAAAAGTTATAATATTCATTATAAAAGAGAAATTTAGATAAAACCTTTGTTTGATAAAAAAAAGGAATGATGATTAAAAATATTGGCATTCTAAGAGATTATTGGCGGGCGTTGAAAAGGGATAGGGGTTAAAGAATATGCAATTGTAAGTATTACACATGCAACCAAATACTTATATCCAGGTGCAAAGCGAGGATATAGACTTGAACGTCTTCCTAGGCAATGTTTCACTTGTGATCCTGTATAAGGGTTGTAGTGCTTTGTCACAGTTGTAGGGTTATTGGGTTGAAAAGTTGTTGAAGAAATGGTTGTTCATTAATATGATTGTGAAAGGGGTGAAATAGAATCATGCGTTAAGTAAAATTGTTGTAGCGAGAAAACTTGACTTGAAATCAAAGGTTGATTGTGGTCCGCTAGAGCTAAAAAATTGAAAGTTGTGAACGCTTTGTGCATGCGTTGGTGATTCTGCTCTGCGGATGATTGAAATGAACTCTTGAAACGTGTTCAGGCCAGAAGTTGGGATTTTTAAATCTGGGGAAATATGTTCAAAGAGCTTTTTGAAATTACGAAATCAAAAAAAGTTTCAAGCAGTACTGTTGTTGCGACTGCGCAAGTGGTCAACTTTGTTTTGTGCAAATGTGTTTTTGAACTGGGATAAAAAGTATGCAAATCTTTTTGGTATACAAATTGTTATGTAAATATTGTTATTGAATAAATTTTCTTAAATGTATAAATTTACCGTGTTTTTAATAAAATATAGTTCTGAATAGGAGAAAGGACGTGTGGTGGACTATTTTTTCTACTTAGGCCTCGTCATCCACCGTTGTGACTCAACTTCTAACGATCTCTGCGACAAAGATACTGATTTATCCATTTATAATTTTCGGGTCAGTATCCAGCATTACTGTAAAGCTAGGAACTTTTAGTTCAGGTCAAGCTATCAGGACTTTGCATTGTCTTTATTTTTTTCCAGATTTAAGAGAAGACAACATTTTTTGGCGCAGCCGACAGGATAAAGATTGAAGAATTACTGATTACGCAAAGGTGCAACTGTGAACCAGTGATTACTTCTGAGGATGGCTGACCAACCAGTTAGTAGTGCTGAACTGAAAAAGCTTAGGACGCCAGTGCGTGCAATGTTCACCAAGGCGTTCAATGAGCTCGAAACAGAGATCAAGAAGAATGAAGTCAAGAAAGCAGATGTAGAGAAAATCCTCCGCCGATTCCAGACCCACCATGAAAAGCTTTCAATATTGAACACGAGGATGGAAGAAGCTCTGCTACGAGAATCAGCGTCTGAAGACATTTTCAGTGCTGAGTACGAATCCGTTTGTGAGTACGAAGATAATTTCAGTAACATTATGACTGATTATGATGCTCTTGCGAAGAAGGAGGACGTTAGTACAATCAGCGGCACAGCAGCAATGAACTATCGACTACCAAAGCTGGAGTTAAAGAAGTTTGGGGGAGAACCAAGTGAATGGATTACATTCTGGAGTCAGTTCAGCACGATTGACCGGGATCCACAGATGCCTCCAGAAACTAAGTATCAGTATCTCTTTCAAGCCACCGCCGAGAACTCCGAGGCAAGAGAAGCAGTCGAAAGTTTTCCACCGAGTGCCGACAACTACCCTAAAGTCATCGAGTATATCAAATCGCGTTTTGGAGAGGATGAAATGCTTGTTGAGATTTATGTACGTGACCTGCTTCAGAATGTGCTTCAGAATGTGAGAGCCGAAGGTAAGATGTCTGTAGTGAAGCTTTACGATAGACTGGAGACACAACTGCGAGCATTAGAAACATTGGGCGTCGCTCGTGACAAGTTTGCGGCTATGCTGTACCCACTCGTCGAATCGGCGCTACCAGAGGACACCCTGAGAGTATGGGAGCGAAGTCAATATACGGTGAGCGGAAGAGGAGTACAGGATAAGTTGACACAACTCATGACGTTTTTGAAGACAGAAGTGAAGGGCGAGAGTCGAGTGAATATGGCCAAAGCAGCGTTCAAGATCGACAACAATCAAGATGTGAAGGATGATCGATCAAACAGGAAATCTCTTTCTAAGAAGAATACTGAAATAAAATGCCGACGGCTACTGACCTCGCCAACACCACTCAGATGCGAAACAACTGCATCTTTTGTGGGAAGGGTCACCCGAGTCAAGAATGCTACAGTGGACAGCGGATGCATCTACCAGAGAAGAAAGATAGGGCTAAAGGGAAGAATGTTTGTTTTTGGTGCCTGCTTCCTGGCCACGGATTCAAGAAATGCCGGATTAAGCCACGTTGCCCTGTCTGCGGAGGAAAACATTACCCCATTATGTGTCCTACTTTGGAAGCCCAGAAGACTTCTCATCTCCAAAAAGCGGAACTAAAGGTTTCAAGGGGAAGTCCTGCAACAGAGCAAGAGACCGCCAATCAACTCACGTCAACAACTGTAAACAACGCTACCGTGGGAGGAGTCTATCTACAAACTCTGATAGTCAAGATAAGCGGACCAAAGGGGAGGCATAATGTTCGAGTGTTGCTTGACTGTGGATCCCAGCGGTCCTATATTTCAAAGAGAATGGTGGACGCACTGGGCCTAAAGAGAGTGCAGCAAGTTACACTTACCCACAATCTGTTTGGAGGCGGAGAAATTCGTCAAAAGAAGCACAATGTGTACAAAGTAAATGTTTCCAGCCTCAACAGCGAATACATGGATGATCTCAAATTCTTGGATCAGGAAGTAATTTGCGGACACATCAGTCAAGTACAGGATGATACTATACTCAATGAGTTAAAAGCTCGAGGGATCAACTTGACTGACATATGCCAAGGTGAAGAGATATCAATCCACATGTTGATTGGTTCAGACTTGCTTAGCGGCATTCTGACAGGCAGAATGCAGATATTGCAAAGTGGAGTTGTGGCGACAGAAACCAAGCTGGGGTGGACAGTAATGGGACCAGCAATAGGGAAAGACATGGAAGATTCATGCCTGATCGTGACTTCACACTTCACGTTAACAGTTTCGTTTCCAACCGTGTCAAGGAGATCACAACACCTACGAAGAGTGAAGATTGAAACCATGTCGCAGGGGAACACAATCCAGCAGATATCCCATCCCGTGGTGAATCCCCATCGAAATTCACAAAATCCGGATGGTGGGAGGGACCAAAATGGCTTCAGGAAAAGAAAGAAGACTGGCCAGTATCAAAAGTACAGTATGATCTGGAAGCCATTGAAGAAGAGAGGAGGAAGACTGTGGTGACTGGATTTGTAGCCAAAAAGCCCGAGGAGAATCCATGGTATCTGAATCTATACGAGGGAAAACGTGAAGTGACTCTACCACAAATACTGAGAGTAATCGCGTGGATGCTACGTTTCAAGCCCTCTGAATACAAAGGAGATATCATCTCACAAGAGGAGCTAGACAGTGCTGAAAAGTCCCTAGTTAAGATAATACAGAGTGAATCGATCGGTGAGGAAGATCCCAAGATGAAGCAGCTACACGCGTTCCAAGATAAAGAAGGATTATGGAGAGTGAAAACGAGGATAGTGAATCGAAATGACGATGAACTGTTCCGATTGCCAATTTTGATCCCAACGAATCATCCGGTCACAAAGCTAATAGTGAAATCAGTCCACGAGAAAATGTACCACTGTGGAGCCCAGACGCTGCGATCAGTACTTAGAGAGAAGTTCTGGATTCGAAAAGCTCGACAACTAGTTCGTCATGTAATTCATAAATGTCCTCGCTGTCGACGATTTGAAACCAAGCGAGTCGACGTACCAGAAACATCGTTGCCTCAACATCGTGTACGAGATGTTGTGGTCTTTGAGGTGACAGGAATTGACCTCGGAGGACCTTTATATCTGGAAGATGGACAGAAGGTTTGGTTCGTCATCTTCACCTGTGGCGTATACCGTGCGGTCCACCTCGAACTGGTGACTTCCTTATCGACGGAAGCTTTGGTGGGAGCAGTAGAGAGGTTCGTAGCAAGACGAGGTTGCCCTGCAGTCATCTACTCAGATAATGGGACGAATCTAGTTGGACTCCGGAACGAACTTTATCGAGTTAATTTTGGAGTGAAATGGAAGCTCAATCCTCCGGCAGCACCATGGTGGGGAGGTTGGATCGAGATAATTGTTGGACTCACCAAAAAGCTGCTTCGAGGATGGCTGGGAAAACGTGTTGTCAACTACGAAGAAATGGTGACGATCCTCGGAAACTGTGAACGAGTTATCAACGCGCGACCACTCACCTACATTGCTGAGGACAATGATGACCTTGTGCCATTAACCCCAGAGATGTTCCTTCGAGAACCAAGAACTGAAGGAGAGATTGATCTAAATGAATTCAGGTGTAACTTTGGGAAGAGCTATGAGAAACGCAAACGACTCCTGAAGGAATTCCGTAAGAGGTTCAGAAGCGAGTACCTAGGATTGTTGGTGCATCACGACAATCGCAGAAAACAACGACAGTTAAAAGTTGGAGATATCGTCCTTGTGGAGGTTGAAAACAGGAAACAAATAAACTGGCCTATGGGAAAGATTACGAGGGTGTTTCCTGGAACTGACAATGTGCGAAGACTTGTGGAAGTTAAGACTAAGTCTGGATTCATGAAGCGTGCAGTTCAACGATTGTTCCCACTGGAAGTACCATCTGAGGACGTAGAGCAAGACGACCGGGAGCTTAAGCCAGCGGAGGATGAGATCGTCTGGGAGAAAACACCCGGTGTGGAGTCCGTGTCAGTGCAAGAGAAAACTACTCCAGTAAAAGTAGGGAAAGTTTACACGCGTTCTGGAAGAAGAGTCAAGTTACCGATTAGGTTTAATTGAAGTTTGTTTTTTAATTAAAATATTGACCTTTTAGAAAAGTTCAAAAGGTCAAGGTGGGAGTGTGTTGCGACTGCGCAAGTGGTCAACTTTGTTTTGTGCAAATGTGTTTTTGAACTGGGATAAAAAGTATGCAAATCTTTTTGGTATACAAATTGTTATGTAAATATTGTTATTGAATAAATTTTCTTAAATGTATAAATTTACCGTGTTTTTAATAAAATATAGTTCTGAATAGGAGAAAGGACGTGTGGTGGACTATTTTTTCTACTTAGGCCTCGTCATCCACCGTTGTGACTCAACTTCTAACGATCTCTGCGACAAAGATACTGATTTATCCATTTATAATTTTCGGGTCAGTATCTAGCATTACTGTAAAGCTAGGAACTTTTAGTTCAGGTCAAGCTATCAGGACTTTGCATTGTCTTTATTTTTTTCCAGATTTAAGAGAAGACAACAACTGTCGTTTTTCTACGTTGATGTGAAGCAATGGCTGAAATAGATTGTAGTGAAAAGTACACTGAAGTGGTTAGAGAAATGGATTGTTGTAAACGTTTGCTGTGGATGCCCGATAGTTAATGATAAACATGGTCATTAATATATACAGTTATTAGAGTCATGCACAATTCTGTCACGTTAAGTCACGTGTCAAGTTACGGTAAGTAAAAATTTAAAAATTAAAAAAATATGCTGAAACCCGGGATCGAAGTAGGGACCTTTAGATCTTTAGTCTAACGCTCTCCCAACTGAGCTATTTCGGCTTATTTTAGTTATTTCTATAGAAGCTTCTATCTTTATAATTATGTATATTTTCAAAAAGTCACTTCACACCTCTTCGCTGGAGACCAAGGGAATACTGACTAATTTATTATGCTAATATAATTAAAATATACAAGTATCAGAGTCATCAATCAATTCTGTCATCGTTTGCTTTTGTGAATGGAATAAATACTCAAATATAGCCATTTTTTATAAGCATCGGTGGTTCAGTGATAGAATGCTTGCCTGCCACGCGGGCGGCCCGGGTTCGATTCCCGGCCGATGCATTTTTTTTTTTTACAATTTTTAAAACTCATTTATATTATCCCTATATATATAAAAGCCAGTGTATGTATGTATGTATGTTTGTCGACTATACACGTCCACAATACGTTACTAATCTGACTGAAATTTAACAGTATATAGAGTAGAATATGTTTAAACTTATAGTGAAAATTTCAGTTCTCTATCCCGAATATTCGTCGAGTTATTTGAAAATTTGCCCTTTCGCTCGCGAGCAGCGCCTCTAGCGGTGAGATGGGAGGTAATATCAGCTGACCTAATGTACACGTAAAGTTTGGAGCGGGACACAAGAGTGACATCCACGGCGCCAATTTATAATTGTAACAAACAGTATTTGAATAAATACAATCAATCGGGTAAACAACGGGCTTTGCCCAGGTCATTCGGCTAGTATTATATAAAGGTATAAATACAAATATACAGGGTGATCCAAAAGTTCCGCACAACTTTAAAAATTAATAACTCCGCGAATATTTGCGCTAGAGCAATGCGGTAAACACCATTGTGTTCAGGATGCAATGGGATTTTTTATGGCAAATAATGAAAAATTCGAAATTGATTTTAGTTACAACTTTATTCGCTAGATGGCGCTCTACCAGAATCAGCGATTCAGCTGCCAAATTGTTTGATAAATTGAAAAATATAACTGAACGACACGTATTTTTTTATTTTTGAATACCAAGAAAGAACCCTAATAATATCAAATGATAAATTAATAAAACACCATTTCGCAAAAAGTTAGAAGAAATGGTTAACGATTTTTAAATACAATCTGAGATATGTAAAATAGGTATATGCAAATTGAAACATGTAGCAAAAAAAAAAAAAAACCTGATATTTTAGATGCGGTTTGCTGGAATCCTCTCAGCTATTTAAATTTCGAAAATAATAATTTTCTAATTTTTTATATTCAACTCTCTCTCAGTATCGATTATGATTATTTTAATTCATTTGAAAAATATTTATCTATCTCTGATGATTTATTTTACTCTGGAATGCCGTTGTTGTATTTGTCGTGTCCAATAAAGAGCCTCAGATGTCTCCATGCATCTCTATCACAGCAGCAGCAGCATTGTCCACTATCTTGGGTTTGTAAAGCAGCTGCTCTGGGTCTATGTCAATTTTCTGCAAGGTTGCGGGAATGAGAATATGTGGGTGGGTGTTAGTTCCACACCAGGACAGTTGTTGCATGTTCTTTAGGTTCTTGTGCCATCTGGATGTATTGTCATCCTTTATAATGTTTTGTTCTAAATCTTGTTATAGTTTTGTCATTTTTCTCTCGGAGTTTATTTCACATTTTGGTCTTTTCTTATTTTTTGTTTATTTAACGCTAATGCTTTTGTAAAATACAAGAAAAATAATGACATTTGTTCTTTCCTTTGGTTCAACTTTCTGGCTTCCTTTGCAAATTCAACTGCCATTTCATTACCCCCGATTTAAACATTGGCAGGAATCCATTGTAAAATGCAATTATTCTCCAATGATATCAGTTGAGTAAGTAACGAATGTATTTTCTGTGTGATTATAGTATTGCCCTTCTGAATTGCTTCTAGAGCGGATATGAAGTCGTTGTACGGTATATTAAAATTCCTTCTGCTTGACGCAGGGATGGTTGGTTAAGGCATACATCAAGAGCTTTCCAGATAGCTGTCAGTTCACAAGTGAAGTTTGACGAAATCTTTCTTGCACCTTCTTTGATTTTGATGTATGTTCCATCTTGCAGCAATATGTTAATTCCAGCCCCTCCATTACTTATGGTAAGTCCTGATGATCCATCTGTATATGCTGTTAAATAATTTATCTGAACGCATAAACCAATTGTGTCAAGTCCTTTCTTTTTAAGTATGTTTTTGTTCTCTTTTTTTTATTGCAGGGTTCATTCAGGTTAAGATTGATGATTACATTTGATGGCAATGGGGTAGGAAATATTGGTTATTCTCGAATTTGAAATTCATTATGTTTCATATTTATGTTCTTTCTAATATTGTTGTCGTACTGAAGTGTTGAAGATCTTTTGAGCCTTTCTTTTTGTGTCCTGTTTAAATAGGTTCTATGGGATATGTGTTGAGTTTCTTTAGTTTTTAAGCTATTGGTGAATTTTATTGTTTTTAATTGTCTTCTGCTTTCAAGTAGGTCTAGACAACATTCTCTCTGAATTTTCTAATCGTTGGTATTTGAAACAGAACCAGTGATTAATTTGGCCGCTTTTGCTTGAACACGGTCTAGTCTTCTTTTTAGTGATGAACTTGAGGGAGCCCAAACAGGTGTTGCATATTCAATTATTGGCCATATTAAGGTGATATATGTTGTTCTGAGAATTTTGGGTTTTGCTCCCCAATTTGTTCCACATAGCCTTCTCAGAATGTTTAGGTTTGTGGTAGCTCTATTTGAGGTGCTAATTATGTGTTCTGTAAATCGCAATTCCTCATCAAATATCACACCTAGGTAATTTGGAGATCTAATTTTATCAATTATATGGTTGTTTATGCTTATTTTGGAGTTAAATTCATGCCTTTTTTCCTGTCAGTGAAGGAGACCTATAGGTTTGTGTTTATTGGGTTTATTGTCATTTTGAGTTTCATTGCCCACTTCTCCAGTCCTCTCATTGATGTGTTCAGTATTTTTCTGATATTTCTATACTGCTACTTGTGTGCCATATGGCTATATAATCTGCATAACAGGCAACCTTTGTGTCTTCAGTGAGGATGTATGTTGTTAAAGTTGTGTCGTAATTAGATGTACAACAATTCAAACTTGACCCTGACTCTTTTCTTTTAGCTCTTATTCTTTTCGTTTGGCCAACAAAAATGTCCAATTTATATACACATATATTCTTACATAATGAGACTTTAAAGAATGCAAATAATCTTCATATATTTACATACACAACACATCTCCCCCCTTAATAATACTCCAGTCGGTCTGGGGATTTCCTGGCTCTCTGAGGTCTAGGACTGCGGACGGGCACTTGCACAGCGGCAGGCTCCGGTTTAGGAGTGCAAGAGGGCACGTGCACAGCAACAGGCCCTGGTCTAGGAGTGCAAGAGGGTACGTGCACAGATGTAGTCTCCTCCTTGTTTCCTGATGTAACCTCTGGAACCTCCTTTTCACTTTATTTCTGACTTCCACCTACAGGCTTCTATCCTGATGTTCGAGGAAGTATCAAATTTCTTGTCTCTACTTGTTTCTTTCTCACAGGTCGCAATTGATTGATATGCCTCTTATACACGACGCCCTCGCAACTTATAAGGTAGTGACGGTAGCTCAATAATTTCAAAATGGTACCTTTTTACCGTTTAGGTCCAGTTGCATAGTTGCGGAAATAAACCTCGCAACCTGTAGTAAACTGCTCCTGCCTTCTCACGGCTTCATGAAATACCTCTCGCGGATTTCCCATCTTGGTATTAAATTCGAGAATCTTGATCTTAAACTTCTCTTCATTAGCAGTTCCGCGGGGTAATTCCTTTATTACAGTTTGGGGGAATGCTCTATTAGCAAATAGGAGTCTTTGTAGATTCGTCTCTAAATCATCCTTCCCATTATTCTTTCTCAAGAGGTTTTTAAACTCTCTTACATATCTCTCAGCTAAACTATTTGTACTAGGATTATACGGACTGGTCTTAGTGTGCCGTATACCATTCATTTTGGTAAATTGCTCGAATTCACCGGAGACAAACTGTCTTTCGTTTTCTGTAACCAAAAATTAGGGCAATCCAAATCTGGCAAATATTTCAATTAGATGATTTATAATCGTTTTGCTGGTAATATCTTTGATGATAAAATTTTCTATCCACTTTGAGTATGCATCCACGAAAACCAAAAACATTCTTCCCATGAACGGACCCGCTAGATCAAGATGAAGTCGATGCCACGGTTTTTCGGGTCAAGTCCATTCCGAGATGGTAGCCGGGGGCATGCCTGCCGATTCTTGGCTTACTCTACATTCTCTAGTTAACTCCTCGATGTTACTGCCTATGCCTGGCCACCAGAAAATACCGTCTGGCAATCATCTTCATTTTAACAATCCCCATGTGCATTTCATGCAAGTCATTTAAAATTAAAGATCTTAATTTTTGGGGAATTACAGCTCTTTCACGCCATAGAAGACAACCAAACTCCAAACCTAATTCCTCATTGATCTTATAATGAGGAACTAGTGGGGTTTCTCTCGGTACCCTTGTGAATTTCCACACACACACACAGTTGCCTTCTCTAACATTCCTTAATACTATAGGCAGAATTTTATCTTGGGGCGTCTCATGTGCCACCTCCCTAAAAGAGAACGGTACCTCATTCAACTTCCTGAGAAGAAGTACCTGGTCTTCATCAAGAGACTCCCTGAAACTCGATTCTAAAGGAAGACGTGATAATGCGTCAACATTGAAATTATCACTAGTTTTTCGAAATTCCACAGTATAATTACATGCAGCTAATTTTAAGGACCTTCTTTTAGTTCTGGATGATGCACATATGGGAATTGGTTTATGAGGTGAAAATATATGAATTAAGGGTCGGTTGTCTGTGACCAATACAAATTTTCGTCCCAGTAAATATTGTCTGAATTTCTCAACGCCAAAAGTTATGCTCAACGCTTTCTTTTCTAGTTAAGAGAAACGTTTTTCCGCTCCAGTTAATGTTCTAGAAGCAAAAGCTATAGGGCATTCTTCCTTTCTATCATTTCTATGACTCAGAATTACGCCTAGTCCATAGTCCATTAATAATGATTTACATTTTTTAAATAACATTCGCTATTCTTTCGTCCAATTTCATCTACAATTTTTATTCAAAAGTTGATAGAATAGCGCTAAAATGTTTGCTATATTCTTTATGAATCTACTAGACGAATGGCCCGGGCAACGCCCGGGTTTTACCCGAGTGCGTATATATTTTAAAAACGTTTTAATTCAAATACTATTCGTTACAATTATAAATTGGCGCCATGGATGTCACTCTTGTGAAACGTCCCGTTCCAAACTGTGTGTTTTTAAAATGTTTTAATTAAAATACTCTTCGTTACAATTATAAATTGGCGCCGTGGATGTCTCTCTTGTGAAACGTCCCGCCCCAAACTGTGTGTGTCTTGAAAATATAAAAATAAAAATGTGAATTTTCATAAAGATTTCATCATGTCGATTTTTTTTTTTTTTGCATTTCACCTACTAAATCGATAGAGATAATTACATTTGCAACATGAACTTAGGTATATTGACTAAATAGAAAACTGCATAGTAATAAAGATCATTTTTTAAAGGCACCATATCGTTTTTTTTTTTCAATAAAATCGAAACAAAAATTAACGATAAATAACGATAATTGCCTTAAAAAGAAATTGCCTTAAAAAAAAAGAAACATTCGCGGTGATTTTGTTTTGCATTCGTTTATACAATTATTATATACGAATGACCCGGGCAACGCCCGGGTTTTACCCGATTAAATGCTTTTGTTCAAATACTATTCGTTACAATTATAAATTGGCGCCGTGGATGTAATTCTTGTATAATATATAAATGAGTTTTAAAAATTGTAAAAAAAAAAAAATGCATCGGCCGGGAATCGAACCCGGGCCGCCCGCGTGGCAGGCGAGCATTCTACCACTGAACCACCGATGGTTATGAAAATTCCCATCCATGAGCTTCAGACAAACAAACAGACAGAATAAGGCAAATATATAAGTAGATACGAATGACCCGGGCAACGCCCGGGTTTTACCCGATTAAATGCTTTTATTCAAATACTATTCGTTACAATTATAAATTGGCGCCGTGGATGTCATTCTTGTATAATATATAAATGAGTTTTAAAAATTGTAAAAAAAAAAAATGCATCGGCCGGGAATCGAACCCGGGTCGCCCGCGTGGCAGGCGAGCATTCTACCACTGAACCGCCGATGGTTATGAAAAATCCCATCCGTGAGCTTCAGACAGACAGAATAAGGCAAATGTATAAGTAGATAATAATAAATTAAGAGTCCTATGAAAGATCTCAATTGCGAAACATTCTTTAGGTTCAGGCGCCTCTATTACTGCTTTAATTTTATTTTCTAAGGGATGCAGTCCATATTTATCCATTTTAAACCCTAAATATTCCACCGATTTCTTTTTAAAATTACATTTATATCTGTTTAATTTTAAACCTTTTTCTAGAAATCATCTAAACACTAGATCCAACTTTTGTTCATGATCTTCAAAGTCTTTTCCAGCAACCAAAATATCATCTATGTAGCAGGCCACACCTGGCAAATCAGCAAATAGACCTTCCATTATCCTCTGAAATTTATTTGGTGCTACCGCTACGTCATATGGTAGTCTTTTATAAGAAAACAACCTCTTTGCTGTGTTTATGTCAGCAACAGCTTTGGCTTCTTCCTCTAACATTACTTGTAAGTAAGCCTGTGATAGGTCTAGAGTCGAAAGTACGGTGCTTGTAGATAATTTTGAAAAGATCTCATCGATCGATGGAATGGGATACCTATCTAATTCTATTGCTTTATTAGCTGTACATTTGAAATCACCACATATACTTACACTACCATCCTTTTTTAATACTGGTACTATTGGAGCGGTCCAATATGCATGAACTATAGGTTATAAAATGCAAGAATTCACTAAACGATCAATTTCATTCTCTACTTTGTTTTTTAGAGAGAAAGATAAACTTCTGGCCTTACAAAACACAGGAGTCACATCCTTTTTCAAATTAAAATTTATTTTAACATCCTTTAGACAGCCCAAATCTTTGTTAAACAAATATGCATATCTATCAAGCAAACTATTTCTATTAGATTCATTATTTAAATTTTTAATGCTAAACAATCTAGAATAATCAAGTTTTAACTGTTTAAGCCATTCTCTTTCTAACAAAATCACCTATATTTTTCATTTACAACTATTATATTCCAGTAATGGCTTTCCTTTTTTGGATCCATTTTTCGGCATAATTCTGCCTATTTTTCTTGTTTGAATATCCAAATATCTTGTTCTATTTTGTGACTAATTTCAATGAGTTTCTTTATGATTTCTTCTGTTTTATTTGTTTCAAGAAGTTCATTGATATTGTCTCTCTCTGAAATCATTGCCTCGATATTGTGGTCCTTCCAGTAAAGTATTCACAGGTCTTTACGTCTACCTCTATGTATCGATACTTTTGCAGCTTTGGATATGTTCGAAGATAATTTTTCCAATTTTTTGTCAATCGTTCTGTAATTTAATTCTTCGTTGTACAGTTCTTCAAGCTCTTCTGTGAATTTTTTCCAGTGTTCTTTTATTCTGTTGGAAATTCTCAATTTTGAATTTTAGGGTTGTTAAAATTGGTCTGTGGTCACTGATTGCACTTTTCAGAATTTTCCATTGTGTTGTGGGTGCGATGTTGTAATTTATCGCTGTGATGTCTATTGCGGATTCTGTGCCTGTGGACTTGGATAGATAGGTGTTCTTTTCGTTATTTAACGGTGTAAAGTCGAGGTCGGTTAGCATGTCCTCAACCTGCTGACCTATGTTATCCTGTACAGGTGATCCCTAAGTTGGTCTTTCGGTGTTAAAATCACCAAGTATGATTGCGATATCTGAAGACGCTCCACTTAATGTCTCTATCAGGCCTGTATTGATACTAGTATTATCGTGGTTATAAACATTTATGATTGGAATTGTTTTATCTGTAAGATAGATTTCTATTGCCTGAGCTTCTGTCGTGCTTTCTCTAGGCTTACTCTGATTATAGGCGATTTCCTTAAATTTGATTTCTAGAGTTTTAATCAAAACGGCAAGTCCTCCTCCGAATTTTCCCGGTCTGTCCTTTCGTAGTGTTGTATAATCTTTGATATTAAATCTCAGATTCTGATTCAATTTTGTCTCCAGAGGATAGGTAATATGTACATTGTTGTCACAGAGAAGACAAGTCAGCTCTTTATTTTCCTCTGGGTACCATTTATATTGAGTAAAGGACCAATGAGTTGCTACTCTCTAAAACGATTGATTAAAAGTTTTGAGGAAACTGGATCTCTGGAAGCAAAACCTCGGAGTGGAAGACCATCGACATGCAAGTCAGTGGCTGTTACGGTTTTGCAGAATGCTGAAGCTATTGAAACGTTATCCACTTGTGGAAAAGTAAGTGCTAGACAAGTTTCTCGACAAACAGGGATTTCGTATGGAACAGTTTGGAGAGAACACACATTTAGAAATTTTCTATAAAAATATCCTAACAAAATTCGAAGTTTTCACGAGTTTAAAGTCAGCGATTTTGAGAAGCGTCAAGAATTCGCTGCATGGGTTTTCCGACAAATTGATATTGATGAAAACTGGCTGTCAAATGTTCTAAGAACAGATGATGCTCACTTTTATCTAAAGGGAGAATTTAACATTCAAAACTGCTTCATTTTGGCAACAGAAAACCCTAGGAATTTTACAGAAATACCACTTCATCAGCCCAGAGTAACAGTTTTGTGTGGGTTCACTTCTTCTTTTATTATTGGGCCATTTTTCTTTGAAAAAATCAATGGAAGAACTTTTAAAACCGTTTTTGTAACTGGTGAACGTTATGTTCAACTTTTGAGAGAAAAGGTTATTCCCATATTGCAGGACAGACAAGCACTAAGCGAAATAACATTCATGCAAGAAGACCTCCTTATATCTCCCGCGGTGCCAAACAATTGCTGAAGGATACGTTCGGTGAAATTCGTTGATAAGTCGCCACTTTATATACCAGTGGCCTCCAATATCGCCAGACTTTACGCCTTACAATTTCGGTTATAGGGGTACATTAAGTCGCGTTTTTATCGATACCGGCCTACCACATTGGCCATGTTGAAGGCTTCTATCAGATGTCACGTTTTATAAATTTCAACTATTTAATTGTGACCATTCTGTCATCTATCGTCTGCAGGCGGTGTTTGAGAATGAAGGACGCCACATTGAGCAAGGATTGTGACCTAATACAAGAGAGAAGGCAGTTACTTAATGTGTTATATTTTGCAGCTCTTTGTTTTGGGTTATGGGAATAATAAATGCTGTCCTCACATCTTGACCTTTTTTTTTTCTGTGAACAGTAATTTTTCTGTTTGTCATTTGCCCACATCTTATATTATGTCGTGCAGGCCAAAGTGTTATAACTTCTCGAATAACACTGGTATACACAATTTTACCCCTTGTGTTTAGTTTATCGCTTTTCGCTCATTAGAAGAAATAGCATAAGGAATATTCTCTGTATCCCCCCCCCCCCAACTTTAGAAATTTTGCGCAAAAAATAATACAAAATGATTTTACTACCACGTTTTTCAACGCAAAAGATCGATTTAAAAATGATTTTTTTTAGGGAATACATTTTCAAAATTATGTACAGCATAATAAACAATGATAACATTTGACAAACCCATAGGATATTTGGAATAAAGTACGACAAATATATTTTGTCACCCCTCTATATTTCATTTTTGGATCATGACAAATATCCAGTTAAATAGTCAAGTGTCGCCAATTAGTCAAGAAACTATACATTACTTATAGCAAGAAATCCTATTAGTAGTGCCATCATAATTTTTGGTACTATATTAACATTTCAAAAATCGTGTATTGATATCAGTAGTTATTTTCAAACATTCAATCTATTTCACAAAACTCCATCTAAAATATAAATATTTTTTGCTACATGTTTTAATTTGCATTTACCTATTTTACATATCTCAGATTGTATTTAAAAATCGTTAACCAATTCTTCTAACTTTTGGCGAAATGGTGTTTTATTAATTTATCATTTGATATTATTAGGGTTCTTTCCTGGTATTCAAAAAGGAAAAATACGCGTCTTTCAGTTATATTTTTCAATTTATCAAACAATTTGGCCGCTGAATCTCTGATTCTGGTAGAGCGCCATCTAGCGAATAAAGTTGTAACTAAAATCAATTTCGAAATTTTCATTATTTGCCATAAAAAATCCCATTGCATCCTGAACACAATGGTGTTTACCGCATTGCTCTAGCGCAAATATTCGCGGAGTTATTAATTTTTAAAGTTGTGCGGGACTTTTGGATCACCCTGTAAAATGAATAAAATATAGAAATATCATTATGGTTGAATAAAGTTCAAGTGAACAAAATAAAACATACAATATTGTGGCGAAGAAATATTTTATTATTTAATTTAATATTATTCAATGAAAATATTCAACAGATTATAAAAATATATATTACTCTGTATTTGTGAAATCATCTTTAAAATATTTCTTTGCTTGCTTGCTTAAGATTCCCTAGCTGTAAATTGTTTTGGCTGACCTGTTAATAATTGTCGACTCATCGCTGTGACGTCATCAATAAATACTTTTACCTCTTAGGATATTTCAAGGCTTGATTTCTACGCTACAACTGGTGAAGAAGCTGGATCGATACCCATTCAGAAAAAAACGTAAAATTTGATTCGGTTGAGCAAGAAGAAACAACCATGAACATCAAGAAAGAAGCAACAAATCAGGTAGGTTCATTTTTATACAACATTTACCTAGAAACCCTTCAATGTTCTCTGGTGAGGGTGCTGAAGATCCCCATAACTGGTTAAAAAAGTACGAACGTGTGGCGAAGCATAACCAATGGGATGAATCCCTTTGTCTCGCCAACGTTGACTTTTATTTGACCGGCACTGCTCTCAAATGGTTTGAAAACAATGAGGAGAGCATCCTGACATGGAAGGAGTTCATCTCCCAGTTAAAATCAGTTTTCGGAATAAAACGAAAACTTGAGGTTACGAGCAGAGAAAACCTTAAAAACTCGCGCACAATTAAAAGGTGAAAGCACCGAATTTTATATTCAAGACGTCCTGCGCCTCTGCAAAGAGGTAGACCCTCATATAAATGAGGAAGATAAAATATCCCATTTGATGAAAGGGATAGCAGAGGAGCTCTACCAGGCACTTCTCCCAAGAGATGCACATACCACTGAACAATTCGTCACCGAGCGTCGCCGCATTGAAGCGCTACATTGTAAGCGAGTGACCCCAACCAGGTACGAGCGACTACCAAATGTGACGTCTCTCAGTGATCATGATGACAGGGCAGATCTGTCATCTATGATTAGGCAAATGGTTCGCGAGGAGGTACAGCGAGCATTAGCCTCTCCTCGAGAAGAACCAGAAATTTCTGCAATTGAATATATGGTGCAGCAAGAAATTGAAAAAACCATTGCGCCAATTTCTAGACGTTTCCCACAAAATAGAGCGCCAAGGCCATTACCAAGCCCTAGGTACGAGTTCCAACCCGGAAATTTCCAACCTAAACCGCAGCAGCCGAAACAAGTAAACGGAAGACGCGATACCAACGAATGGCGAACCACGGAAGGTAAGCCAATCTGTTTCCACTGCGGACGCCCTGGCCACGTCGTGCGCTACTGCCGTGACAGGAGGAGAGAATATGAAGGAGAACAAACTTGGAATTACAAACAGAGAGATAAGCAAGAGCCTAGAACATTCTATAATTCTCGGAGCAGCCAAGAGCCCAACGACGACCTGCCAAGAGAAAATATACGCCGCTACCGAAGCCCCTCTCCTTACACTGGCCGAAAAGGACAACATTCGTCTCCTGAGAGAAGACCCAGCCAGTCGCCTCGCCGTTCCCGTTAGGAAAAACTAATGAGACGTTACTTCGGCCCAAACAAAGTAACCCGAAAAATATCTGATGTGACCTATGAAGTTGAAACATTCGGAAACCAGCAAGGTCGTCGTAATACAAAATATTTAGTTCACATTTGTAGGATGAAACCATATTTAAACCCAGAGGACCAGGAGGACCACCTAGAAGAGGAACCAGAAGATGACTCGACAAACTTCCAGGAAGAAGACATCCCCACTGAACGAACACAACAACCACAGACCCGCGAAGAGAGCTCAGGCCCTATCACCCGTTCTCGAGCCTTGAGACTGAGGATGTAAGACTCCTTCTGAGCATCGGGTCGATGCTCTTTATAGGAGAAGGCTATGTGGCGAAGAAATGTTTTATTATTTAACTAGCGGACGTACCCGGCTTCGCCCGAGGTTTTACCCGAGTAAAGGTTTGTCTAACGAACATTTGTTAAAACAATTCTCTATAAACTTATAAAAAAAAGTTATATTTTGATAATTTGAAACTCGTAAATTTGAATCTCTCGATAAAGTGAACATTTTTCCCCGGTCCCTGTGTGCCGTGTCATCCTGAATTTTGTCTTTCATAATTTTCTACATTACAAAATCATCGTTTTATCTAGTGAACATATTTTCCCGGTCCCTTGAAAAATACTCGATAAGTTGAATAAAATCATGGTCGTGAATCTCTCGATAAAGTGATTATTTTTTCCCGGTCCCTGTGTGCCGTGTCATCCTGAATTTTGTCTTTCCTAATTTTCTACATTACAAAATCATCGTTTTATCTACATATTTTCCCGGTCCCTTGAAAAATACTCGATAAGTTGAATAAAATCATGGTCGTTTATGGAAGATGGACGTAGTTCCCGGAGGTCACCCGCCCCCCGCTTGCGAGTTAAAGCTATAAATCTGCAAATAACTCTAAGGATATTTAAGATATTCAAGAAATTATTTTTCGTAAACCTTTCCGGGGATATGCCTAATAATGTCCCAAATTTTCACGGCGATTGGATGTATGGTTTTTGAATCCATAGAGGACACACACAGACACACAGACATTCAATTATATATATATAGATTTAATATTATTCAATGAAAATATTCAACAGATTATAAAAATATATATTATTCTGTATTTGTGAAATCATCTTTAAGATATTTCTTTGCTTGCTTGCTTAAGATTCCCTAGCTGTAAATAGTTTTGGCTGACCTGTTAATAATTGTCGACTCATCGCTGTGACGTCATCAATAAATACTTTTACCTCTTAGGATATTTCAAGGCTTGATTTCTACGCTACCATATAATAATAATAATAATGAAGAATTGAAGTGATTTTTGACAACAAATAAATGTTTTGGTAATACTAAAATAATATTATGAAAAATAAAAGTAAAATTGTTTTTTTTTTAAATAATGTTGGATTAAAAATTTGTGAATATTAAATTG
This sequence comes from Cordylochernes scorpioides, assembly GCA_030710605.1. Taxonomy (NCBI): domain Eukaryota; kingdom Metazoa; phylum Arthropoda; class Arachnida; order Pseudoscorpiones; family Chernetidae; genus Cordylochernes; species Cordylochernes scorpioides. Next base: position 61,531,836 of record CP092878.1, read on the forward strand.
GAAGGTAAAAATAGAAAATAAAATATTTTATACGAAAAATTGAATATAATTAAAGATCATTATAATGATTAGATGGAGGTTTGGTAGTGGAATTTTGTCTCGAGATGTTTAGCTATCATCAATGGGGCCTTTGGTATGTCAACTAGCGGAGTCCATGTCCATTTTAACGACCGGGGTGCGATGGGACAGTGATGTATATTGTTTTTGAAGGAGGAGATAAGGGGCTTGTCTGCGGAGCACGTGCGTTAAATTATTTTTCCTCCAGTCTGGATCTGGTGGGTTCAAAGATATCTTTATATTGTGTGAAAGAGAGTAAGTAAGTAAGTAATACAGATCCAAATGGGTTGGTGTAGATAATGTAGATAGAATAGGTTTGTGAATTTGAAGAGAAATTTTCTGGTCGCTACTTGAGGTTTGTTTTGAAACGATCGATGTTAAATAAATCTGGATTTAAATGTAGAATTGGCTGGGAGGTTGTAGGCGGTATAATTCTAAATAGTTGCATCCCGAAGATATCTGAAGTCAAATGATTGAATTCACTGACATATACATCTTGAGACAATCGCTGTCGGTTTTGAACAAATCGGGGTTGTGGAGGTGTAATGTACAGAACATTCTCTGTATAATATTTTATTTTATTGACATGTATGGTCTCACTGTCTCTATTGAGAGGTTGATTGGGACGATCTATTCGAACGCGATTGGGAGAGATTATTTCAATTATTGTATATGGTCCAGTAAAATATGGTACTAATTTACCTGTTTCGGGATGTTTATAATTTTTGTCCAAAACAAGATCATTCACTTCGAAATGTGGTGTTCTGTGCTGTTTATCAAAATTTCTTTATCTTTTTTATGCTTATTTTGGGTATGAGTGCGTGCTATCTCTCGAGCTATAGTTATTTCGGGGTATGGATTAAGATGACTTATTAGATCTGGGGGATAACATTGAACATTAAGTAGGTGGGTGGAAAACTTGTGACGGAATGGTGTGTATTATTATACGTCTGAGTGACGCGCTTAACTAGCTGAGTCCAGGAAGCTTTCGGATTATCTAGATAAGCTAGTCTGAGCTTGCCTGTAATGGTCGCATTTAAGCGTCCTATTAAACCGTTTGCTTGTGGGTTATTGCTTGTGGTGAGTAAGGGTTGTATACCAAGTGTTATTAGAAATTCAAGGAATTTTTCTGAGGTAAAAGCGGGCGCTCTGTCAGATAACAGACGTTTTGGAAATCCTTGTTGTAGTAGAGGTTTGAGGGTTTGAATATACGTTTGGGTACTGGTGAACTTCGATGGAAAGGTCCAAGCATATCGCGTTAAATGATCCACTATTACGTGTAGATATGTCTTGGAATGTCCAAATTTCGAAATTCCAGCTATGATATCTATAGAGATTAAGTCGAATGGTTGTTGAGGTGGTGTAATTTGTCCGAGGGCACCATTAGGTTTACCTTTGGGCCTTTTAATGATTTGGCAAATTTGACACGACCTGACAAATTTTTCTATAGATTTAGAGATATCTTTCCAGTAGTACTGGGTAGTAATTATGCGGGTCATCTGAGATATGCCTAGGTGGTCATATTCTTGGTGAACTTTGTTCATGAGAGTATGTTGCAGGGTTTCGGGATTTAATATTTTAGTTGCACCTTTTCGGGTAATGGTATGTAAGCCGGTTGTATCAATGTTGAATGTGGATGCTTTTTTGGGTGATGCTGTTTTATAATATCAGCACTAATAAATCCTACAAAGGGGTTTTGTGATAATATATATGCTTCGTACTCTTGGCTCCCTTTGAGGTAGTGGATTTCATAATTATAGGTAGATAGTGTCAGGCTCCATCTAAAAAGTCGTCCTGACGGATTTTTATTATAGTTTCAAGCCATTTTAAAGCTTGGTGATCTGTGAATATGGTAATTTTTATACCGGGAGGTATATTCGGAATTTGTCTACACTTTTGACGATGGCAAAGCACTCGAGTTCGGAAACGGTGTAGCTTCTCTCATGTGCTCTAAGGGCGCGGCTGAAATATTGTACAGGATGTACTTGTCCGTCTGGATGTACCTGTTTGAGTATGCCTGCGATCCCTTGGGTAGATGCGTCACAATAAAGGCGGCATGGCAAACCGACTTGGTACAAGTGTAGTACTGGTTTACTGGTTGAACTCTCTTTGAGAGTGGTGAATTCTTGTTCGCAGTTTTATGGTCTATTTGAAAGATGTAGTTTCCTCGGTGTTCGTAAGTGTTGTGTTTCGTCGTTGTTGCGGCTTTAGTAAAAATGTTATTCAGTGATTTCAGATTAGATGTGTGGTGAAAGTGCGACTTTTGACGTGGACACGCTTTGAGGTGCGATGTGTCACAGGCGTGAAGGCGTTTTTGGCCTGAAAGTGATAAAAATTGTTGTGTTGCGCTGTGTGACACGAGTGAAGTGAATTGAATGGAAGGGTGTCACGTTAAGTCGTTGTTTTTGGTACAAAATATAACTTGTTTCACCATGAATAACAAATTTACTAGTCATGGGTGGTGGTTGTAAAAAACACATCGAGATATTTTAGCTGTTAGTGGATGTGGCACGTTTAGTGGCGACGATATGGACTTTTGTGTGGCTCGAGATTGATTTGTTCCTAAGTCGCGCGCTATTAGATAGTGGCCAATTGGAGAATGTGATGGGGGAGTGTATTGAATTTTGTTGAGAGAGATGTGTGGATGATTAATAATTATACATGTAAAAGGAAAGGACGAGGGAGTGAAACTATGTTGGTTTTTTAACTTTTTTTGGGGAAGGACAGTTACCTTTCTAGTTGTGATTTTGAAGATATTATATCTTTCGATTTTTGCAATTTAAAAAATGCGTTACACCTATGTTTATTAAAATTTGAATATATATAGTAATTTAAACCAACAACCCTATATTGTATAATACTTATAACAATATTGTCATGTTGTATATAGAAACACATCTATAAATAATTATACGCATGATTGACATGTGTCATTGCATCACCATATTTACATATGAAACTATATTGTACTTTGTACAAACTGAGGATGAATAAATAAAACTATGTAATAGATTAAGAGCTGAGCTAAGAAAGAGATCGAGTTAGAAATCCAACAACCCGAAAGAGAAATTTGGTAAGTCGTTGCCATCAAGGTCAAAGGGTACAGAATATCGCAGACGCCCCACGCCCTTTGCACCCGTTCAAAATCCAAATTCCCGCATGTCTCCCCCTCGGCAAAGATATATAAAACCTCTGTTTGAGCCGAAATTATGGTCACTTCACCATCGGCATGAGCCCTCGTCGGTTGTACCCAGGTCCACCTCATCGACCATGTAAAACAGTACGAACTCTTCTATCTCCATCTTGCTCTTAGCTCGACTCCTATCTGTGTTAACGGAACTTTCCAACTACAACTGTGTCTCTTCGTTTTTTGTGTGTGGACATTCCCAAGCTTTCCACTCTGCCTCGACCACGACTGCCTGTACTCTGTAAAAACTGTTAAAGGTCTTCCAAAGTGCAGGGAGGTACTGGAAAACTCTCCACGCCCTGACTGTCCCTCTCGGTTACCACAGCTATAGCGAGAGTCGACAGATAGGAAATTCGGCAAAGCCAGGGACGATATAGGCTCAAAGTGGCCCTTGCCCCCCCTGTATTTCGCTGAAATCTAGATCCACACACAGCCAGAAGAAATGATTCATTCTCCATGCACCGAGCGGCCATTGGTAGGCCCCTCGCGCCCGCCATTATGGTCTGGCTCCATGGGGTCGACCATTCACCCACAGGCGTCACCGAGAGTTCATTGGCAAGATTGCTGACCGAGCCCTCTCGTTCGGACTTAGAAAGACCCGTCCTACGCTCCAATAGGACTCCCCCCCTTTAGCCCTCGTACCCTTATCCAGTACTCCCTGAATCCGCCGACGAGTCAGGGACCTCTGAGGTACGAGGTTTACACGGGGAACCGACGTGAAGGCGGGGGGGTGTTACTGCTGTGTGCACCCCTTGGTTTTTCAACACCAGGCGTCCCTGGTGCAATTTTCGCGCACGGCAAGGACGCTCCCAATGGCGCACACACAGAGCGAAGACCCAAGAGTTTCAAGACACGTGCGCCTCGCCTCAGACAACCAAGGACAGACGGCCAGCTTACAGCTTCACTGGACATCAGTCAGTGGCACCCCTACGGAGGACAACACGCAGAGACGCTTCTCCACCCACTCCTCTAGAGTGACTGTAGAGGACGGGAAAACTTCTTCCCCGTAGCGAGAGTCGACAGGATGAACACAACGAAGGATGACCACAACGAAGAAGGTAGGAAGTCTGTCCAGATAGAAGCGAGGAGAAGCAAAGGAACAAGCCCGCCAGTCCAACGAAACGACCAAGCCGAAAATCCCGCAAAATAAGCCGGTGAGAAGTTCCCCACCTTCAGCCTTACAACGCATCCATCTTCCAGGCGACATGCCGCCGTCACCAAACAGAAGTTACAAGCTTCTACAATCCCTACATGGAGCGTCTTCCGCGTCATCAGGACAACAACTAAAGACCAAGTCTCCTGACTGAACAATCCTCAAAACTTTAAGTTTTAAAAACCTATGTAACTTTCTTCTCAAGCTCAAAACTTGATTCTTCATAAATTTAATGTTTATTTTCACTTTAATAATTTTAAATCAATTTTTACCTTTTTTATCATTTCAATTCAAATTTTAAATCTTTATCACCCTCGTTTATCAATTTTTACTTTAATTTAAGCAACTTATTAATATTAATTCATTACTTTCAATTTTACATGAGAAAAAAATCTTTATTTTTTAATTACTCGAATCATAATTCTAAACTTATTTGTGTGTTTTTCTTAATATCTTATTTTATAACAAACACCAATTCCATAACCGAATACTCAAAACTTTGTAAAAATCATTGTTATGTTCACTATTTTATGTGAACGCCCCATTCAAATTATAAGTCACTATCACGCCATTGCCCTTTTACAAGGATAATTTTCGCACTACCATAATCAACGATTTAAAAAATATATTCAAATTTTAATAAACAGAGGTGGAACGCATTTCTTTTAAATTGCAAATATCGAAAGATACAATATCTTCAAAATCACAACTAGAAAAGTAACTGTCCTTCCCCAAAACAAGTTAAAAATCCAACATAGTTTCACTCCCTCGTCTTTCCTTTTACACGCATATTTATTAATAATCCACACATCTCTCTCAACAAACTTCAACACACTCCCCCATCACTTTCTCCAATTGGCCACCATCTATTAGCGCGCGACTTAGCAACAAAACAATATCGAGCCACACAAGCTCCATATCTTCGCCACTAAACGTGCCACATCCACTAACAGCCAAAATGTATCGATGTGTTTTATACAACCACCACCCATGACTAGTAAATTTGTTATTCATGGTGAAAAAGTTAGATGCTGTACCGAAAACAACGACTTCACGTGACACCTTTCCATTCAATTCACTCACTCGTGTCACACAGCGCAACACAACAATTTTCTCACCTTTCAGGCCAAAGACGCCTTCATTCCTGTGACACATATCACCTCAAAGCGTGTCCACGTCAAAAGTCACACTTTCACCACACATCTAATCTGAAATCACTGAATAACATTTCTACTAAGTCCTCAACAACGTCGAAACACAACACTTACGAGGACCTTTAAAAAAAACTATTTAAAAAAGATGTGAAATGGAATTGGGACCCAGACTGTCAACAAGCCTTCACCACTCTCAAAGAGAGTTTATCCAGTAAACCAGTACTACACTTGTATCAAGTCGGTTTGCCATGCCGCCTTTATTGCGACGCATCCACCCAAGGTATCGCAGGCATACTCAAACAGGTACATCCAGACGGACAATTACATCCTGTACAATATTTCAGCCGCGCCCTTAGAGCACATGAGAGAAACTACACCGTTTCCGAACTCGAGTACCTCGCTATTGTCGAAAGTGTAGACAAATTCCGAATATACATCACCGGTATAAATTTTACCATATACACAGATCATCAAGCTTTACAATGGCTTAAAACTATTTTAAAAATCCTTCAGGACGACTTTTTAGCTGGAGCCTGAGACTATCTACCTATAATTACGAAATCCACTACCTCAAAGGCAGCCAACAGTACGAAGCAGATTTACTATCTCGAAACCCCTTTGTAGGATTTATCAGTGCTGATATTATTAAACAGCATGAACCAACAGCATCCCCCTTCAACATTGATACAAACGGCTTACATACCGAAAAGGTGTAACTAAAATAATAATTCCCGAAATCCTGCAACATACTCTCATGAACAAAATTCACCAAGAATATAACCACCCAGGCATCTCTGAGATGACCCGCATAATTACTACTCAGTACTACTGGAAAGGTATCTCTAAATCTATAGAAAATTTTATCAGGTCGTGTCACACCTGCCAAATCATTAAAAGACCCAAAGGTAAACCCTATGGTGCCCTCGGACAAATTCCACCACCTCAACAACCATTCGACTTAATCTCTATAGATACCATAGCTGGATTTTCGGAATATGGACACTCAAAGACATATCTACACGTAATAGTGGATCATTTAACGCGATATGCTTGGACCTTTCCATCGAAGTCCACCAGTACCCTAACGTACATTCAAACCCTCAAAACTGTACTACAACAAGGATTACCAAAACGTCTGTTATCTGACAGAGTGCCTGCTTTTACTTCAGAAATATTCCGTAAATTTCTAACAACACATAGTATACAACCCCTACTCACCACAAGCAATAACCCACAAGCAAACGGTTTAATAGAACGCTTAAATGCCACCATTACAGGCAAGCTCAGACTAGCTTATCTAGAAAATCCAAAATTTCCTGGACACAACTAGTTAAGCGCGTCACTCAGACATATAATAACACACCCCATTCTGTCACAAGTTTTCCACCTACCTACATAATGTTCAATGTTATCCCCCCAGATCTAAAACTCATCTTAATCCATATCCCGAAATAATTATAGCTCGAAAGATAGCACGCACTCGTACCCAAAATAAGCCTAAAAAAGATAAAGAAACATTTGATAAACAGCACAGAACACCACATTTCGAAGTGAATGATCTTGTTTTGGTCAAAAATTATAGACATCCCGACACAGGTAAATTAGTACCATATTTTACTGGACCATATACAATAATTGAAATAATCTCATCCAACGTCGTTCGAATAGATCGCTCCGTATCAACCCCTCAATAAAGACAGGGACACCATACATGTGAATTATGTGAAATATTACACAGAGGATGTTCTGTACATCACACCTCCACAACCCCGATTTGTTCAAAACCCTAAGCGATTGTCTCAAGATGTATATCTCAGTGAATTCAATAATTTGAATCCAGATATCTTCGAGACGCAACTATACCGAATTATACCGCCTACAACCTCCCAACCAATTCTACATTCAAATCCAGATTTATTTAACATCGATCGTTTTAAAACAAACCTCAAGTAGCGACCAGAAAATTTCCCGTTAAAGTCACAAACCTATTCTATCTACATACTCTACACCAACCCATTTGGATCTGTATTACTTACTTACTTACTCTCTTTCACACAATATAAAGATTTCTTTGAACCCACCAGATCCAGACTAGAAGAGAAAGAATTTAACGCACGTGCGCCACAGACAAGCCCCATATCTCCCCCTTCAAAAACAATACACAGCGCACTCCGATCGTAAAAATTGACATGAACACCGCTAGTTGGCATACCAAAGGCCCCAGTGACGATAGACTAAACATCTCTAGGCAAAATTCCCGCGTCACTAAATCCATCGCCACACTTCCCCCTAACTCGCCTCCAGTAAATTAGGGCCATGTCCCGCATTTCTTTTATTTCACACCTTTTACTACATTAGCAGTCGATATCTTAACCTAACTTTAAAAGAAATTTAGATATTGGAATTTGAACCAGACCTACCCAAATTTGAACTTTTTGATATTTTCTGATCCTGTGTAAATTTCTAATTTTTTCTACATATCAAACATTTTACATGTGAAATTGATAACAATATTTAATTATTTTCTATTTTTGTATAACATTTTTTATTTTTCATTTTTTACCTTTTAATTATATAATCACAAATTTTTAATCCAACATTATTAAAAGAATCAATTTACTTTTATTTTTCATAATATTATTTTAGTATTACAAAATATTTATGTTAAGGTACGATAGGTCAGAATGAAGAAACCTCCTCTTAACAAGTAAGACTTTTACCCAAAGTATTGATATTATTTGGACTGCTTCGGGTGATAAAGCGAGAAACAAAATAACGAAGACAAAAACCAGCGGCTACTCACGTAAAGCTCTCGCTCTACTAAGAAACTCTTTATTTCAACAAAACGGCTCAGTTATATACAAAAGGGAAATTTACATAATAATAATCCATTCAAAATATATTTGACATAATAATAATTCATTTAAAAGAAATTTACATTCCAAGTTATACACTCAAAAAGATATTTACATATTCTATGCCACGACTTTTAACATACCCCCACCTTTCTTTTTTGTAAAAAGAAAAAAATCCGTTCCACCGTGATGGGGGGATCCAGGCAGGTGGGACACCGTTGCAGGGAGCCCAGGCTCTCATCCAGGAAAACCATCCTCTCCTCGGCACACTGTGGCACCCTCTCCATACATACCACCAGAGGTTGCCCCATAAGCGTACATCTTCTTCCTCCAAAGAAATCGGAGGTAGTCCCAATCATTTTCCCTGATGGCCATCACCTGGAAATATCTCCTCACGTCGGCCAAAACTCCGTACTTATTTTTCCGAAGTTTTATCCCTATTTCCGGGATTCTCCTCAGTAGATTGGGTATCTTTTTTAAATATCGCCTCAAGGATAGTCCGCTGCGTCCTCGACAGGACGCGCCGTCACATACTGGCCGTATAGGCGTCGTTTCGGACTCACACCCAAATACAGGGCGATCAGGAAACCAGTATCCTTTTCCCTCAGGTGGAATTTCATCAACTCCTTCGATGAACCCATCACTCAACCAATTCTTTGTATCAATAATTCCTTCCTCCATCCTTGATTCAGTACCTTGTTCTGCATCTGGGATTTCTTCCACCCTTGAATCAGTACCCTGTTCTGCATCTATCTTTTCTTCCACCGCTGAATCAGTACCTTGTTCTACATCTAGCTTTTCTTCTTCCACCTTTGAATCAGTACCCTCAGCTACTGCTCTAGAATTGCTCACCGGTTTATAACCTTTAATTGCAGTCTCAGAATCCTTTACTCCGTCGCCCTTCACATGAGCAGGCTTCACATCCGTAGCTCTAGCAGTTTTTACAGAATCCTCTTTTTCCACGCCTTCAATTTCATTTTTCATGGACTCTTCCGGGCTTTTCGATAGAGACGTAGAAGTAGTCTGAAGTTTGATAACTTTCTGATTATCGGTTTCTGAATTCGGAGAGGCACTAGACGCCCCTGGTGGAATTTGAGAAGTCTTGACCTGAGCATCCCTATCCTGCTCACGCCTTACGCGAATTCTAGCCTTCAAATAATATCTTTCCGTGATGTAGACTTCACAATCCTCAAATTCTTTATCAATTTCATCGTCAGTAGCCTCATCTTTGGCCAATAAAATTGCCTGGCATCGTTCATTCAATGCCACCAGCTCCAAATGGAGAGATTCTAATCTATCAAATTTGGCATATATGCCACTTTTATCAATAAGAGGATCCCTTAACTCTGTATTCATATCATTTCCCACCTCGGTAAAAACGCCTCTTATCGCCTTTCTACGCCTTCTGCTAACTTCCTCCATCTCACCTTGTAGTTATCCTTTCACCTTGTAGGTATCCTTTTTACCTTGTAGGTAGCCTTTCACCTTGTAGGTAGCCTTTCACCCTGTAGCTTCTTCAACTTCTTTGCCCCTTGAGCTCCTTTAAACCTTGAGCTTCACTGAGCTCTTTTTAACCTTTAACAAAGGGCTTTTTGAGCTCCTTTAAACCTTGAGCTTCACTGAGCTCTTTTTAACCTTTAACAAAGGGCTTCTTGAGCTCCTTTAAACCTTTAACAAAGGGCTTCTTGAGCTCCTTTAAACCTTTAACAAAGGGCTTCTTGAGCTCCTTTAAACCTTGAGCTTCACTGAGCTCTTTTTAACCTTTAACAAAGGGCTTCTTGAGCTCCCCTAAACCTTTAACAAAGGGCTTCTTGAGCTCCTTTAAACCTTTAACAAAGGGCTTCTTGAGCTCCTTTAAACCTTTAACAAAGGGCTTCTTGAGCTCCTTTAAACCTTTAACAAAGGGCTTCTTGAGCTCCTTCAAACCTTGAGCTTCACTGAGCTCTTTTTAACCTTTAACAAAGGGCTTCTTGAGCTCCTTTAAACCTTTAACAAAGGGCTTCTCGAGCTCCTTTAAACCTTTAACAAAGGGCTTCTTGAGCTCCTTTAAACCTTTAACAAAGGGCTTCTCGAGCTCCTTTAAACCTTTAACAAAGGGCTTCTTGAGCTCCTTTAAACCTTTAACAAAGGGCCTCTTGAGCTTCTTTAGCTTCTTTGCCTTGAGCTTCCCTAGCTTCTTTGCCTTTGAGCTTCTTTAGCTTCTTTGCCTTTGAGCTTCTTTAGCTTCTTTTACCTTGAGCTTCTTTAGCCTCTTTTACCTTGAGCCTCTTTAGCCTCTTTTACCCCGAGCTTCTTTAGCTTCTTTGCCTTTGAGCTTCTTTAGCTTCTCTGCCTTGAGCTCCTGTTACTCGGGAGACAGCGCCTACAGGTCTTCCCGCCTTCTGTTCCTCGGGAGACAGCGCCTACAGGTCTTCCCGCCTTCTGTTCCTCGGGAGACAGCGCCTACAGGTCTTCCCGTCTTCTCTACTTGACCAGCCCACGCAGCCCACCCGGGGACGCCACTAGCTGTTAAGGTACGATAGGTCAGATTGAAGAAACCTCCTCTTAACAAGTAAGACTTTTACCCAAAGTCTTGATATTATTTGGACTGCTTCGGGTGATCAAACGAGAAAGAAAATAACGAAGACAAAAACCAGCGGCTACTCACGTAAAGCTCTCGCTCTACTAAGAAACTCTTTATTTCAACAACACGGCTCAGTTATATACAAAAGGGAAATTCACATAATAATAATCCATTCAAAATATATTTGACATAATAATAATTCATTTAAAAGAAATTTACATTCCAAGTTATACACTCAAAAAGATATTTACATATTCTATGCCACGACTTTTAACAATTTATTTGTTGTCAAAAATCACTTTAATTCTTCATAATTATTACTTTTATATATTGTATGTTTGATTTTGTCCACTTAAACTTTATTCAATCACAATGATATTTCTATATTTGTATTCATATTATATTTGTTTTTTACCTTTATAATAGGACAAATAATATCATTAACTTTCGGGCTCATACAACAATCTATTTCTCTAACCACTTCATTGTACTTTTCACTACTATCTATTTCAGCCATTGCTTCACATCAACGTAGAAAAACGACAGTACTGCTTGACAATTTTTTTGTTTTCGAATTTCAAAAAACTCTTTGAACACAGTTTTCCAGATTTAAAAATCCCAACTTCTGGCTTGAACACGTTTCAAAAGTTTATTTAAATCATCCACAGAGCACAATCACCAACGCATGCACAAAGCGTTCACAACTCTCAGTTTTTTTTAGCTCTAGCGGACCACAATCAACCTTTGATTTTAAGTCAAGACAGATCACCTACTGTCGCTACAACAAATCTACTTATCGCATGGCTCCATTCACCCCTTTCAATCATATTAATGAACAACTTTTTCTTCAACAACTTTTAAACCCAATAACCCTAAAATTGTGACAAAGCACTGTAACATTATACAGGATCACAGGTGAAACATTGCCTAGGAAGACGCTCAAGTCTATATCCTCGCTTTGCACCTGGATCTAAGTATTTGGTTGCCTGTGTAATACTTATCATTGCATATTCTTTAACCTCTAACCCTTTCCAACGCCCGCCAACAATCTCTTAGAACATCATTTTATTTTTTATCATCATTATTTTTTTTATCAAACAAAGGTTTTATCTAAATTTCTCTTTTATAATGAATATCATAACTTTTAAATTAAACATAAGTTTTATTTTTATAATTTTCGGATATATCCAAACATAACATCTTGTTATAGCCCTTTTTAACCCTCACGGTTTGAATTAATTAAAAGAAGTTTCAATTACTTACCTGTGTTAGAGAGGTTTTACCCGTTTAAACCCGGATAAACCCTTTCACTCCTGGGGCCCATCTATGGTAATTTAAACCAACAACCCTATATTGTAAAATACTTATAACAATATTGTCATGTTGTATATAGAAACACATCTATAAATAATTATACGCATGATTGACATGTGTCATTGCATCACCATATGTAATGTACTTCGTACAAACTGAGGATGAATAAATAAAACTATGTAATAGATTAAGAGCTGAGCTAAGAAAGAGATCGAGATAGAAATCCAACAACCCTGAAGAGGAATTTGGCAAGTCGTTGCCATCAAGGTCAAAGGGTGCAGAATATCGCAGACGGCCCACACCCTTTGCCCCCGTTGAAAGTCCAAATTTCCGCATTTCTTCCCCCTCGGCAAAGATATATAAAACCTCTGTTTGAGCCGAAATTATAGTCACTCCACCATCGGCGTGAGCCCTCGTCGGTTGTACCCAGGTCCACCTCATTGACCATGTAAAACAGTAAGAACTCTACTATCTCCATCTTGCTCTTAGCACGACTCCTATCTTTTCACGGAATCTTCCTACTACAACTGTTTGTCTTCGTTTTTTTTGTGTGTGGACATTCCCAAGCTTTCCACTCTGCCTCGACCACGACTGCCTGTACTCTGTGAAAACTGTTAAAGGTCTTCCAAAGTGCTGAGAGGTACTGGAAAACTCTCCACGCCCTGACTGTCCCTCTCGGTTACTTCAGGTTTTACCCTCGGTTACCACATATATATTTTTAAATCGTTGATTATGGTAGTGCGAAAATATCATTGTAAAAGGGCAATGGCGTGATAGTGACTTATAATTTGAATGGGGCGTTTACATAAAATAGTGAACATAACAATGATTTTTGCAAAGTTTTGAGCATTTGATAAAGAAATTGTTTTTTTTATATAAAAAAATAAGATATTAAGAAAAACACACAAATAAGTTTAGAATTATTATTCGAGTAATTAAAAAATAATGATTTTTTACTCATGTAAAATTGAAAATAATGAATTAAAATTTATAAGTTGCTTAAAATAAAGAAAAATTGATAAATGAGGAAGTAAAAGATTTAAAATTTGTATTGATATGATATAAAATGGTAAAAATTGATTTAAAATGAGTACAGTGAAAATAAACATTATATTTATGGATAATCAAATTGTGAGCATGAGGAGAAAGTTATGTAGGTTTTTAAAAACTCACAGTTTTCATGATTGTTCAGTCAGGAGACTTGGTCTTTGGTTGTCGTCCAGACAAAGTTGCACTAGGAAAGTTCCTTGAACAGATAAAAGTTGAGCTAGGAGCGAAAGATGGAGATAAAATAGTTCTTACTGGTCTACATGGTGGATGAGGAAGACCTTGGCTAGGACGGAGGCCTTATATATTTTTGCCGAGAGAGGAAGTATTGCATTTCAGCAGATGCAACAATTGCGTGGATCGGCTGGCAAAATTGTACACTGGCGCCGTCCTGACAGCTTCCTATCTATCTTTAGACTTTTTGTAGGACCTCTGAATCTATCTCGATTTTAGACGTTTTTGACTTCTATCTCTTGCTTCAGGTCAACTCTTAATCTATTACAGAGTTTTATTTATTTATCCTCAGTTTGTACAAAGTACATTATATATGATGATGTAATGACACATGTCAATAATGCGTTTAATCATTTAAACATGTGTTTCAATTATACAACATGAAAATCTTGTTATAATGTATATACAATATGGGGTTGTTGGTTTAAATTACCATATATATATATATTGGGTTGACCAAATATCACGGAACAGGCTAAATCAATGTTCAGTTGATTTCTGTTTCACCAGATGGCGCTCTGCCTTCTGTATAGCACATGTGCTCCTGGTCAGGATATGCCATTTTTAATATTGATTTCAACACCTGATCTTTTTATCTTTTTTTTCTTTCGTTTATATATATATATATATATATATATATATATATATATATATATATATATATATATATTCTATATACAGTTACGAGCGTCATTCGTCATCAGTCGTCTCTGTGACCGTTTGCTTTTTTTTGGAATGGCGCCCTTCTATTGGTTGGCTACGATCACGCCACCTTTGCCCCCCCCCCATCATGCCTCCCCCACTCGCTCTTTCGTTTTTGTAACTATTGTTATTGTTTTGGAGCGGGTCGCTCTTTAAATAAATGCATATATTAGTATATATTATTATGCATATATGGAATCCTCTCTTTCCTTTTCCCAGTATGAGACGCCTACGGAAGCGAACAGTACATAGACAGATAAAGCACATAGGCTATAGTTATTAACTTATATATGCATTTATTTAAGGCGCCAATTTAAAATTGTAACAAATAGTATTTGAATAAAAACATTCAATCGGGTAAAACACGGGCGTTGCCCGGGCCATTCGGCTAGTATATATATATTAAAAATAAAGAAGGCATCTCTTGACCACGAGCACATGTGCTTTTTAGATGGCAGAGCGCCATCTAGTGGAGCAAAAATAAACTAAACGTTTATTTAGCTTGCTCCGTGATATTTGGCCAACCCAATTTCTTGACAAATCAAGAAAAGCAATGTTTCGCGCTGTTGGCGCTCGTCAGCGTGGAGTAGGCTGTAACCACTGCGACCAAAAATATTTTTGGTCCTAATGGCTTCTTGAAAAATCAAGAAATGGGTATTCAAGGCTAAATTTGCGTAAAAAGGCTCAACACATGATAAAACAAGAGAAAAAATAAAAGATAAGTGGGCCAGATGTTGATATTAAAAATAAAGAAGGCGTCTCCTGACCACGAGCACATCTGCTTTTTGGTCGCAGTAGTTACAGCCTACTCCACGCTGACGAGCGCCAACAGCGCGAAACGCGTTCATGGATGGCTTTTCTTGATTTGTCAAGAAATTGTGTTGGCCAAATATCACCGAGCAAGCTAAAAAAACGTTTAGTTTATTTTTGCTCCACTAGATGGCGCTCTGCCATCTAAAAAGTACATGTTCTCGTGGTCAGGAGATGCCTTCTTTATTTTTATTATCAACACCTGACCCACTTATCTTTTATTTTTTCTAATGTTTTTTTCATATATTTATATATATATTATATTCAATTTCTATTTTTTTTAATGGTACTGGTGGTGAGATGAGATTGAGCAGTCGAGGGCTTTTGATTAAAGAAGATCAAAACACTCCACTCTTGACGGGTTTATTTAGTAACCAATCGTCAAATTTATGGTAATAACAAACTTGAGAATTCTTAACAGGTAGAATACCTCAATCTTGAGAGAAAAAAACTTAATTAAACAAAGAAATAGTAAATTTATATATTTGATAAAACAAAAAAAGTCTAACTAACTCGACTAAGCAAAAAAACAATATTTATATCTACATCAGCGCCGTCTGGACTTCTCGGCGTCACAGAGTTCATCTATTAAGTAAACAATAAAGTATTAATAAAAATATAAAAATAATATGGTAAAATTATTTACAACATATATTTATGGTAATTTAAACCAACAACCCTATATTTTATAATACTTATAACAAGATTGTCATGTTGTATAATAGAAACACATCTATAAATAATTATAAGCATAATTGACATGTGTCATTGCATCCCCATATGTAATGTACTTTGTACAAACCGAGGATTAATAAATAAAACTATGTAATAGATTAAGAGCTGAGCTAAAGCTAAAATCGAGATAGAAGTCCAACAACTCTGAAAAGGAATTTGGCAGGCCGTCGCCATCAGGTCAAAGGGTGTAGAATATCGCTGACGCCCCACGCCCTTTGCACCCGCTCAAAGTCCAAACTCCCGCATACCTCCTCTCTCGGCGAAAATATATAAGACCTCTGCCCTAGAGAAAAATAGTCACTTCACCATCAGCGTGAGCCCTCGTCGGTTGTACCCTGGTCCACCTCATCGACCATGTAGAATAGTAAGAACTCTTTCATCTCTATCTTGCTCTTAGCTCGACTTTTATCTGTTCGCGGATCTTTCCTACTACAACTGTGTCTCTTCGTTTGTGTATGTGGACATTCCCAAGCTTTCCACTCTGCCTCGACCACGACTGCCTGTACTCTGTGAGAACTGTTAAAGGTCCTCCAAGGTTCAGAGATATTCTGGAAAACTCTCCACGCCCTGGCTGTCCCTCTCGGTTACTACAGGTGTGACCCTCGGTTATCACAGCTATAGCAAGAGTCGACAGGATGACCACAACGAAGAGGTAAGAAGCCTGTCCAGATAGAAGCGAGAAAGAGCAAAGATAGAGGAGCAACCGACCGTTCCAACGAAATGACCGAGCAATCTCTCCCCCAACAAGAGACTATATTTCAGGAGCAAGCTGTCAACACCCAAACGACTCCGCCGAAGATCCCGCAAAATAAGGCGGTCAGAAGTTCCCCCACATTCGGCCTTACAACGCAACCACCTTCCAGGCGACATGCCGCCGTCGCCAAACAGAAGTCACAAGCTTCTACAAGCCCTACATGGAGCGTCTTCCACGTCAGCAGGACGACAACCAAAGACCAAGTCTTTTTATTTTTGGCCCAGCCCACCTTGCCAGCAAAACACCTCTTTGTAAATTGTGAAGATTCCATTAGATTCCGTGTGGATCTCATGAAATAAAGTCCGCCCTAGACTGACGAGGGCCATTAGCCCGAAACCATGGTCTCTAGGTGGACCCTTCTCTGTTTGCCAAAGCCGGTGTTGTGGCTTTGTCACCGACCCGAGGCCGCTAGTTGCGGCGACGGTCAATAGATGGCGTCGGGTTTTGACGTTTATCTTGACGGAAGAGCAGCCCTATACTTCTATGGATCAATTTCCTCCCGGCAAATTTTCCATCTATATTCTAACCATATATTTAGCCCAGCCACCTTGCCAGCAAGACACCTCTCTGGTAGATTGGGAAGATTCCATTAGATCCTGTGTGGATCTCATGGAATAAAATCCGCCCTACACTGTCGAGGGCCATTAGCCCGAAACCATGGTCTCTAGGTGGACGCTTCTCAGTTTGCCAAAGCTGGTGTTGTGGCTTTGTAACCGACCCGAGGCCGCTAGTTGCGGCGACGGTCAATAGATGGCGTCACGGTTTGACTTTTATTTTGACGAGAGAGGCGCCCTATGCTTCTATATATATAAATGTATATTCATACCCTACTGGACCTTGCCGCGTTTTCGGCGCTGGCCTCTCTCCTAGGTACTATCCAACCTGCCTCGTACGTTGTGTTACATATATATAATGTATCACAAGAACTAGCATTCGAGGCAAAAGTATTTTCAGGCGTCTATAGGTAACACAAAGGACGAGGCAGGTTGGATAGTCCTAGGAGAGAGGCCAGCGCCGAAAACGTGGCAAGGTCCAGTAGGGTATGAATCTGCACGAGAGGGAAAGATAATCTGCTGCTGTCAGCCCGTTTGTCGGTGTTCGGCGGTGGTCGTAAAACTGACTAACGCTATATGGAAGTTCCCAAGAAGGAAATGACTTAATCTTTATAAATTGGGTGCGAGACGGATTCTCAATAAAACTTTATTGCATTATTTGTGATTACATGATGGCCAAGCTGATGCGTTGAAGAAAATCTATATGTTAGAGCTATCACACTATTTATGTATAATCATGGAATATATGAAATTCTATTGTATTTTGACATACAAGGTAGAATCAAAAAGTTCCCGAACTTCTTTTAAAATTAATTATTTATTCTTAGTATAGTAATTTAAACATGAAATTTTTCAAAATAGGAGCCTTGGTTATCTACACATTTTTTCCAGCGTGAAAAAAGGTGTTAAAATGCTAGTTCAAAGTTAATTTTTCTAAGTTTGTTTAGCTCCACCGTCGCATTTTCAATTACTTCTGATGACGATGAAAAGCGCCTCCCTTTTAACGTCATTTTAAGTTTTGGAAAGAAGGAGAAATCACATGGGGCAATATCAGGAGATTAAGGAGGATGCGGCAAGACAGATATAGAGTGTTTGGCTAAATAGTCTTGAACAATAATGGCTCTATGAGCAGGGGCATTATCATGTAGCAATTTTCACCGTTTTGATTTAAAAAGTTGGTTTCCTTTTCTTCTTATCGCATCACGAAGGCGCACAAGTATTTCTTTGTATGCCTGTTTATTAATAGTAACCCTCTCTTCAATAAATTCATAATAGACAAGTCCTTTTTAATCGAAAAACACTACAAGCATTACTTTTCCTTTGGACTTGTCAAGGCGAACTTTCTTCTTCCTAGGAGAACTTGGTGTGTGCCATTCGAATGATTGTCTTTTTGGTTTGTGGATCAAAAATAAAGCACCATGTTTCATCACCAGTTATTATTGGTTTTAAAAAATCAGAATCATTATTTGCAGTTTCAATTTATTCTTTGTAAATTGGTAATCTAGTTTCTCTTTGTTGATCTGTTAAATTTCGTGGAACAAAATAACCACAAAGTTTTTTCATGTTTAAATGTTCATCAATAATTTATCAGCAACTACCATACGAAATTCCAAGTATTGATTATAATATATTATCAATAGTAATTTTTCTATCAGCAGCAATTAAATCACGTACCTGTCCAATATTGCGATCCGTTGTTGACGTCAATGGCCGACCTGACCTTGAATCAACTGCGATGCTCTTAAGGCCATCTTTAAAACGTTTATACCAGAAATAAACTTGCGTTCGCAACAATTTTCCGTTTTCATAAGCTTCATTAATTAATGCTAATGTCTCTGTGAAATACTTTTTTAATTTTAGACAAAAGTTAATATTTACCCTTTGCTCAAATGATGACATTGCAGAAACCGACGCGAGCTAAATACTTACAACAAAAATATGCCTAAAATGCAAACTACGCATGCGCATTTACTAGCGTTGCTAAATTAAATTAGAGTTTAGGCTTTGTTATTTACAATAAAATTGATTTTACATTTTTCAAAAGTTGTTTTATATTTTATTTTTCAAAAGATCGGGAACTTTTTTATCCTAAGGTGTATTATTACAGTTTATGCCCCGGGTGAAAAAAAAAAGCTTATGATGAGTGCAAAATAAGACCATGGATGGTGGATTGATGGTGGGCGTCCATCTCTCCAGGAATCTGGAGTTGGGCGTGGCGGCGAGGCGCGGGCGATCCAGGGCCCGTCGGGCCGAGCGGGTCGTGAGGCCGTTGAGTAACGGCGTAGCCGTCCCCCGCAGCACCACGGCCGCAGCTAGGGAACTGGAAGAAGGCGTGGACTCCGCCCCGAAGCCCACGGCGTTCTCGGAGGTCAGCCTCCGACAGAAGGCGCCCAGGGTCGCGGCGTCAGCCAGGGCCGAGCGCGTAGGGCGGGCGATGAGGTGTTCCTCCACGATGAGGTCCCGGACTCGGGCTCCGCGCCAGCGGGCGGGGGCCAGGAGGTCGGGAGGGCGGAGGAACCGGCAGCCGCCGAGATGGGCAGGTCCAGCAGCTGAGCTGTGGGGACCGCCCGGTGGTTGAGGCCCAGGACGTTGGAGGCCCCCTGCCACAGCTTCAGCAGTCGGAGACGGCGAAGCTGGAGACGGGTGCCGTCCGGTGGAGGGTGGATCCAGGTTTCACCGCTGTTGTCGCCGACCAGCCAGCTGAAGGCATTTCTGCCCCCGCGGAGCGCGACCTGCACCCCCTTGAGGCAGGTGAGCTGGAGCTGGGTCGCGAGGTCGAGGAGGCGGAGGCCTCCGAGGGTTACCGGCCTCGCCATGACGTTGGCGGGAAGCCACGCCGTGTGGTCTGGCCCCCAGACGAACCTCGCCAGTCGGGCTTGCAGCTTGGCGATGGTCGGGGGTGATGGGAGGTATCCATGCAGGTGGTGCTGGATCGTGGACCCCACCAGCGTGTTCGCCGCTCTTGCTCGTCCGACGAGGGAGCGGCCGCGGGTGAAGGGCGTCCATCTGCGGCAGGCAGTCTCCAGGAGGGCCAGGAGATGCTGCTCCCGGTGGGCGACGGTGCTCCTGGGGGCGATGTCGAGCCCGAGGACCCTGATGGAGGAGGTCGACCAGGAGGCGCCGAGAGGGGAGTCGCCGCGGTTGCGCCAGGCGCCGCACCAGAGGCCAGCGCTCTTCCGGAGGTTCACGCCAACCTCGGAACCTGCTTGTACTCTTCGAAGACGGTCGCCACCCGTTCGAAGTCTCCGTCGCGATGGAATAGGAGGACGATGTCGTCGGCGTAGGCGATGACATTGCCCACGCCGAGGGTCAACTCCAGGCGACTTAGCAGCGGCCCCGTGGTGATGCTGAAGAGTGCGGCACTCACGGCGCAACCCTGTCTTAGGCCGTTGAGGAGGGGGAAGGCGGTGGTGTAGAAGCCTCCGGCCCGGATGGTGGCGTCCGCCCCGGCGTAGAGGATGTTAATCCAGGCCCTGAAGGCCGGCGGGAGGCGGAGGGACGTTAGCAGGGACTCCAAGAAGCCGCGGTCTAGTGAGTCAAAGGCGGACTCCAGGTCTACGCCCATGACGGCCAGCGGCGAGCCCAGGGCGGTGGCCTCCTCGACGGCGTCCGTCACCATGGCGATGTTCCATGACGGGGACCTCCCGGGGACGGGGTAGGTCTGGCATTCCGGCACAAGGGCCCGCAGGTGGGGCTTGAGGCGCCGGTGAAGGATGGCGGCCAGGACCTTGTAGTCGGCCGAGGGCAGCGCGACGGGCCTGTAGCCGTCAAGGCCGCGACCTCCGCGGGCCTTGGGCACGAGGCAGATGGAGCTGCGCCGCGTCGACGGAGGCAGGGCACCGCGGAGCCGTGATGCCGCGAAGACCCGGGCCAGAGCTTCCGCGAAGAAGTCCTCGCTGAAGGCGACGAGGAGCTCGCACGGCAAGCCGTCCCAGCCGGGGGCCTTTCCGCGAGGGAGGTGCTCGATGGCGTTGGCGATCTCGCTGGGGCTGATGTCCGGCCGGTGGAGCGGGTCCTCCTCAATCAGCTCGCGGGTGGTGGTGGGCACGCTGCTGGCGATGAAGGCAGCTCCCGCAGCTGGACCGCTGGTGGGACTGGAGAAGCGGGGCTGGAAGGTCGCGTACGCCCTCCGCCGAAGCTCGGGGCCCTCGATGATGTTATCCTGCTCGTCCCTGATGACGCTGACCGGGCGTCGGAGGCGGATGGCGCGCGCCAGGTCCGGAAGCGACGGGTAGTCTGCCCGGATGGAGGAGGCCTCGAGCTGCGCCGCGATGTAACGTCTCGCCCTGTAGACGTAGCTGTCGCTGGCAGCGTGGCGCGGGTCGTGCAGGGATCTAGCCTCCGCCAGCAGCCCCGCCTTGATGGAGGTCCACCTATCCCAGAAGGTCCCGTCGTCGTCATCGTGCGCTGTGTCTTCCTCCAACTCCCGGATGTAGCCAGCCAGATGTTCGAGAGCAAGGCCCGAGCGGAGCATCGCGGCCAAGCGAGGCTGGGTGGGGGAGGAGACGGCGGTGGTGGGCGGGCCCACCTGGAGCAGCACGAGGCGGTGGTCCGAGAGGTGGTAGTGGCTGGTCGCGTAGATGGACACGCGATCCAGGACTCCAGCAGGGACGAGGATCCGGTCCAGGCGGCTGGATTCGACTTGGTCGCCGTGCATGGGGACTCTGGTGGGCAGGTGGGCGGCGTCGAACTGGGTGGCCACGTCGACCAGCGCGGCCAGGTCCATAAGAGCGGCGAGGGCATCCGACGATGATGATGATGAAGGGCCCCGATCCCTGATATTAAAATCGCCGATGATCCAGCAAGCCCCCTCCTCCTCCTGTGCCGCTGTCGCCGCCAGGAGCTCCAGTTGCCGGTTTCTCTCCCGGGGTTCATGCGGCGATGGCCGTCATCTCCTCGCTGTGGACATCTATGGTTGCCAAGGCGATGTGGCCCGGCCACAGGATGCGCTGTTGTAGCACGGCTACGCCTGGTCCGAAGACGCAGGCGAGTCCGAATCCGGAGATGGGTACGGGATGGGCCAATACAACAGCGCTGTAGCCGAGGCAGAGGTCTTGGCCGCTGCCCAGATGAAATGCGTTTGTCTCCTGGACAAACGCGATGTCCACGTGATGTTGCCTGAGGAGATGACAAAGGGCAAGGCTCCTCCCCCGAGTGGCGCGCCCTCGCGCGTTGATGCTGGCGACGCGGTAACTCATTTGGGCCGTCCTACAAGCAGCACCGTCCTGGTCTTCTGGATGGTCTTGTAGACAAGGGTGTTTGAGTTAGGGCATGAGGCCATGATGGTTTTGGCCAGCTCAGTGAAGGCGGTGACCTGTGCTTCTAGCAGCGAGGGCACTCGCTTCTTCATGTTGGTTGGAGAGGCGAGGAACTTCTGTGCGTCCTCCCAGTCTAGGCCGAGCAGCCCGGAGTGGTCGATGGCAATGGAAGGGAGCTTCTCGAGGTGCTCCGGCAGCTGGACGATTGCGGGTTTTCCCTTGGAAGGCGTGGAGGGAGTTGAGGTCCGCTCCTTCTCCGACATCTCGATGTCGAGCGGAAGGATCGCGGGCTCGAGGGGCCACGGGGCAGCCATAGGAGCAGGGAGGGCAACAGGGGCGGGCTGGGCAAGATCCTTCGGTTCGGTAGGATGGGGCGCCGAGGGGATCGCCGGAGCCTCTGTTGATGTCTTCGCCGGTTGGACAGGGGACGCCGGTGTTGCGGGCGCCGGTGCCGGCTTCCGTGGCTGCTGAGGAGGAGGAGGAGGGGGGTCCTTGCGTCGGTGGGAGACGCTGCTTGCCTGGGGCTGCCGTTCCCTTGCCTGGCGAGCGCTGGACAGTTGGCTCTGCGGTGACCCTGCTTACCGCATTTGGAACACTTGATTCCAAAAGAGAGGAAGGCCGACAGGGTGTCTCCCTTGGACTGGATGGTTAGTCGGATGGGCAGCGTCTCCAGCCTTACGCCCTCGTGGAGCAGGATGAACGCCTCCCGGCGGCCGTCGCTGAAGGCGTACTCCCCCATTTTGATCATGATGGGGGCGATGGAGGTGATGTCTCCATATTTACGCAGGGCCTGCACGATGGTGGCGTCCTATAAAAAGCCGGGGAGATTGGCCACGATTATCCTCTCGGCCCTCTTGCGGAAGGGGAAGGCCTTGAGGAGTGTTCCCTCGATGTTCAGGCCCTCCTCCACCAGACGGCTCGCAAGGTTCTTGCTCGCGAGGCCCACGATGTAGTGGCCGTTCATCCTATTAAATTGTGTGATATTTTTGGGCCCTTCGACCAGGTTGCCCATTGCCCGGAGGTAGGAATAGTCCGGGATGTCAGGGCACAGCTCCACGAAGATGTAGTTCTCGTGGTTGGTAGTGGCCTGCCTCGTCTTGGCGTCGGCGATGTTG
This sequence comes from Cordylochernes scorpioides, assembly GCA_030710605.1. NCBI lineage: Eukaryota > Metazoa > Arthropoda > Arachnida > Pseudoscorpiones > Chernetidae > Cordylochernes > Cordylochernes scorpioides. Next base: position 61,555,328 of record CP092878.1, read on the forward strand.
GCGCGCGTTGCCTTGATTTCCTGGGGCGGCATTGACCTCGGCCCTGTTGTCCGCTTCTGCTGCTGGGGGCCGCGTTTCTCAGCAGGCCTGCTTGGCTGCTTTGCGGCGTGCTCAGGTGTTGCTCTTCACGACGGTGTAGCCGTCGTTGACGTCCACCTCCGCCATCTCGCTGTCGGCCCAGTTGAGCGAGGCCTGGTCGGCTGGATTCTCGCTGGAAGAGGCAGCAGTCGGCGGCGCGGTGACGTCACGCGCGGCGGCCGGATTTACATGCTCGTCGCCTGCCGGCGAATTTGCATCTTTTTGAGATTTAAGAATGGAATTTTCTTTAGAGAAATTCATCTCAAATTCGTTTTTTGGTGCTATTTCATCACCTGGTTGAGATCCTGTGCTGGGCCTTTCAGGCACTGTTTAAGCGGATCGAGAGGCTTCTTTTGATACCAAACTCGTGTTGGTAAGTGCCCTTCACACACACTCCAGAGGCGAAAAACGGCGGAGCTCGCAAAAGCGTGGCCGCACGCTCGAGTGTGTGTGTGTGTGTGTGCTGTTTATAGTAATAATATATCATATTATTATCAGAAAAAAAAATGTGCTGAAAAATTATAATTTTCCAAATTTAAAATGTGAATAACTTAAAAATTTAAATTTGCTAATAGGAGTTTGAATAAAAAGGCCAAATTTGAAAAATATATATATTAGCAGAGGATGCAATACTGTACAATCGAGTAAAAATGATAGACAGGGTGATCCAAAATTCTTGCACAACTTTGAAAATTAATAACTCCGCCAATATTTGCGCTAGAGCAATGCGGTAAAAACCATTGTGTTCAGGATGCAATGAGAATTTTTATGGCAAATAATGAAAAATTCGAAATTGATATCAGCTACAATTTTATTCGCTAGATGGCGCTCTACCTTTTTGAATACCAGGAAAGAACCCTAATAATATCAAATGATAATTTAATAAAGTAGAAGAATTGGTTGACGATTTTTAAATAAAATCAACAACAACAAAAACAAACAACAAAAAAACCTTTATTAAGACACTATTGTCTTACAAGGGGATTCCCCTAAAAAGATATATATGTACATGAGTAAGGAAGAAAAGCAATTTAGAGGGGAGGGGGAGCAATCAGCCGTTGTCTGTGGAGTTAAGCACTTCTTCCCTCATTTTATCAATCGCCTTGAGAAGTTTAAAATATTTGTAAACAAATGTTTTAATCCAGCAGGAGAGTAGTGAAGATTTTATATACATGTTGTTCATTGTAGTGAGTTAGCCCCGAAATTTCGCGAATTTCCAGTCTCTTTTCGTGTAGGAATGGCAATGGAATAGATAGTGGACCAAATTGTCTTGGATGCCAACATTTCAGAAGTAGCAATTTAAAAGGTCGCTGTTCCAAAATCTCGTGATATCCTCGCGGAAAAGTAGCCATAGAATCCTTTGACGGGCTATAAATCGTTTAATTTTCAAAGGGAGGTTTGATAGTAAGTAGTATTCCGTCATGAAGGAGCTACTTAGAGATTGGTAGTGAATAAGGCCTCCATTTCGAAACACTACGATTTTAGACTTGGATTGGTTCAGAGTTAAACCATTTTCCTCAAAATATATTTTTATTAAATTAATCTTTATTTGGAGATTTATCTTGGATTCACCAAAGAGGACTATATCATCCGCGAACAGGAGGAGGTGTATAGTTCCATGGCCCGGTAAGTATAAACCTGGCAGTTCAGAATCATCCAGCGTAGTAACCAGATCGTTAATGAAAATAATAAATAAATACGGTGAAAGAGGTTCACCCTGAAGAACACCTGATTTTATTTTGATAAATTCGTAAAAGAGCCGTTCCATCTGACCGCTGCCATCATTTGAGCATAGTAGTTCTGTATAAGTTTGATAAATCGCCCACTTAAACCAACAAGCGCAAGCCATCTCCATAATAGTAGATGTGGAACTGTATCAAACGCTTTTTTAAGATCAACAAATTATGCGTAAAGTTTCCTCCTTTTGCAGTTTAGTGTCATTTGGATTAGTGATGTAAGCGTGAAGATATGGTATTGGCACGCGTAGCCCCTTCTGAATCCTGCCTGGTTTTCTGCTATGATTTTTCTATTTTCAATCCAATTACTTAGTATATTTTTTAATATGGGTGTAAAAGGTTTTGACAAGTTGCTTATAAGAGCAATGCCCCTATAATTTGATGGTGTATTCGGATCACCATTTTTGAATATTGGTTGGATGATGGTTTTTGACCACTGTGAAGGAACTTGGGATTTAGTTAATATTTTATTGAATAATTTAGATAAAAGTATTAAACTATTCTCAGGTATGGCTTTGATAGCTTCATTTGGTATACTATCGTAACCTGCTGCTTTATTGTTTTTTAAGCTAGCGATTTCCCTCGCAATTTCCATAAGTGATATTTCGGCGTCCAGCTCGGGGTCAGTAGGAATTAGTAGAGTAGGTACATCAGCCACATTTCTTTGAGGAGGCGACAATAAACCCTGATAAAAGGATTCCCACTCTGATAGTCAATATTTCCTTTTGTGCTATTCCGTTTCTTAAAGGACGCAATTATTTTCCAAAATTCGGCAGAGTCCCTAACATTGCTAAGGGCAGCTTGAACAGAATCAGAGTATTTGTTCTTTTTGTATTTGAGCAATGATAGATATTTGCGTTTACTCGTAATAAACAAATATTTGTAAATAGGAGTATTGAGAGTCAAATATAACTTAAGATTTTTTTTCATATATATTTTTGCTGTATAACATTCCCCGTCAAACCATGGCTTAGACCGCGAAATATCCGATCTTCCCTTTGTTAGCATTCCTGCTCTCACCATTGATGTTTGAATCCTGCTAGTAAGAGTGTGAGCACATAGATCTATTGAGGCGTCTTCCGGTAGTTGGAGAGCATTTAGGTCTTCGAGACAAAGTTCATATGTCGAAGCTTTATTTATTGACCAGGTAATTTTTTTTTACAGGAATATACTCTAAAGGTGGGCTTTTCGCTTTTGTATTGTCTGATCCGTTTAGTTTTAGAAGAAGTGGTAAATGATCGGAGTAAGGCAAACCTTCGATACTTAGGTCAAGAACAAGTTCCAGTAGTGCAGGAGAAACCATGAATAAGTCCAAAACTGGAGACCCCTGATATGTGAGATAAAAGTATAACACTAATTTATAACTAATAGATCTTCCGTTTAGTATAGTGAGGGAGTTATCATCAAGGAAATCTACAAGAGTCTCAGCCAGGGGGGACACGGTTGGATCTCTGGAGGTAAGGTAGGCTGAAAGCAGAGCTGGGGTCTGGAACAAGTTGTGGAAAGCACCCAAGTAGCCAATGCGAATATTTATATCACCGCCTAAAACTATTTCGAATCCTTGTTGTATTTTATTTTCAACATGGCAATTTTTTTTTCAAATTTTCTAGCTGTAATTCGCTTGGGGGTGAGTAAACAAAAATTGTACAAACTAGGGGTGAGTCTGCTATTGAAGCAAGTCTAAATATAACCGAGATCCATTTAGGCTTAATTTCAACTTTGTAGATTAAGCCTTGGATTTCTTTTCTAATTCCTACAAGGATTCCTCCAGAGCTTCTCCCTCGGTTCGAAGGTTTAACAGCTGGTGATTGGTAAAACTCAAAATCGTCTACAGCTAAGTCAAGTAAACAGTGTCACCAGGTTTCAGTTACAGCATAAATATCAAACGATTTCAAGTAATCGAAGAGAGAAAAGACCGAAGTAATTCTAAAAAATCCATTTATGTTCCAGAAAATGATCCCTAAGGGATTATACCTTTTGCTTTTGAAGGCTTATTTGTAGGGTAATTTGAGTGGCAATGATTAACTGAGCATGTATTTCGGGTTTTCCTATTTGGCGGCAAGATTGGATGATCTATTGATAGTCTCTGTGTATTTATATCCAATTGCTATAGTTCAGCATCCTCCTTGGTAGTAATTCTACCATTAGAAGCTTGGTAAACCGTGCCATTAACAATCAGTTTGTTATCTCTTAGTTTTGCATTGATTCCTCTATTTAAGAGTTCTTTCCGTTTTGAAATCAATATTCTGCGTTGTTCTCTGATGCTAGGGGAGTAATCCTTTTTCACGAAGACATTTATATCTTTAAGTTTGAATGAATTTTTTAATATCTTCATTCTCTCACTGTGTTCGGAAACCTCGACCAAAATTGGGGTTTTATCTCTTTTGGATAGCCTCCTGCACTTGGAAACATCGATCTCGTCGGAAATTTGCATCTTGTCCTTTTATAATATTTTTATTTTGACGCAGGATTCGTTCGACGTTTCTGTTCCATTACCTTCAATACCATAAAAAACTAGGTTCTTCTCTCTGTTTTTCATCTCCAAAAACTCAACTCGCCTCTCGAATTCGCTAATGCTTATATTTTAGATGGAGTTTTGTGAAATAGATTGAATGTTTGAAAAACCCTGCTGATATCAATACACGATTTTTTAAAATGTTAATATAGTACCAAAAATTATGATGGCATTACTAATAGAATTTCTTGCTATAAGGAATGTGTAGTTTCTTGACTAATTGACGACACTTGGCTATTTAACTGGATATTTGTCATGATCCAACAAATGAAATATAGAGGGGAGTGACAAAATATATTTGTCGTACTTTATTACAAATATCCTATGGGCTTGTCAAACGTTATCATTGCTTATTATACTGTACATAATTTTTAAAATGTGTCCCCTCAAATAAATATAATTTTTAGATAGTACCGAGAATATTCCTTATGCAATTTCTTCTAATGAGCGAAAAGCCATAAACATAAGGGGTAAATTGTGGGTACTAGTGTTATTCGAGAAGTTATAACACTTTGGTCTGCACGACATAATATAAGATGTGAACAAATGACAAACAAAAAAAATACTGTTCACAAAAAAAAAGAGTCAAGATTGAGGACAGTATTAATATATATAGTCACGACGTCTTTCCTCATCGGCCGCCTCTGTCACGGATGAAATTTAAAAATTAAAAAAGATGACGAAACCCGGGATCGAACCAGGGACCTTTAGATATTCAGTCTAACGCTCTCCTAACTGAGCTATTTCGGCTTATTTTATTTATTTCTATAGAAGCTTCTATCTTTATAATTATGTATATTTTCAAAAAGTCAATTCACACCTCTTCGCTGGAGACCATGGGAATACTGACTAATTCATTATGCTAACATAATTATAAATACAAGTATCAGAGTCATCTAAAATTCTGTCATCGTTTGCTTTTGTGAATGGAATAAATACCCAAATAGGGCCATTTCTTATAAGCATCGGTGGTTCAGTGGTAGAATGCTCGCCTGCCACGCGGGCGGCCTGGGTTCGATTCCCGGCCGATGCATTTTTTTTCTTTTTTACAATTTTTAAAACTCATTTATATTATTATACCTATATATATATAAAAGTCAGCGTATGTATGTATGTATGTTTGTCAACTATACACGTCCACAATACGTAACTAATATGACTGATATTTTAACAGTATATAAAGTAGAATCTGGAAAAACTCTTAGTGAAAATTTCAGGTCTCTATCCCGAATATCCGTCGTGTTATTTGCAAATTTGCTCTTTCGCTCGCGCCTCTAACGGTGAAAATGTGGGGTAATACCAGCTGACCTAATGTACATGTAAAGTTTGGAGCGGGATGTTTCACAAGAGTGACATCCACGGCTCCAATTTATAATTGTAACAAATAGTATTTGAATAAAAAATTCAATCGGGTAAAACACGGGCGTTGCCCGGGTCATTCGGCTAGTTTAGTATCCCCATAACCCAACACAAAGAGCTTCAAAATATTGGTAGATAATATAATACATGGCAGCTTATATAACACATGAGGTAACTGCCTTCTCTCTTGTATTAGGTCACAATCCTTGCTCAATGTGGTGCCCTTCATTCTCAAACACCGCCTGCAGACGATAGATGACAGAATGGACAGCATTAAATAACATATCTGTTGAAATTGATAAAACGTGCCATCTGATAGAAGCCTTCAACATGGCCAATGTGGTAGGCCGGCATCGATAAACAGGCGACTTAATGTACCCCCATAACTAAAAATCGCAAGGCGTCAAGTCTGATGATCTTGGAGGTCACTGGTATATAAAGTTGCGACTTATCACACGATCTTCACCGAATGTAGCTTTCAGCAATTGTTCGGCACCGCGAAAGATATGAGGAGGTCCTCCATCTTGTATGAATGTTATTCATTTTTGTTATTCTTATTGTCTGTCCTGCAATATGGGAATAACCTTTTCTCTCATAAGTTGAACATAACGTTTACCAGTTACAGAAACGGTTTTAAAAGTTCTTCCATTGATTTTTTTCTAAGAAAAAAGGCCCAATAATAAAAGAAGATGTGAACCCACACAAAACTATAATTCTGGGCTGATTAAGTGGTATTTCTGTAAATTTCCTAGGGTTTTCTGTTTACCAAATGCGGCTGTTTTGAGTGTTAACTTCTCCGTTTAGAGAAAAGTGAGCTTCATCTGTCCACAGAACATTAGACAGCTCCCTTGGCAGAGCTGACTGCTATAGGGCGCGTCCCCAGGTGGCGGATAGGGGAACGACCTTCAGATATGAAGGCCAGCTGCGAAACAAGCAGAATAACTCTGACGAATAAGCAGTCGCGAACCAACAGCAGCATTATTAGAAGAGGAGTAGACCTCTTTAAAAATCCTGACTTCAACTGACCCGGTTGATAGACCTCAGCAAGGGTCCCACTCCAGGGATACGGAGGAGCTGCGTCAGTACTCATGTTAGAGTCGGCAGCAAAGGCGTCTGCTTCCATGTTAGTGTCGCGAGGAAAAATAATTAACTAGGCCTTCGAATTATTTTAATTATTTATTTAATAAGTTATATGAGAGATTTTAAATATAAAATAAGAATTACTATTTACATGAGCCAAATTGACCCAGCCGTTAGAGCAAGAGGGGAGAACTGAGATCTTTCCTCCTTTTCCGTGGCGCCACTGTTTACCCCGACCGGTCGGTCCAGTCAAGATAAGAGGGGATACCAGGAAACTCTGTCCTCCTGACATAATTCCCTCCACAAGATAAACAGCGTCCCGCTGTTTACTAGTCGGTCACATGACCCTGGGGATCTTTTCTTGAATTTCGGGGTCGTGGTAGGGTTTCATTCTCGCTAGGTGGACGATATCTTGGGTGTTTCGTCTTCTCCTAGTCTTCGTCACGCGACTTCTACTTGATAATTTACACTAGATGTTTTTCTGATCACTCGATAGGGTCCGAAATATCTCTTCAATAACTTCTCCGACAAGCCAACGGTACGGACTGAGGTGAACACCCACACTAAATCACCTTCCTTGTACGTCACCTCCTGATGCTTCTTGTCGTAGCGTTCTTTGTCTTTCCTCTGAGCCTGCAGGATGTTAAGACGGGCTAACATCCGTGCGTCCTCAGCGTTGGTCACCAGATGGCCCACATAATCTTCTGCAGTTCCTGCCGGCTGGTACGGCAGTATAGAATCCAGCGGTGTTTCAACTTCTCGGCCGTGGACGAGAAGGAACGGGCTGTATCCTGTTGTCTCTTGTCGAGCGGTATTGTAGGCGAAGGTCACATATGGTAGGATGCTGTCCCAATTTTCCTGATCAACGTCAACATACATCGAGATCATGTCAGTTAGGGTCTTATTGAGTCTTTCTGTCAAACCATTCGTTTGAGGGTGGTACGCCGTGGTGAATCTGTGAATTGTTCCATTTAGAGTATTTATTTCTCGTATGGTCTGAGACATGAAATTTCTTCCTCTGTCCGTGATGATTTCCCGAGGAGCGCCGTGCTTGAGTATGACGTCTTCAATAAGGAAGGTTGCTAGTTCAGTAGCTTCCGCTGTTGTCGCGGCCTTTGTTATCGCAAATCTAGTGAGATAGTCAGTCGCGACTATTATCCATCTATTTCCCGTGTGAGATATGGGAAATCTTCCCAGATAATCAATTCCTATCTTTTGAAAAGGCGAGGTAGTTGGAGCTATTTGGACTAGTAGTCCAGGGGATTTCTGAGGCACGCCCTTCCTTCGCTGACATTCTTTACAATGAGCAATGTATTGGGAAACTGTCCTATAAAGTCCAGGCCAATAGAATATCTTTCTAACGCGGTCATAGGTCTTGGCAAACTCCAAATGACCGGCCATTGGAGTGTCGTGGACATCTTTATGAATTTCGTGCCTCATCTGTTTTGGGACTACTAGCAGCCATGGTTTGCCTTCAGGGTCGTAATTTTTCTTATAGAGAACGCCTCTTAAATTTTCCCTCCCTTTGGTAAGTTTTTCACGGATCCCAACCAAATGAGGGTCTTTACTTTGTTCTTCTGCAATGTCTTGGATAGAAATAATGTCCCCTCCTATCTCCGTGGTGTCAGCCAAGGGGCTTCTTGACAAACAGTCAGCGTCTTTATGCTTCCGTCCGCTTTTGTAAACGATGTTTATGTCGTATTCTTGTAGTTTGAGGGTCCAACGGGCTAAGCGGCCGGTAGGATCTTTCAAGCCTACCAGCCAACATGGCGAGTGATGGTCAGTAACCACAGTAAAGGGTCTGCCATATAGATACGGGCGGAATATACCAAGGGCCCAAACAACTGCGAGGCATTTCTGTAGTGGAATAATTATTTTCCGCTTTGGTTAGTGTTCGCGAGGCATAGGCTATAGGTCTCTCCGCGTCATTCTGGATTCGAACAAGAACTGCCCCTAAACCATAACCGCTTGCATCAGTATGGGCATGAGTTTCCGCACCTTCTACGAAATGTCCTAACACAGGCGAAGATCCCAATTCCTGTTTGAGAATCCGGAAAGATTAATCTTGTTCTGCGCCAAAAATGAATTTTTCGTCTTTCTTTAAAAGGCTATTCAAGGGTCGAGACTTGTTAGCATAACTTTAAATGAAGCGTCTATAGTACGAACTTAACCCAAGAAAACTTCTGGTCTCACTGATATTACGGGGTTTTGGAAAGTGGACAATGGCTTTCACTTTTTCTGGGTCTGGCTGCGTTCCAAATTCATTAACGACGTGCCCTAAGATATTTGTCTCGAGGCGAAATGACACTTTTTATAATTCAGGCACAGCCCGGCCTGCTGAATGCATCTCAAAACTTCAAAAGGTCGATCCATAGACTACAATGTCGTCTAAGTAGCATAAACACATGTCCCATTTCAATCCCTGTAGGACGTTGTCTATCATTCGACCGAAAGTTACTGGTGCGTTGCATACACCGAATGGCATTGCATTAAATTCATAAAGCCCATCTGGAGTGATAAATGCCGTTTTCTCCCGTTCCTTATCGTCTACTTCGATTTTCCAGTAACCAGATCTCATATCCATAGTGGAGAAGTACCTGGATCCAGCGAGGGTGTGCAGCGCGTCATCGATACGGGGAGAGGGTAAACATCTTTCTTTGTAATTTTGTTTAGACGACGATAGTCGACACAGAATCTCAACGAGCCGTCCTTCTTCCTCACTAATATAACGGGAGAGGCCCATGGACTTGATGATGACCGGATGATTTTAGTCTCCATCATTTTCTCCACTTCACTCTGAATGACACGTATTTCGGCGGGAGACACTCTATAAGGACACTGTCTGACAGGCGGATAATCACTCGTATCGATTTTATGTTTTATTTCGCCAGAGACAGGGAAGCTCTTTTTCTCAAAGTCGAATATATCAGCAAACTCATTTAGGCACGTGAGTAATCTGTTTCTCTTTGTTTCCTCCAAATCAGTAGAAATCATTGAAATTAAACATTCTATCACATCTGGGGAAGTTACTTCGTCTTTTCCAGTTATTTCAGAACGAGCGTCAAGATTAGATATGCTCTCTACTTCTAGATCTTGCATTGTTCCTACCTTCATGTCCGAAGGTATCACTTGAGACTGGTGAGTACTGTTAGTCACCCATAACACCGCTCTGCCATGTAAGAACCTAACGAGGGAAGAGGGAATAAAAAGTCATTTTTCCAACTACAGGCGTTTGGAACCTGTAACGACTACATCTCTGCTGCCAAATACATCCTGGTTGGTGACAACTATATTGTCAAAAGATTCCGGCGGTATGACACTGTCCATAGCAGCACAAAGTTTCAGGTTTTTCCATTCGTAGGATTTTTCAGCTTCGCTTAAATACAATTTGTTTTTCCCACAATCTATAATGGCATCTGTGGCTCTGAAGAAATCCCAGGCCAGTATAACATCGTGGCTACATACAGCGGCTACTACAAAATCAAAAATAATATCGAGTCCTTTGATTTGAACTTCTAAAAAGCACTTAGCAAGGGTCACGATAGGCTTCTTGTCCGCGGCTCTTAGAAGTGGTCCATTTTCTGTAAAAACTGGAGCCTTTACAGAACGTCTTAAAGCTTCGGAAATTAATGAGTAATCAGCGCCGGAGTCCACAAGAGCTTGTACATTTCGTCCTTGTATGTTGACAGATATCCAGTTCTTTTCCATTCTAGCGGCTATACGGCAGGGAGGATTTTCGTCTGTGGCGGCCAAACTTCCAGAGGGCGCGACATCTAGTTTTCCTCACTGGGTGAACGGCTGGGACGGCGAGCAGGGGATTGTGAGGTTTTTCTGGGGGCTTGGAATCTTCCGCGGTGGGGATATGGCGACGGGTTTTAAATCTTCCTTGGGATAGTTCGCTTCCTGATTCGCCCATGGTATAATTTTCGGTTCTTGATCTTCCGAAATCGACTGTTTCTCTTCCAAGTCTGGCATCCTCAAAAGCTTGGCGTCTGTCTCTGCAATAACGTGCAACGTGGCCAGGGCGCCCACAGTGGAAGCAGATCATTCTGTCATCTTCAGTACGCCACTAAGTCCTTTGATTATTTGGTGGCCCTTCGGTTCTTCGTCGGTAACCTTTATCGTTCTGGGGGAGGTATTGTCGCCGAGGGCGGAAGCTCTCGGGCTGACGAGAGGCAGAGATAGGAGCCAATGTCTGCTGGATTTCGCTACGGATGACATCCCGTAGGTCGGGAGGTGGAGTGTCGATATCCTGGATGGCAAATGTAGAAGGAGGAGCCATTAACTTCTGAACCTCCTCTCTTACTATTCTTCTAATTAGGGCTTCTATATTCTCAAGTTCAGCGGTCGAGATGGTGGTCACATTGGGCAGTCGATTGAACCTGGGCGGTGCAACGCGCATCCTCTTGAGTGCCTCGAATCGGCGGCAGTACGCAACAAATTGGTCCACCGTGCTGATGTCCTTCCCAACAAGTGTCTGATACACTTCCTCCGCTACGCCTTTAATCAGGTGACTCACCTTTTCTCCCTCCGACATTCTGGGGTTGCTCTGTTTACAAAGAAGGAGTACTTCTTGTATGTAGCTCTCGGCGTTTTCCCCACTCGTCTGCGCTCTAGTTCGAAGAATATTCACGGCTTTTCTAGCCGTGTATTCCTTGTTCCAAAATATTCCACAAAACTTTATCTTAAATTACTCTCACGAATTCAAGATTTGCTCGAAGATTTCGAACTAGCACTTCGCTGTGCCAGTGAGGTAGAAGATGACGTTGGCCAGACACATGGAGTCATCCCACTTGTTGTAACGTGCCACACGCTGGAAGTCGCTCAGCCAACGTTGTGAATCTTCCCCACGTTCTCCCGAGAAGACAGTAGGGTCTCTCCACCGATGGCAGAATGGTCGGTTTTCTTTTCTCTCCATTTTCTTCCGAGCAGGAAAAGCAAGCACCATAGATAGCTCTGGTTGTAATCCTTGAAGGCGACGACTTCGTCTGGTGACTGTCTCTTTCCCCGGCGACTCCACCACAATTGTCGCGAGGAAAAATAATTAACTAGGCTTCCGGGTTACTTTAAATATTTATTCAATTAGTTATATGAGAGATTTCAAATATAAAATAAGAGTTACTATTTACATGAGCCAAATCGACCCAGCCGTTAGAGCAAGAGGGGAGAACTGAGATCTTTCCTTCTTTTCCGTGGCGCCACTGTTTACCCCGACCGGTCGGTCTAGTCAAGATAAGAGGGAATACCAGGAAACTCTGTCCTCCTGACATTAGGAATGGCCTCAAACTACAGGCAAAGTCAGACTTTCACCAAATTGTGCCTGAATCATGGTGCCATGATCAACGAAAGTTGTACCCCATTCCATGAGATCAGATTTGCATGCTGCATCGCCCGTCGCGCAGAATAAACAGGGCGCGTTCAGGACTTAGGTAGACGGTTCAGTCCGATAAGTATAATACAGCCTCCACAAACTTCAAACTTTGCATCTTCCAAGCAACTGAGCATTTTGCAGCATAGATGGATTGTGCTCAACAACAACAAAAATAAAATTAGAAGAAATAATGGAAATAGCTGAAACACAAAGGATACAAATTATAGCCCTACAGGAAACCAAATTAAATGAAAAGTACAAACTCAAATATAAAAACTACAATATATTCAGAAAATATAGAAATAAAGAAGGGGGTGGTCTAGCATTTTTAATTAAGAATTTGTACTATGAGGACATAGTCATTAATATTCCAAACACATCAGACCTCGAAGCCCAAGGTATCAAGGTCTATCTCAATCAAAATAAAACTATCAACATATACAATATGTATCACCCTCCAAACAATAAACTTATTGACGATGAAACAATGGCTCAATTTCTTACAGACAACACTATTATTGTAGGTGACCTTAATGCCAAACATCAACTATGGGGATGTTCCACGCTAAACCCAAGAGGCAAAATACTTTCAAACATATTTGACGACAATGCCTTCATGTGCTTGAATGATGGGAATCCTACCCACCATTCCTACAGTTATAATACTGCACAAGCCCTTGATATAAGTTTCTCCAGTCCTGACATTTACCACAAATGCAAATGTCAAATATTAAAAAGTATTGGAATTTATCATTTGCCTATTTTGATAGAAATTAGCACCAAGACCAAAACCAGCTCAATTAAAGAAAAATTCTGGAACTTCAAAAAGGCTATTTGGATTCTTTACCAGCAAAACACCAATAAAGACTTTGGAAGAGCACCCACTAGAATAAAATATCTGGAACAAAATTGGATATCTTTCAAAAACACCATTATTAAAGCAGCCAAAGTTTCAATACCAAGAGGTAATATTAAGAAATGGATTCCAAATTATACAAACCAGGCAGAAGATATTCAAACACTTATAACTAAAAGAAATGAACTACAAAAAAGTGCACCCAAAACCAAACAAATTGTAGAACTGAACATTGTGAATGCAAAAATAAAAAGATTATACGTAAATATGAAATGGGAAAAATGGAAACAAACTTTTGAAAACCTGAATCCAAGAAACCCAATTACAAAACTTTGGCATTTGGCAAAACAAATTGACAGAGCTCAGCCACAAAATGAAAACACAAATATAATTAAGAAAACAGATGGTACCCCAGTAACTAATGACAAAAATGCTGCCAATCGTTTAGGTAATTCATATCAAATAAGTAGTAAAATCAAATTTGAAATAAAAGATAAGAAGGTTGAAAAAAGGCCCGAAAGGTTATTCATGACTGTAAAAATGTCACCAGCACTCATAATAGTTTCCATGAAAAAATCAATATGAAAGAGCTAGATTATGCATTAGAAAACACATACCTAAACAAGACTCCTGGGCCAGATGGAATCTATGGCCAAATGATATAAACTTGGGCAAAAAATGGCAAAGAAAGACTTCTTTGTATTTTCAATAACTCCTGGAAAACTGGAAAATTGCCTCAAGACTGGAAAACTGCAACAATATTTCCTATTAAAAAAAATTTGACAAATCTGCTGATGACCCAAAAAACTACCGACCTATCTCCCTCGCAAGTTTTTGCTGCAAATTAATGGAAAAATTATACTCAGACGACTCACCTACCACCTCGACACAAGAAATCTCTTACCAGAAGAACAATATGGATTTAGGAAAGGACATGGGACAATAGACCAACTCGTATTTTTCACACAAAAGGTAAAAGATGCGCAAAACACAAAGCCAACTAACCACACCATAGCTGCTTTTTTAGACCTTACACAAGCTCTTGATAAGGTATGTAAAAACAAGTTCATTACAAAATTATACAAACATTTCAAAATTGATGGAAAAGCTATCACTTTGATAAATGATTCCCTTAAAAATAGATACATCAGAATCAAATATAATGGTACTCTATCTAAAACCTTCAAATTGTACCAAGGATTACCACAAGGATCAGTCCTTAGCCCAACTCTCTTCACCCTATTTATTGCAGACATAGAAGAAAAAATTTCACATTAAACCAATACTGGACTTTTCGCTGATTACATTATTCTATAGAGCAGCAACACTAACTGGAAAAAAGATGAAAGGGATTTGAACAAGACTCTTCTCCACCTAGAAAAATTTGTTAATAAACATAATTTAGAATTTAACCCCCAAAAATCTCAAACCTGTCTTTTTACTACCGATAAGAAACTATACAAAATAAGATCAAAATTTATTCTGAAAGAACGACAATTGCAATATAATAAACATCCTAAATATCTCGGCTACACCCTGGATCCAGAAATTATCTCCAGTAAAAATATTGAAGAAGTTATTAGAAAAGGAAGAGACCGACTGAAATTTTTGAAATATATTTCAGGAAGAGAGTGGGGAGCCGATGCAACAACACTAAAATTAACTTACACATCTCCAATTAGACCTATCCTGGAATATGGATATCAAATCTATGGTACAGCATCTGAAAAAAAAATCTAAAATTACTGAAGAAGGATACAACTAAGTGCAGCTAGAATTATTACAGGTCTTCGAAATACCTGCCCTAATGATATTGTACTTAATGAGGCAGACATTATGCCCTTAAAGGACAGAAGAAGATACAATCTGCCAAAATATATAAACAAAATCAAGATTTATGGAAACAAGCACAAAACTTCCAATTACATAATTAATTGGGAATCTAATATAAGACTCAAAAAAGAAGGCCTTCTTCACCTGGCCAAAAGAAATGAATTTTAAAAATATAAAGTGGAAAAAAAATATCTGGCAGAAAAAATATCTCCATGCGAACCACTACAAAATGTTATTTTTAATACCACTTTAAATGAACCCACCAACAAACAATACAAAAATCCAGAATACTTGAAACAATTATCATTAGAAATAATTAATAACATTCCTAAAAATGCTATAACTTTCTATACCGATGGTAGCAGAGACGAGTTAGGACACACTGGCAGTGGCTGTCTCATTAAAACCACAAATGGCATTGAGAAAATGAACAGAAGAAACCCAGATTTCTGCTCAGTCTTCAGATCAGAACTTATAGCCATCTATGAAGCCTTAAAATTCATCAGAAATACTAATTATCAAGATAGCTGGATAAGTGCCATAAGACACTTGAGTCACACAGGGGAACATATAGACAAAGTAAGCAGGAACATAATTGGTTATCTCCAAAACCTCTCAAAAACCTCAAATATTCACCTTCAATGGATACCCTCACACGTTGGCATTGAAGGCAATGAAGCTGATGATGCGCTAGCGAAAAAAGGCACAAAAGAACCCTTGCCACAGAAAATAAACTTACTTTTAAAGAAATAGAAACAGTAGCCAAAACAAAAATATACAAGAACTGGAGGATCCCACCTAAGCACAGTTGCTACAGTGGAGGGGACCCAGCAGGAGCTCTGAACATCAGAAATAGACAGCATCAAACGACACTAACAAGATTTAGAACAGGCCATCTCAAGCCATTGAAGATAGAAAATAATAACAAAATCTACCCCATTTGCCCGAAATGTAGCTTAGCACCTGCAGCTCCAGAACAAATTTTGGCTTGCATTAGATGCACTAAACAGGACCTTTGGAAGAGGCTGTGCTTATCATAAAACAGCTCGTGGAGCATGAACTCATGGAATTTGTATAATCCTTACACAAGGGGTAAAGAAACAACAACAACATTAGACAGCCAGTTTTCATCAATATCAATTTTCCGGAAAACCCATGCAGCAAATTCTTGACGCTTCTCAAAATCGCCGACTTTAAGTTCGTGAAATCTTTGAATTTTTATGGGTATTCTTAATGTGCGTGCTCTTCAAACTGTTCCATACGAAATTCCCGTTTGTCTAGAAACTTGTCGAGCACTTACTTTTCCATACGTGGAGAACGTTTCAATAGCTTCAACATTCTGCGAAACTGCAGCAGCCACTGACTTGCATGTCGATGGTCTTCCATCCCGAGGTTTTGCTTCCAGAGAGATCCAGTCTTCTCAAAAATTTTATCATTTGCCTTAGAGAGTAGCAACTCATGAGTCCTTTACCGCTTCGAATACCTTTAAAGGTATGAAACGCTCGTAAAGCTTCAATGGCAGATTCCCGAATTGAAATGAAAATATTTTCACCAAGAGTGCTTCATCCTGTAGTGACGGCATTCCAGAGTAAAATAAATTACACTGGTCAGCAAGATTTTTGCACAAGAGAACCTGATTATGTTTCTAGTGTAACTTTTCATGCTGAACTCAAAAATCTAATCAGAAATTTCCTATCACCTATGGTTTTTGCGTGACTGTCTTTTTTTAGTATTGGGATAAATACAGTAAAAAATGCAAACAATGTTACGTAAGCAGTTTTGCATAACCCTTATTACATTGCACTGGTTTATCAAAAAATATTTTTCTTCGTCCACAAAGAAATAGCATCTTATCTACATGTCCTGAATCCAAATATACCATTAGTTTTTTCTATTACGCAATATTTCTGAGATACACCAACTTGAAATTTGGAAATATTGTTAATATATAGGCATATATAAACGAAACATATGTATTTATTGAAAAGCAGTGACAGTGGATTTTCTTCTATACTTTGCTTGTGGTAGATCCCTCTTGACTGTCCAGCAGTAGTCGGCAAGCATAGCGGGACTACATTTACCTTGGTACCGCTTCTCCATGCTTGATATATCTTGATGAAAGCTCTCACCATGCTCATCGCTAACTGCGCCAAGATTGTCTGGAAAGAAATCTAGATGTGAATGCAGGAAATGGATCTTGAGGGACATGTTACATCCCAGTGCCTTGTAGGAAAGCAACAGATCATTAACTATGTCTCGGTAATTTTCAACCTTGACACTTCCTAAGAAGTTTTTGCAAACGTTTCTAAAGGAATTTCATGCTGCTGCTTCAACTTCATTCAAACTATTTTGAAAATTTCCATCCTGCTGCAATTCTCGAATCTGAGGTCCAACGAAAATGCCTTTTTTAATCTTCGCTTCACTTATACTAGAAAATTTTTGTTTTAGGTAGGCAAATCCACTGGCATTTCGATCCATTGCCTTGACAAAGTTCTTCATTAATCCCAGTTTAATATGTAATGGTGGTAAGTAAATATTTTCTGAATCGATCAGGGGTAGATTTGCAATATTTTTATATCCTGGAGTAAAGATTTTACGGTTTGGCCAGATTTTTTTAATGTAATGCCTTTCCCTATCTCTGCTATCCCACTCACACAGAAAACAACAAAATTTTGTATATCCAAGCTGTAATCCACGCAAGAGAGCAACGACTTTCAAATCGCTGCATTATTTCCAACCGTATATTTCATATTCTAACTTTTTCAAAAGCAGTTTCATGTTTTCGTAAGTCTCTTTCATGTTGGATGCATGTGCTATTGGCACTGATGGGAACTTATTTCCATTGTGAAGGAGAACAGCTTTCATACTAATTTATGAAGAATCAATGAATAAACGCCACTCTTCTGTATCATGGTCATGACCAAGCGCTTCCATTAGACTAACAACATCATTGCAATATACTAAATCATTCTCTTGTGAATAGAAGTCTTGAAATTCATCTTGACACTTGCGAAAAAAGCATACTTTTGTGCCTTTATGCAGCAGATTCCAGCCTTTTAACCTAGAGCCTAAAAGTTCACTTTGTCTTTTGGATAAATCTAAATCGCGTACGAGGTCGTTCAAATCTCCTTGGGTTAATAAATGAGGTTCAGATAAAGCACCTGCTTCAAAATTTGTGTCATCCCACTGTTGCTCTCGTCTATCTGAATTATCGTCACTAAATATTACATTTTCAGGAGGCTGTGGAACAGGTAAAATATCACTATGAGGAACCGGTCTTATAGCAGAAGGCAAATCTGGATATTCAACTGTATGTCTTGATTTGGATGTAATACATGTAGTCTTTGTCAAACAAAAATAACAGTCTGAAGAATAGTCTTTAGGTTCCCTCCATATCATTGGAACCGCGAAAGGCATAAGACGTTCACCTTTAATCCACCCTGTAAGATGTCGAACACAAATTACACAACAATGGTGAGGAGCCCAAGTCTTATCTTGGTCACCGACTTTAAAGCCAAAATAAAGTTCATAGCACTTTTTGATGAGCGGTGTAAAGTTTCGCCTTTGAACTTTAAAAGTTAATTCCCCACAAATATAACAGAAAATATCAGGAATATTAATGCAACGCCTCGGCATATTGACACAGTCTAGTGCACACGATTTATAGAAGCAAATCGATAGAGAAGAATAAACTAATCACTTCAAATTTACCTGTCACTTCTGCTGCAAATCTATTAAAATAATCGTTAGGTTCCTGGAGCGTACAGAAGTCGCCAACTACCCGGGATGTCCTTCTGACCTAAGTCTTCTTGGATTTATATACAAAGCCAGTGGAAGTCCAATTAATGAGATGTTGCCAGGCAGATTTCTTTCTTGGGAGATTTTCTAGGGATGCTGGACATATGTTGGGGATACCTAGGAGAGTGGCTGTCTGGAATCTTTGGTATTGGAAGGTTGGGCAAGTGAAGAGGAGGTGGTCTACGGTTTGGTCTTCATCTTGGCAGTGGGGGCAAGTTGGGTCTTCTTTCAATACCGTTGCAAGGTCTGCCTGAATGTAGCCATGGCCGGTCAGGATTGTTGTGGAGGTAGATCCATGCTTAATGTTTCGAAGCATTTGGAGGAGTAGTTTCGGGGTAGCAGCAAATCTTCGTAGATTTCTGGTGGAGTAATCTTGCATGTAGAGGTCTGTCCACATTTTGAGGGCTATCTGTTCTTTTTTTACCGCGCGCGGCGCTCTTTGGGAGGGTGGTAAAGGATAGTGGCAGATTAGAATGTGCTGCAGCCTTTGCCGCCTGATCCGCCAGTTCATTTCCTGGAATACCGCTGTGGCCTTTGATCCAGCAGAGTTGCATATTTGGTGAAAAATGCAGGTTGTAGATTATTTCCGCAATTAGTTGTGTTCTTGGGGGCCAAGACCTACATATGGCTGATAGAGCTGATTGGCAGTCTGAGGCAATGATAAAGTGTTCTTTCGGGAAATTCATGGTGATTTTTGTTGCGTAGAGAATGGCAAGCAGTTCAGCTTGGAACGCTGAGCACTCCTGGTGGAGTTTAAGTTGTATGGTTTGTAGAGGAGGTGGTAGGATGACTCCAGCCCAAACTCCTTCTGATGATTGGGATCCGACTGTGTAAATGGTGTAAATATATATATTAAAATTGTTAATGAGCAAATAGCATTACAGAGCTTGTCGTTATTTTTGAGTTGAAAGCAAAACAGATTATAATATTATATAATAATAAATTATAATAGATGAAAATATAAGGAGAAAAACGTTTCTTTAATGAACGGATTCGTGACAAGCTTTCGGGCTGTCAAGCCCTTCAACAGGTACAATGAAATGTGAGTAGACAGAACTATATAAAAGAATCGATCTATGAGATAATTAGCATATATGATATAGATGGCGTAATGATAAAATGAATCAAAATTAATATTGCTGCTTTGTATAACTAATTTTGTAAAAATATAAAATTATGGTAATAATAAAATTTAAAACATAAATAAAGCTAAAACGGACGGAGATATTAACACAATTTTAGGAGGAATAAAGTGAAATCTAAAATAAAGTATGACCATATGGGTAAAACCAAACAATTGAGAAAAGAATATACAGAAATAAAGATAAAAGCGTCATACCAGAGGGAAATAATGATTAAACCCGCCATCAGCGGAATCTTAGGACTATAGAAAAGGAAGAGCCGGTGGGGGGGGGGGACTCATGGAAAAATTAGGTTTTTTAGTAGCCGGCCTATAGATTCATACATATGTCATGATACTGCTTTGGTAAATCAATATGTCTAATAATACTATTATTGTTAATGGATAAAATTGCTTCTAAAATTAATCTTTGGTATTTGTTATTGATATTGGAATACAGGGTGGTAGGGGAGGATAAATTGAAGGAGTGGCCAGTGATGTTGATGTGGTTAAATATGAGAGATCTATTGTCTTTATTGGAGATGCATCTACCGTGTTCAGTCATCCTGGTGGCCACGGATCTACCGGTCTCGCCTATGTAGGAAGCGTTGCAATCGTTGCACGTGACCGAGTAGACCGAGCCACCAGAAGACCGAACAACGGCAGATCTGTGTAGGCGGGTGATAGGGTGTCTAAGAATGGTACCTATACTTTTGTTATTAGAGTAATATGTATTGATTCCATGGGATCTGAGGATGCGGGAGATGGAGACCGATTGGGGGGAGAAGGGCATTAAACATATGTTTCTACTGACTATAGGGGGTTTGACAAAAGATGGGTTATATCGGTATTTATGTATAAACTGGGGAGGGTATTGGGAGAGGGCTAGTTGTTTTATGATTTTAGAAAATTCTATTGATCTGAATATGGGAAGGGAGCAATGGGTAACCAATCTCTTGGTGAGAGTTCTAACTGTGTTAATTTTATGTGCTAGAGGGCATGAGGAATTGAAATTTGTGTAAAAAGTAGAATTATTAATTTTGTGGTAGACAGTGGTGTGATAATGGGAGGGGGTGCGTATAATGAGTATGTCAAGGAACGGCAATACAGAATTAACTTCAGATTCTAAACTAAATGTAACTTCCGGGTGAAAAGAGTTAAGAGCAGAAAAATATTTATTTCCTGTCCGGTGTCACATATGCAGAAGATGTCATCAATGTATCTCCGCCACATGTGAATGCCCGGGGTGAATTGTTGTTGGATCCAGTGGTCAATGGTGGACATGACTATTTCAGCGAGGGGTGAGGATAGGGGGCTGCCCATGGGAGAGCCCCTAATTTGTTTGTAAGAAAGGTTATTGAAGGGGAACGTGGTGAAATCTAAGCATAAAAAGGATAGTGCTACTATGGAATCAATGGTTTGAGAATCTGTATGGGTGTCCTGTAAAAATTTTGTTAACTGATTAATAATGAGCTGGTGGGGGAGGGAGAGATACATGGAATTTACATCGAATTATACCATGGATAAATATTTTTCAAATGAATTTAAATAAATATAATCGAAACTGAGAGAGAATTGAATTTTAAAAAATATAAATTATTATATTCGAATTTCAAATCGATGAGAGGATTCCAGCGAACCGCATTTAAAATATATATATATATATTTTTTTTGGCTACCTGTTTTAAAATGCATTTGCCTATTTTATATATCTCTGATTGTATTTAAAAATCGTCAACCAATTCTTCTACTTTTGGCGTAGTGATGTTTTATTAATTTGTTATTTGATATTATTAAGGTTCTTTCCTGGTATTCAAAAAGGAAATATACTTATCGATCAGTTATATTTTTCAATTTATCAAACAATTTGGCCGCTGAATCTCTGACTCTGATAGAGCGCCATTGAGCGAGTAAAATTGTAACTAAAATCAATTTCGAATTTTTCATTATTTGCCATAAATATCCCCATTGCATCCCGAACACAATGGTGTTTACCGCATTGCTCTAGCGCAAATATTCGCGGAATTATAAATTATTAAAGTTGTGCAAGACTTTTGGATCACCCAGTGTATACTACACTGATCAAAAGGTTTCGACACTTTGTTTAAAAAAAAAACTTTATTATTCTACCAAATTCAAATTGTCCCCTTCAAAGTAGTCCCCGTTGGCCGCGATGCACTTCAGTCACCTTTTTTTCCAGTCGGCAAAACACCTCGGGTAGTCTGTTTTCGGGATCGCCTTCATGGCCTTCTTCGATTCCACTTTGATCTCTTCTATGCTCTGAAATTTCCGACCCTTTACCTTTTTTTGTGCTTTCCAAAAAGTAAAAATTCGCAAGGGGCCAAATTGGAACTGTAGAGGGGTTGGGGGAACACAGAGGTTGAGTGGTCCTGCAGGAACTTCGAGATTTTGTGGGCTGTGTGCGCCGGCGCGTTATCGTGGTGGAGGATCCACGACTTGCTCCTCCACAGCTCCGGCCGTTTCTGCCTGATCGCTTCCCTCAATCGCCTCAAAACTCCCAGGTAGGAGACAGCAGTTATTGTAGAGCCTTGTTGTTGAAATTGCATGATGAACGATGCCCTAATAGTCGAAGAACACCGTCAACATGACCTTGACTTTGCTGGGAGCCTTCCTCGCTTTCTTTGGTCTCGGCTCATTTTTGAAGCGCCACTCCGAAGCTTTTGGGTAGTTTCCGAATCAAAGCCGTAAATCCATCTTTCGTCTCCGGTAATGACCCTCTTCAGCAATTCGGGGTCGTCGGTTGTCGCTTCTAGATTGAGTTTGGCCGTTTCTTTCCGGGCGTTCTTTTGATCAAAAGTCAAATCTTTTGGAACAAGAACGGCGTTGAGTCTTCTCACTCCCAAAATGTCCTTCATTATCGATTGAGTAGACCCGAATGATATCCCTGCTTCTTCGGCGTCCTCCCTCGTCGGTCTTTACGCACCAGTTCCAACACCTTGTCCACTTTATCAGGCGTGGTTGATGTGGACGGTCTCGCGGAACGCTCGTTGTCGACGGTCTCTTTCCGACCCTCCTTGGAGCGCTTGTACCACTCGAAAACTCGTCTTCGGCTCATGACGGCATCCCCGTAGGCTGTTTGCAAAATCCAAAAAAATTCGGCATCTTGAATCCGTTTTTCACACAGAACTTGATGCAAATTCGTTGATCCTCCATTTCGGTGACTAACGAAATCGAAGCACGGGCAAAATGGCTTCACTTCGAACAGCCGCTGCTCGCGCGTGATTTTTGTAAATTGGCAGGTCGTCAAGCCAAGGGCGACGCTTGCGTTTGCCACAAATCGGGAGAAAATATATTGAGTTTTCAGGATTTTAAGAGCAAAGTGTCCATACTTTTTGATCAGAGTAGTATACAAGGTGTGTCCAATAAATAATGAGACTGGAAAAAATAAAGAAAAATAGAATGATTAAAAACTTTTTTATTAGTATTTTTCAAATTAGTCCGCTCCCGCATCTATACATAATTTCCATCTTTTCTCCCATTATTTAAAACATCTAGAAAAGGCATATTTCGGGATGTTCTTCAAGACCTTTTTCGAATTCGCTATGATGGACTCTCTTGTGTCAAATATCCTTCCTTTTAGAGCCATTTTGAGATTTGGAAAGAGAAAAAAATCATTTGGAGCTAGGTCTGGGGAATAGGGAGGTTATGTGTTGAAGTATTTGGATGCCGTGTTCAGCCAAATAAGTCAGTACAGATGTAGCGGTGTGTGGTGGTGCATTATCATGATGGATAATCCAATTTTTGGAATTCCACATTTCACTTCTTTTCAGACGAATTGATTCACGTACACGTCTCATAATGTTTAAATAAGACTCCTAATTGATTGTTTGACCTTCCTCTAGATAATCATAATGCACAATTCCCTTTATGTCAAAGAACGTGACCAATAAGACTTTGTTTTTTGACTTGCAAAGTCGGGATTTCTTCGTTCTTGGTTCATCTTTTCCTTTCCACTCCATGGATTGGCGCTTTGTTTCCGGGTCATACCCGTAAACCCATGTCTCGTCTCCAGTTATTACTTTTCCTTCCAATTAGGGTTTTCTTCCACCATTTCAAGCATCTTTTTGGCAACTTCAACGCGATTTTCCTTTTTGTTGGATTGTGAGCATTTTAGGGACAAATTTTGAAGGTGTCCTCTTTAACTGCAAGTCTTCTTTAATTATCGATCCAACTAATGATTTTGATATCACTGTTTCTTCATCAATGTCTCGTAACCCTATTCGTGGATTTTCTTTTATCAAATTTGAAATTTGGCTCACCTTTTCAGGGTTCCTGTACAGAATTGGACGTCCAACACGCTTCTCATCTTTCACCGATTCCATTCCATTTTTAAATCGTGAAAGCCATCTAAATGTGGTGGGCTTATTTACATTTTCATTTCCAAATGCCAATTTCAACAAATCTAAAGTTTCTGAAGCCGATTTCCCAATTTTGTAGCAAAGTTTAATACAAATTCATTGTTCGAATTTTCTATCCGTTACAAATTAGAAGATGTTATGCAAGTCGTTCTTTTTACAAGCTTACAATTTATCGACTGCGCGCGCAATCACGTGATGTGATATACCGCAGTGTAGCTGAAGCTTTTTATTTTTTAATAGACTTTTAAAAAAATTATCATTTTATTTTTCTTTGTTTTTGACCGGCCTTATTATTTATTGGACACACCTTGTATATATATATATGTAGTATATTTACAGTTAGATAATTCACAACCTTCTTCTAATATTTATTATAACCCCATATCTAAATAAAAATATGTATCGACCTTGTAACAATGGAAGTGACAAATAAAACAAAGAAGTAAAGGTAGACTAGACGACGACAAAGGCCAGACGACGAAAACAACCCTGCGCCAAGAAAGTGGCGTGATTACAGTAGCCAATCAGGATTCTCCACCATATGCGGGAGTCCAGTATAAAAAGGCCCAGAAATTAGACAAAGGAGTGGTTTTCAGAGCGACGCCGTTATACGGTCGGTCGGATCTCTCACCCCCCCTTCTATCCGCGTAGGCTTAGGGCATCCGCGGCGCCCGGGTTCGACTGCCTTCGTCCGTGGTCTACCTCTACCTCTTGGAGTTACCATCTAGACCTGCCTCTGTCTCTTGCTGTCCCCGTGCGGGAATCCCATCACGCATCCACAACCACGACTGTCCAGTACATTCCACATCGGCTTGGTCGGGATTACTACAAAACCCGTTAAAGTCGACAGGATAACTGAGGACAGCAGCATGCAGAGGATTACGGAGGTCGGAGACGAATACGTCGCGGATGCCCTCACCAACATGCAACCCAACTGCGAAGACCTAGTGAGCCGCCTAAAAGACGCCATGCGAGGACTAGCTGCACCTCGCATCGAGCAGGTCATCATCGCCCCCATCAACATCTCCTGCGCCACGAAAATCTTCCTCCATCAGCTCGAACAGGCAGACAAGATTCATCGAGAAATCCTGGCTTTGCCCCGCCAACCAACATCGACGATGTCCCATGGCAACCATCGCAAAAAGTAACTACCAGGCCCCATCGCAAGCAACTCCACAAGACCCATCCAAGACATCCATCTGAAGTTACAAGCTTCTACGAGCTCTACTTGGAACGTCTTCCCCATCAGCAGGACAACAACTAAAGACCAAGTCTCCTGACTGAACATTCCTCAAAACTGTGAGTTTTTAAAAACAACTTGATTCTCCATAAATTTAATGTTTATTTTCACTGTAATCATTTTAAATCAAATTTTACAATTTTTATAACATTTCAATTCAAATTTTAAATCTTGTACACCCTCATTTATCAATTTTTACTTTATTTTAAGCAACTTTTAAATTTTAATTCATTAATTTCAATTTTACATAAAAAATCATATTATATTTTAATTACTCGAATCATATTTTTTAAACTTATTTGTGTGTTTTTTTTAATACCTTATTTATGACCATAGTATTAATAATTAAATTTATTACGCTCTTTATTTTACTTGACCTATTACTATTCCAATTGATATTTCTCAATATTTAAAAGTTTTAAAAACTAGTCCTAGATTTGTATTTTTATAAATATCAATTTTAAATTATCTCATCTCAAAATGTGCCTCCCATTTTTCCCACAATTACAAATACAACTATAAATGTAATATGCGAAAACTAAATATCATACCATAAAATTTCCATACCCCATTGCATTTCATTCCTGCCTGTGTTAAATTGTTAATTACGAAACTCTACCGAATTTTGTACCCACCATAACCTTTTCTCTTAGAAAAATTTCGTAAATTCATTATTTTATAATTTTTCTAAACCTAATCACCGCTAATAATCTCCAATCTAACGATTTGTCCGAACATCTTAACGCAAAACTTACTGGGAAACTAAGGTTATTTCACCTAGAGAATCCCGGAACCTCCTGGACTAAATTAATTAAGATAATAGCTAATAAATATAACAATACCCCCCATACGATAACTGGATTTCCCCCCGTATTTTTAATGTATAATATAATCCCCTCAGACTTAAATAACCACATAAACCCCTATCCCAATATAATAGAAAGTAGAAAACTAGCAATACAACGTACAAATGACAGGCACGACAAAGAGAAAATTAAATATGATAACAAACATAGAAATCCACACTTTGATACAGGAGATTTAGTATTAGTAAAGGCGTATCATCATCCAAATGGCGGTAAGTTAGTTCCCTACTTTACAGGTCCATATAAAATTACTGAAATAATTTCTGATAATGTCGTACGTATAATAGACCCAATAGGATTACAGGTAATGATAGCGATACTGTACATGTAAATAAATTACAATATTATAAGGAAGAGGTCCTCTATATTTCACCACCCAAATTATATATATATATATATATATATATATATATATATATATAGAACCCCTAAAAATAAATAGAATAATAGATCCTTTCCGACATTTAGATCCCAACTTGTTTAGTCCAATAGAAAAAAGTATTCGCAATATTAACTCGATTAGAAAAACATTTGCTACACAGGCACCACTGAGTGGCAAACAATCCATGTTACATAAATAGCTATTAAATTACCGTCCTTCCAAAACAAAACGCCGAGCTCGACTTTCTCGCGCCACAGTGTCACCTGTTAAAACATACATTTTTATTTCGCACTTTCTGAATTGTTCACATCAATTTTAAATCCTCTCACATATCCCATATCCCATTAACACATTTCGCATGATCATAACACATTTCTTTATACACTATTTAATTAATTAATCCCTTTTATAGCAAATCTTATTTTTATAATGTTATAGGATAGTTTATCGTTTTGTCAACCCGTTTAAAAATTAGGTCCCCATCATCTCTAAAATCGATCCTGTACATGAGACCAAAGGAGACGCTATCTTGGCCTCCTAAAAGGACAATTAAATCCCCAAAATGGCGTCCATCGCCACGACACTATTCCAAACATCGTTTAATTTACGTTTATAAGTATTGCATCACGTGGGGAACACACTAACCTAAATACTTACTATATTTTAAAATCTTATTTATTTATATTTTTACGATCCTTGATGTGTGCCATTTTATACAAGGTGGGATCAATAAATAAGGTGAATTATAATTTATTTAAAAAATAAGAACGATATTAAAAATTAGGACTTGATTTATTCAAATTAATCACCTTGGCTTTCTATACATCGTCTCCGTCGTTCTGGAAACTTGTAAATACCCTCTTTATAAGAACTCTTAGGAAGCGTGTGAAAAAAATCTTGCACCACTTTCTGGACATCTTCATCCGAGTCAAATCGCTTTCCCTTTAACTCCTTCTTTAGTAGTCCAAAAAGGAAATAGTCAGAGAGGGATAGGTCTGGACTATTTGCAGGATGTTCTAAAACTTCAAAACCTAATTTAATGATTGTAGATACAGTTTTACATGATGTATGCGGCCTTGCATTATCATGAAGGAAGAGAACACCTTTACTAAGCTTCCCTCTTCTTTTGTTTCTTATACCGGGCTTTAGCTTATTTACAAGGGTGTCACAATAAAGGTCGCTGTTCATACGTTGCCTTGAGAATAAAAAATCAAAACAGATTGGTCCATTAACATCCCAAAAAATTGTTAACAAAACTTTACCGGCCGAACGTTGAGACCCGATTTTTTTTTTTTTTTTTTGGTCTTGGAGAGTCGCCTCGTTTTCATTCCATAGATGCACGTTTTGTCGAAGGATCATAATGATAACACCAACTCTCATCTCCAGTTACAATTTGGTCAAGGAAATGATCATCTTCCTCTTCATACCGCTTTAACAGTGCCTTTGAAACCCGAATACGGTTAAGTTTTTGGTCCAAATTAATGAAATGTGGAATCCATCTGCAGCATATTTTTCTAAATTGCAATTGTTCATTAATAATGGTGTGCACAGTTCCATAGCTTATATTCAAATTGTCGGCTATAGTAAAAATGGATATTTTCGATCCTCCAAAATTAAGTTTTCAACCGCATTTATCGTGCTTGGCGTCGCTGTAACACTTGGTCGTCCAGCTCGCTCAATATCGGAACATGTAATTCGTCCATTTTTGAACTCGTTATCCCATTTATAAATGTTTTTTTAAACAAACAAGGCTCACCATAGTATTTTTCATTCTTTGGCATATTTGAGATGTTTGAATACCTTCTGCATTCAAGAAACGAATAACTGCACGTTGTTCAAGCGTGGTGCAATCCTTCAAGGGAGCTTCCATTTTAGTTTATTTATAAGTCTCGCGCCGCGCGTGGGATAAAAGAACAGAACTCCTTAAATAGTCTCTCGATGTTATATTTTAATATTCTGTGGTTTAAATTATTTTTGCTTTTTTAATTTTTAAGAAATAAGATAATTCACCTTATTTATTGATCCCCCCTTGTATTTTAGAATCAATCCATATATTTTAGGATATTTATTTTACATTAAGATATTTATTTTCCTTCCATCCCTAAACAGTTAAAACCATTAGCCAACCTATATAAACATCACCTGAAACCTTATATTCTTTGACATCATTTGTTTTAATTTTCCATGGCCTACGTCTAAGCTAATTTAACTTAAAAATCTTGTTTTAACAGTGACGCCTTATGCCAACTGTCCCTTCTTATATCTTGATCCTTCCAACTCTGCCTTCCATACTTCTCTCGTCTCTTGATCATTTTCCATTGACCTTCTCTGCCTTCGTTCTAACCACCCCTCGTCCATCGCAAAGATCCTGTTTGCCGACTTTTTTTTTTGTCCCAGTGGACTACTCCTTCCTCGCCATCCCATCCTGATGGTTTGTTCAGGAAAATCCATGGCTTATTAATTTTTATTTACACCCGGGTCGCCGTCCCAGCATTCTTTATTTCATTCTTTTTTCCTCAAACCCGGGTTCAATCAATCAATGGCAACAGTCGAGCCCTGTTTTCACAATCTACCTCCACCCTCTAACCTCTTCAACGGTTCCTGAGACTCCTGCTCGTCAACCTTTTTTAATTTTTATATTTTAATGATTCATCGACCTGGTACACTCTTCCTCCCCATGTTAACTCCACACGGAGAGCTTGGGTAACCAGGGAGATTTTTTTTTCTCTAACGCTCGACCCAGGCCATAATCAGCACGATGCGCCCACTCATTTTTCGTTTAATTTTATTTTTCATCTGGTCGAGCTCAATCACCGACAGCAGCGCAGCTCTTGAGCCACCATCTCTTTTTAACCTCTCTCAGAAGATTTTTTTTTCCCATATTCTCCCATTACCTACCTCTCCTTCGATCTTCACGCCTTTTGCCCATCTGATCTAATGCTACTTACATAGCATCTTGAGATTGCTGAACCCTGAAAACAATACTTCGCTTCTAATTCAGACCTTCTTCCTTTATTCCTCACTGCGTCACTACCTATCGCAAACCTTTTGCTTAAGTCAATTTTCTTTTATATTTTAATTTTACTTTTATTACCTCTACTTCTCCTTCTTCCTGTATTACATCCCTGAAACTATGTTGTAAATATTCAAGACACCTTAAGTAACAAAAAACTGTAACTAGTATACCAACTTTCCCAAATATTTACTTTCGCTATTGTGTGTGTTAACTTTAAATTTATCCTTCCTATGTACTCCTCTTATATGTTTTTTGTAATTTTATAATATTATATCAGTGTGTCACCACTACTCCCCTTTATCTTTATTTTTATTCTAGTAACTAATTTGTGCCCCAAATTATTTCCCATTTAATAGGTTTGCTAGCTTTTCTCTCATTTATTTGTAAATAGACTTACAGTTTTACTAGTTTTGTGGTGTTGGACTTTGTTTTTTAACTTACAGATGTAGATAAAACATTTAACTATTAATCGATAATATCATTTTGTTTATTAATCAACAACATTAATGCCTCCAAATACCAATCAACCCTTTATATATTATTACCTTTAATATTTTTATTTTCTTTTTTTTTCATCATGTTTAGACTTAGAATTTTACAACTTCAACTATTTTAGGCACCATTTTAAAAAACCTACACCTAACAATATTTATAATATTTCTTAAACAGATAAAACATTTATCATTTTATTTTTCTTAATAGATTTTCAAAATGTTATTTTTGACGCTTCCCTTACAACCTCTAACTCTATCCCATGAACTTTTCCTCCCAACTTTTTACATCCATCAAGAGATTATTGTTCGTCAGACATTTTCTTTTTTTTTTTTTATTGATTAAACTAACTAGAAGACCCTTCCTCGCTATACTCATTCCCAATAGTGAGCTCAGGGGACCCAGTTAGATTTTTTTTTCTCTCATCGTCCGGCTCATCATTTTTTCATTTTTCAACTTTTTCTTTTCACCACACAAGTCGGACACAATCAAAATTGACAGCAATAAATCTCTTACATCCACCTCCCCTTTTCCGCATCCTTCAAACCTCCAACTACCTTCCAAGGGATTCCAGTTCGCCGAACATTTTCTTTTTTTTTTTCATTGATTAATCCGACTGGAACAATCCTTCCTCGCTATACCCATTTCCAATAGTGAGTTCAGGATATCCAGCGCGATCTTTTTTTTTTTTTCTCATCGCCCGACTCATCATATCAATTCACCATTTTTTCAACTTTTCACTTTTTTTTCATAATTCAACTGGGCACAATCATTATGGACATCAGGGATCCCTCTTACCTCCACCTCTCCCTTTTACATCCATCAATCTTCCCACCTCTTTTCACTGTCTGAGCTAATGATGCAGACGGAATATATTGGGCCTTCTGTTAATGAAAACAATGCCTCACTTAAACAAGTTCGCATTGCATTGCAGAATGCTTGGGATACTACTTTGCAGAAACATGCTCAGATACCCCCTTTCCCCTTTTCAACCTTAGCGTCACATTATACGTTCAGTCAATAAACTAACTTCATTTTTTCCTCTCATCTTTTATGCAATAAGATATTATTTTCCTTGTACGATTCATTTTACCATATTTACCATTTTGTATTATATACTTTCTCTTAATCCTTTATCATTCATTTTGTGCGTTTTTATTTTATAACCTTGAATTTTTTTATTGATACACCACCATTACAACATCTTTCTCTTTTTAACTTGTAGATTAATAATATTTTTAACTAATTTGTATACAAATTATTTATTTTATTATTTTTATAAAAGGTTTGTTAGGTCATCATTCATTACATGTCATTCCCCCAACCAAACCTTCATCACCGGGGGCACATTCTGTAGTATATTTTGAGTTAGATAATTCACAACCTTCTTCTAATATTTATTATAACCCCATATCTGTATAAAAATATGTATCGACCTTGTAACAATGGAAGTGACAAATAAAACAAAGAAGTAAAGGTAGACTAGACGACAACAAAGGCCAGACGACGAAAACAACCCGGCGCCAAGAAAGTGGCGTGATTACAGTAGCCAATCAGGACTCTCCACCATATGCGGAAGTCCAGTATAAAAAGGCCCAGAAATTAGACAAAGGAGTGGTTTTCAGAGCGACGCCGTTATACGGTCGGTCGGATCTCTCACCCCCCTTCTATCCGCGTAGGCTTAGGGCATCCGCGGCGCCCGGGTTCGACTGCCTTCGTCCGTGGTCTACCTCTACCTCTTGGAGTTACCATCTAGACCTGCCTCTGTCTCTTGCTGTCCCCGTGCGGGAATCCCATCACGCATCCACAACCACGACTGCCCAATACATTCCACATCGGCTTGGTCGGGATTACTACATATATATATATACGTATAGATTATATATTTTTGATAATAACATCAAAAATTATAAACTAAAATTGACCATCATAATTAATCATATAAAAATAAAAACATAAAAGTTCAAATATAAGAAAACATACTTATAAAGGTGAATAATAAAATTACAAAATATATTTGAAAGAGGTGTAAGTGTTTAATATGATTAAATATAGAAAGGTAATGATATTAACACAGTCAAAATATTTTTAAAAAAAGGTAAATATAAATACGTAGGAAGGAAGCCAGCGTTCAAGCCAGGCAGATGGACATCGATGTAGGTGTCGCCGTTGGTGATTGACATGCTAAGGTGTCCTTATATAATGTTGGGGTAAGTCAGATAGTGATATTATAGCTCGTCGATGGGGAAGTTAATATGGCGACCATGGTGATTGCGGCGCAAGATAGTTGCGACCGTGTGGTAGTTGGGAAGAAAGAAAGAAAATAAAATAAGAGATATGTGATATAGTGATGCGATGGCGTATGTGTAACACGTGTGTATAGACGGTAGAAAAGATGAGTGTGACAATGTAGGGGTGATGTGTGAGTTGATATAAGTTGGTGGTTGAAGGTAATACTTCTGATTTTGATGTGAAGATTGGCGCTTTAAAATTTGACGTGAGTTGGTGAAAGATAGGTTTGGTTGGTTTAGTTTAGAAGGGGTGGGCGTGGCTCAATGTAATTACAGTTGTGCTGAATGAATGGGCCTTGATACGATATCTTATGCTTAATAGGAGGAAGAGAGAGCTTGGACCTGGTGGTTACGTTTTGGTTCGTGAG
Source organism: Cordylochernes scorpioides (assembly GCA_030710605.1). NCBI lineage: Eukaryota > Metazoa > Arthropoda > Arachnida > Pseudoscorpiones > Chernetidae > Cordylochernes > Cordylochernes scorpioides. Next base: position 61,588,108 of record CP092878.1, read on the forward strand.
GATGTTAGTATTTATGCCAAAATGGTTTATTCAGTAACAAATTCGAGAGTGTTATTCATTTGGAGTTCTGTATAGGGGAGGTGTGCATAGGATTTGCTCTGATGATGGGTGTAGGTAAAGGTGAAGTAATTGGAGGAAGATGTGAGCGTGGAGTATTTTTAAGTTTTATTTGAAAGTCGTGAATTTTTATTCATGAAAATAGCATTGTTATAATTAGTTGGTTTGTGGAATAAAATATTTTACAGAATAAGAATAGTCTGACACTTGAGTGCGGAAAATTTATATTTATATGACTGTACTTATGATAAGGAAAGGGGGGGGGGGTTTCTAAGTAATGGCTATACTACTGTATTTTCAGTGGTTAACTGGCGTACATTATAATGTATAATCGGTATAATCTTGGCGGCTAATTGATGTGGTATGCAGGCTGTCATATCGGTTAATAGATGTGGTACCACAAGCATTTGCAGTCATGGGTCCAAGTGGTATCAGGGGTCAATGGGTAACACAAAAGGACGAGGCAGGTTATATGTCACCTAGGAGAGGCCAGCACCGAAGACGCGGACAATGTCCAGGAGGGTGAGATCTACATGAGAGGGAATGATGAACTGATGTTATCCGACTGTTTGTCGGTGGGGAAGCAGAAGTAAAATCAAACCTAACGACTTCTGAAACAGGACCCCGTTCGGTCTTGGGCGTGAATTGTTTAAAATCTTGAATTGAGACCTTTGTTTAGTAAATGAAAATCGTTGGGAAGATTGAAATAATACAACCAATAAATCCATAAACATAACTTTATTATAACATATGACGCCAAATATATAGATATCAACATTCTTCTCACTGTAAATGATAAATGGCAGAATATACGATAGCTCGTTTTATGGCGTAAATATATATAATGAAAATATATATCCACTTATAAAAGAGAAATATATTCAATACACACATTTATTTACAATTTAATTCAACACACACATATATATATTTTATAGAGAAATATTTAAGCATTATATCATAAATGAAACAGAAAAAATATATATACAGTAGAATCTCCCTTTAGCAGACACCCCGCTAGCGGACAGCTCTCCACAAGAACAGTTTTCATTTGCAAAATTACCATTTTTTACAAATCAGCAACTCTCCAGTAAGAGGACACCTCTCTCGAAAGGGCATTTTGGCTCTGTAATTAGGTGTTGTCCTTTACAAAGAGTTTATACTGTATTTAGTTGCTTTACTTATATATAAAATCCTTTCAAGTCGATTTATATAAAGCATTTTTAAATTCAGAAAGGCATTTATGCAAAATGCCCCAAATTGGAAATATGCAAATGCAAAAAGCTAGTCAATTTTTGCATGGAATTTTTAAAGGTTCTTACCACTGACATTTAGGCTATGTTCTAAAGATATAAGAAATATTTTATAAACAAATAATTTCGCATATTAGCGTATTATAACGGCTACTCAATGTATATTAATTTTGGTCTCTGAGATAATAGAATTATGGAATTTATGATAAGTCCTTTGTGTTGAAATTTGTCTTGCATTAACTTCTCTCAATCAGGTTAAAAACTAAATTTATTCTAAATCCTGTTTTAAACTTCACATATATTTAGCTGCGTTTCTTACAAGCCTTATTCAATAGAAATGATCAGAGATTCTATGAAGACAAGATATGTACTAACTAGTTATATAATTTTTTGAAACATGTTATTTTAAAATAAATATATCGTACTAATTTATTAAGCTTGTAGAATTCCACAATATCACTATCATTCAAACACAACAAATATATATTTATCATATGAGCAGCAACTAAAAAAGGAAAACTAATCGGATAGGACAGGGGTCGGCAAACTGGGGCTCGCGAGCCACATGCGGCTCTTTGGATGTGAAGCTGCGGCTCTTTTATATAGTTCCATACGTAAATATTATTTATGCGAGTACTATTTATTGTTGGCAAGAAAAAAAATGTGGGGTTCTTTAAAAATTTCGAAAATTTGTAAATTGCAATTTTTGACTCTTCCGACTCAAAAGTTTGCCGACCCCTGGGATAGGACATATATGAAGAGGAAATGACTTGATAAAGAAAGGGTTAAAGTGAATGAAAAATGTAACGGAAAGAATTTATATATATATATATATATATATATGTTATATAGATTGGACTTTGATAGATAAACAATAAGACTATGAAGGTAAAAGAAGTAAGAGAAGCCTGGCACCTTTTTTTAGAATTCAAAACCTAATAAAGATCAGTACACCAAAACATAAAATATCTATTTATTATGTCTTATCATCTCCCAAAAGCTTTTGTTTGAAGAAATTTTCATTATTTTGGGTTGCAAACATACCATTAAAATAAAGCGAAGAAAAAAAAAACAGGAATTGTTTAAGATTTATTTATTTATTTCGATTTGAAGCGCTATGTTCCCGTAGGAACACTTGCGCTGTCATACATGTATGCCTTTACATTTCTCTATACATATATATTTACAATAATTTTAGGCCGTAAAGAGAAAATAGTCATATGATATTAACAATCATTGAATTCTATAACATTTTCCACCGCACTTGTGCGCAGATTCATATTTACGAAAGAAGTTTTGCATACAAGTATAACCGAGATGTTTAGAATTGCAAGCTAAATACTTGAAGATATATTTTTCAAATATGTGCTTTAGCATATTAAGTCTCAGCTTCTATGTTAAGAATTCAATGGTTTCACATAAGAAGCAAGTGTCATAGTAAAAAGATTCTCCTGTTTCACAATATTCAAAAATAATTTTTTAAATATATTTTTTTTTCGTTTATAAATGTGTGGGTAATTTGAGAAATGAAGGAGCTTTGATTCAACACAAACACCAAATCATTGCTACTTTCCCCCTATACATCTCTTGCTAGATATTCAAAGGATCGTTGGAAACGAAAATAGAGCAGCTATTTTTATAGTGGATGTAAAGTTCTGAAGAAAAAGAGTAAATCTGATAAATTACTTTAACACAGAGTTATTTTGAAACTAAACGATTTTTGTATAGGTTATATTGTTCAGAAAGAAAATAAAGAGAGATCTCAATAATATTTTATAAAATTAGAAAAAGAAAAACATAATTAACAGTAAAATACTTACACAAGGCGTGTCTAAAAAGTTATGGAAATTACTATCTCAAAATATTTTTTTTAAAATAGAAGCGAAATTTCTACGATCGTTTCTAAATATAAAAATTATACCGTATATTTTCTAGAATTAAACAAATATTAAAATAATAATACGAGTTTTGAATAAGAAAGAGAAAACTATTGATGGCTAAAATTCTATATACCTAATAATTAAAAAAAAAAAAAAAGAAATCAAATCTCGAATTCTGTTTTTAATGGGTAAAATGCCACCTGGAATATATTAAATAGTTCAGAAAGCTCTTACAAAGACAATTGTCTTTTCCTAAAAGAATCAATTTTAGATGGCGTTCTATTTCAAGGTTAGAAGAAAAGCCGCAGAGAACATGTTCAAACCAAGAAATAATTGAAAAAGTCAGGGAATTTTTTCATTTTATAGATAGAAGAGGGAGTCTAAGAATGATTGTAATATAACACTTAATTAAAAAAAAAAAGATAATGTACCTAACATTTCGACATAGGATTTGAAAAATTAAAAAATCTGTTCGAATTTTGTCCCATAGATCCTGTGCTTCAAAGAAATGGCCAATCGCAAAGATTGTTGCGAGGATGTCCCGAATTTTTATTACGGAATAGAGTCTTATTGAACGATATGTAACAGAAGGCATGTGTTTACTATTATGAACATTAAGGCAAAGGCATCCAGCCCAGAAGCCCTCCTCTACGTGGCGGGCGGGAGAAGCAGCATAAAGTAAGGGACTGCCCTGTAGGGCGAAGTATGGTGTCGTGAGCCCCGAGCCGCTAAGGTAACCGTGAACAGGGAACTCTGAAATGTGGCTGACTAACGGGACAATGGCACCCCCCTTTCCATGGAGAATGTACAAGACACCACCACCAAGGCAAAGGAATCATAAAATATATTTTTCGAATTAAAAGGTTTAATTTACTATAAAATCTTTCCTGAAGACTATGACTCAGTACTTCTATAAATATGTTCGCGGGAACGGGCCTTCAATACTATGAGGAAGTAAAAACATGATATATGTTACTCCAAAGACTTTGTCTTCACTCGACAATGCTTGACTCCATATGGCCAATTCAGTGAACCAGTTTTTTGGATAAAAGGGATACAGTGAGAGCACACACATATTTCTGCTTTAATTTTTCACCCATTAACTTCTTGTTTGGAAGTTTTGAAAAAGAGCTGACTGGCATAAGAAAGCAACTGTCATAAACTCAAATTCATCCAAGGTGCCGATTTTGAAAAAAAAAATTGTAAAAAGAAGATGCATTGCGGTTAATGGTGAACACACTCTAAAATTATATTTCCTAACATTGGATCATTTCCGGAGCCTTTTAGACAGACACATTGTATTTTTTAAATATTTTATAAATTCACAGTGAAATTTTGAAATGACGAAAAGGATTATAAACACTTATATTCCTTTATAATTAGCCTAGATTCAAAAAAGGCATATCTCTTGAACCTTTAATTTGAAACGAGAGAAAGTCATATATTATCAGAACTTGTAAAAGTTACTTTAAGATGTGAACTATCAGCCTAGATTCTACTACAACTATTGGGGAACTAGCAGTGGTCCACTATCGCGGTATCTCAGCCGATAGATAGGTTCATGGAGGGACTACATTTTTGAAAACAGATTGGCATTTAGGAAAAAGGGGGTAAGATTCTCTAAAGCGAGTATTTATTTATATACTTTCATTATTAGTAAAATATAAGGGTATAATATGTGTATATACATAGCAATACATGGCATTTAGCTCAACAGTTAATTTTGCTAGCTAAAATATTAGATACATCTCACAATTTATTCCTCTCTCTATAAATCAATAAATATATTAACTAAATAATATTTTTAAAACACACTCTCTCAATATAATTACTATTTAGGCACAGGATAAATGAAAGTAACACTAAAAACATATATAATACATCATTATATACAATGCATAATTATTAATTTTTATGAAAATATTTTCTCTAATATCGTAAAGAAAGAGAGAGAGAAGAAGATATGGATATATATCTCGTACATTCCATAAATCCATTACTAGATAACCGAGATCACTATTTTGAAACGCCCAACTCTTCTATTCAATGACCAAAGGGAGTTGATAGAGATGATGAAATGGCAAACCTTCTCACCAACCTTTCTGAAAGCGAAAATCAATTTTGGAGAAAGATTCGAGCAAGGTGCTCCTTCACCCAATAGACAGAGACATCAGGAAGTGGGATTAGGTGGTTTCAACCCAAACTGCTACGAGACGAGGGCTCCGTCCCTTCATCTACAGTAGGGAGGAACACGCGCTTTTTAGGGATAGTAGGTCCCATGGAGGACTGGTCGTAGGAAAACCGCGTCTCATCCTCCCTGGTGTAGTAGGAGCCGATGCCTTTACGGCGGTAGACCATCACGATGCCTATGATGATCACCACAAGGACTACGATGATGGTAACGGCGATGTAGAGGCCGATGCTGGAAGCCACCGCCAGGTCCTTCCTCAGAACCGGCGTTGTTACCGGGCAGAAGTCCAGGATGTCGGACTTGAGGCGGCGCAAAAGCTGGCCAGCCAGTCTGGGCGGGGAGACGCAACGCAAGCAGTTGCGGAGCTCGTTTTGGCAGGAAGCTTCGTAGTAGTTAGACCTGTTCAACCAGACCGCGAAGTATTCCACATTACAAGAAGAACAATGCCAAGGATTGGAATGGAACTGAAACCTGCGCAAAGAAGACATACGATCTAAAGCGCCAAGAAATTCTGGATCAACTCCCTTAAATCTATTGATTGAGAGGTCGAGGGATTCGAGATTCTTGAGAGGCTGCAGCACTTCTCCACTGAGAGATTCTAGTTGATTGTTTGATAAGTCTAAAGTCGCCAGCTCAAAATTGCTCAAGAAACTCTTATGTCTCAAGTGTGTCAATTGTAATCCACTGAGGGAAATATTCCTTAACTTGAATAGAGGGGAAAGCATCTCTTCAATATCCTCTGGACTCAACTTGTTGTAGCTTACGTCGAGAATTTCCAGAGAATATGCCAGAGGACTGAAGAGATTGCTATGAAAAGCTTCTAGTCGGTTATTGGAGACATCAAGAACGTGTATTGACGTGTTACAAAAAGCACATTTTTGAAATTTTGCGATGTGATTTCTTGAAAGTCCCAAATAATCAAGATTGTGTCCATCAAAGGTTTTCTCGACGATAGTTGTTAAAAAATTTCCGTTAAGCTTTAGAACACGCAAATTTTTCAAATGTCGGAATTCTTCGGGTGAGAAAAATGGAATCATGTTTTCTCTGAGATCAAGAACTTCAAGAAAGGGAAGTTGCTGATAAAGTAAGGAATGAACGCGCGTCAGTTGACAGTTGGACAATAAAAGAGTTCGAAGTTGTTGGACATCCTTCAAATTTTCTGGGTCAATATCTCGAAGAGGATTGCCACTTAAATCCAAGAAATCCAGTTCCGGCAGCATGTAGAAGAAACGTGGGACCAAGGTTTGCAGTTTATTCTTCGCCAGGGAGAGAACTCGGAGCTTAGAGAGGAACCTGAAGGGAGCGGAAGGAGTGGCTGCTATGTTATTATCGCTGAGGTTCAACATCACCAAGTTCTGAAGCCCATTAAAATCCGATTCCAGTAAAAGGGTGATGTTATTATGACTGAGGTTCAGAGACTTGAGTTTTTTGCCTGGCCAAAAAGAACTATCCCCAATCATCGGAACATTCGAGTTCATGATGTAAATTTCTTCAAGGTCGGTGAATCCCTGGAACAACCTTCCAAGGGTCAGATAATTAGGATTTTCATGGTTCGACTGAATGATCAAGACCTGGATATCTGCGTCCATTTCAGTAGTCGGGATCCTAGCCATACCACCTTTGGTACAGACCACCATCTTTCTTTCGTCTTCCGTGAAACATTTACATTTCTTGGGACACTTGGACTTACGGTAACCATAGGCTTGGCATACCGAAAACATGGCTAGCATCAGAATGATCCGAGTTGCAAGCATGCTGGGGCGTCCTCTGAAACACACGCAATCCAACTTATTATACTTCTGGGATTTATCTTTTACAAAATATGTTTAATATATAAACTTTCTATTCACTCAAAGTGAGGGCATACGTGTATTAACTTTATTAACATCCTATAACGTGATATTCCAAACTCAGGGATATTTGCGTCAATACATTTCTTCACATAATAAAAATTGGCTATATACAAGCTTAAACAATTCAAATTTCATTTACACAATTATCCAAATAAAATTGGTCAAGGAGAAAAACAAACAAATATACAAAAGCAATTCCCTCAAAATCTCCTTCCCTCTCTTTCCCAGCATGGCCCCTGCGCAAGGATGACACGCAAAATCGTGAAGCGTTCTCTTTCCCAGTTCAAAAGATGGTTATAATATATATCTACAAAATTGTTTTAAAATGTATATGTTCTTTTCTCATCTACGAATTCATATAGCTGCCCGATGCCTCCAAATTTTCTTTCTCAATAATCCCGAAAAATTGGATATTCCAGAAGTAAATGTTTCGAGTCTTGAATTTCTCCTCCGTAGAAGCATCCCGATTCCTTCACTGCGCCGATAGTTGCCAAAATTACCATGATCATTGGATATTATAAAAATTTGGACGGACAGAATGTCATAAGGATCTAACATTCCTTATACGATGCTTTAAATTATTTTTAAATCAGAGCTAGACTGAATTAGGAAAAATCTTAATCATTAAAGAGAGATTATCTATTAACAAAACTTTTACAATTTCTTAATATTGAGGTAATAATAACCTTGTTCTTTTTTAATGTTAGGGATATGGAAGGTTGCGCTTCTTTTATAAAAAAATGGCACACAAATTTTCATTCATAAAAAGAGAAAGAAATATAATTTTTTGAATCAAAATTATATATTGCCTTCATAATTTTTCTGCAAATTTGTTTTTTTTTTGCCCCAGGGGTGGGCAGCATTCTAGATCAGAGATCGGCAAACTGCGGCTCGCGAGCCACTTGTGAAGCTGCGGATCTTTGTATAGTTCCATACGCAAATATTAGTTTGCGAGTACTATTTATTGTTGGAAAGAAAAAAGATTGTAGCTCTTTAAAACTTTGAAATTTTGTAAATTGTAATTTTTGGCTCTTCTGACTCAAAAATTTGCCGACCCCTGTTCTAGATCACTGGATTCCGTATATGTATTCTCATCCGTCCAAGACGGATTAGGTCTTCCACCAAAATGACTCTCCAATGATCTCTTACATAGGCTTCAGTGTGAAGCCCTATTTGAATGATTGTCTGTTATAGAATTTATCATCAATCTCCTCTACTCATCATATTGTTCGAAAGTGGCATCACATTATTCAGCTAATGTTATTATTAATACATTCACTTAGAAATTTACTCATCACTTTTATTGAAGTTAATCATTTTTGCCCTAAAAAGAGGAAATGTTTCCATTCTTGTGATTGTGTAGGTTACTTTTATTTAATCGTTCATAATTGTTGAATCATGGCTAAAGCACCTATTTTATTTTAATTTGTAATATTATTTTTCATAGATTTTAAATTCAAATTGATATTTTATATTTATTTATTTCATTAAACTGAATATATCTATATATATAAAAATGAATGTTTGTATGTTTGTTTGTTGGTTTGTATGCCCGGTATACAAATTCGCAGTAGTTCACTAATTCAGACCAAAATTGTCATACATAGGTAAAAAATAACGGGGATGACGATAGGCTATTTTAAAAAGTATATAAATCAATTAATAAAACTATATATTCAAATTATTCTACTTAGCTCACAAACAGCGCCCTCTAGAACGCGGGCGATCTGCCGGCGGCGCGCGCCCGTTGGCTGCCGGCGAGCACGTGACTTCCCTGTGCGCCGCCGGCGAGCACGTGACTTCCCTGTACGCGCGCATGGCTGTCGGCGACCGCCCGCCAGCAAGAGAAGCTTTTTCTTAATTACAATGCAAGTCCTTAACTATACTTACAGGTTTTCTAATTTATAACTATTTCACATATTTACATATATGTCTTCAATTTTTGCTATAACTGATCTAATTCGCCGTTTAAAATAACTGCTCTTGCAATATTTGCTATGTTTTATGTGTTTGAATAAAACATTTAATCGTGTAAACCCGGGCGTTGCCCGGGTCATTCGTCTAGTATATTATAAACAGAATATGTACTTTAAAATCACCATTTGTATTTTGGTATACTATGTGCCTTCACAGCTCTCTTTACTTTGATGTCAGAAATAAATATATTATTCTGGAGGTTACTTAAAATAGAGTTATCTCATTATTCCCTTATATAAATTTGTATGATGGTTGAAACAAACTCTGGTAAGATGCAAGACACGGCGCAGAAGAGAATCAAGGCTGAAGAGTCTGCCAAACCGAACCTGGTGTAACAGATTATTTGAAAAATATTTATTATTATAATTAACAAGAAAATGTTTTATAAACAGTTTCAGTGCACAGCAACAAATTACTAGCAAGGTCAGTCTACTCGGTAAGCTGGAGTTCACAGAACCCAATCACATACATGCTGGAAGGAAACATCTCCCTGGTATTTTGACACGGAATTGTAGTAAAGTGAGATTCAAAATTGTAAATAAATGGTGAGTTTGTAAATAAATGCATATATATGGTATATTAAGAGGTTAATTCATATTAACATTCAATAAAAATGATCTTTAGGGATATATATGAAAATAGAGATACAATAAAAAAAAAGTATGACTTGACATCCTGTCAATATATCTATAAAGTGCACAATTGGTACATACTAATTGATGATAATGAAATAAATAACATTGAGATTAGTATAGGTATATTTAAAAGTATAACCAATGAATATTATATATATACACACTTTCCCAATAAATTTCTTTATTAACTTTTTTGCAATAATCATGTACATCGAGACTTTGCCACCGTTTCATAGTTCTTTGAAACATCGCCAACGGGTTTCCAGCGACAAAGCGTATTTCTCTGTCGACAAGGTAGACGTAAACTCCAAACTTCACCGACGAAGTCATAGCGTGGTTCCACCGTGAAATTCTAGGACTGCAGGTACGGCGGCCTCCTAATAATGGGAACGGCTTTTGTATCAGAGAGCGGACGGCGCTTCAAGATCAGTTATAGGAGCGATGGGTCCCTTAAACTGCATGCGATGCATACTGGTTGGAACGACACCAGTTTCCCCAAATGAGCCAGGTATTGCTGCAGAGCGATGACCGCCGCATGGCCCCCATAGTAGAAGCGACTTAGAGTTTCGAAGGGCAGGCTGGTGGAAGTCATATCGACCACGGGCGCTCAGCCCCAGAGATACCGCGAGATGGGAGCAGCAACATGGCGCGGATTATCCAACATGGGACGCTCCATGTGTGTGCATATGCGCAGGAACGGCACAGCCTTCTCACACAACATAACGACTTCCTCCAAGCTCCTCTTCTAGTGCTCTTTCCGTGCATTCTCGGCCTCCAGACTCTGGCAGAATACACCGATGGTATTACTCGTAGTACTGGTAAAGCGCGCGGGAGAGAGCAGGGCCCGCAAGGTCACAGATTCACTTCCAAGCCGAAAGAAAGACGGAGTGCAGGCATCGACGAGGGTCAAGTTCAGTAATTTGGGAGTAGGAATCACCCAATGGTTCAGTCTCAAGAGATTGAAGAGACCTGCTTCCACTGTACCAAATATCCTTAAGACAAGTTTACTCTCCACCAGTTATAAGTAGGTGTTTTTGTTCCGACCTTGTGAACTGCCCGAACCCATTGAGGCAGACAGTCTGAAGTTGTGCCCTAATGTCCAGGAGATCAACGCTATCCTAGAATACAGGAGGAGCCAGTAAATCACTCTGGCGAAACAATACAAAGCCGCGTCAGTCCGACCTGCATTTTAACGAAGGTAGCGTCGCCCCGAGAGGTGGTTTCCATAATCAAAATCAATATAAGAGTATATAATGAATAAATTACTGTTTAAGGTTATTACAATTTTTTTTTTTGTCTTCTTCGTGCACGGAGGTGGTGATCCCAAGTTTTCGCGTCTGTGGCTCCTGCCTAAATTGGAGCCTCCTCGCGCCAACGTTCAAAATCGTGTGTAGTTCCAGTGAGATGTTAAATATACATAATAATTATACATCCTCTCAAAGGGTCAAGAAGTTAATGGCGGAAGATATGCAGATTACTGATGATGTGGTAATTGCCGAATGTCATCGCCTGGGCAGGGGACCAAAGGCGCCTATTCTGATTGAAGTTCCTGATCACGAGTCCAGAATAAGTCTTCTAAAGAATTCATCCAAACTTCGAATACCCAATATTTTTATGAGCAGGGATTACAGCCTCCAGATTAGAGAGCAGAGAAAAATGTTAATAGTAAAGAGAAAAGAACTTTACAAGAAAGGTATAAGTTCGAAGTTGAGGGATAATAAACTTCTCCTAAACAGCATCAACTACATGGTAGTGGAGGGACAGGTGGTGAATGCCAAAGGAGAACCAATATAGCTAGAGGCACACCCGCGGATCTCCGTAAATAGAGAGAAATGTAAATATTCAGGCAATAAAATACATACAAATGAAGATGCACAATCTAGAAACAAAACTCAACTCACAGGAACTCCTCATATTTCACATAGCAAGACTCATACCATTAAAGAAAGTCAACTTAAGGGCACAAATCTGAAACATAATAAAATTAAGATCGAAAAAATAAAACCAATGGTTGACATAGTTAAAAACGAACGATCCATGCATTGGAATATAAACGGCTTTTTTAGGATAAATTCTCTCTTCCCACTGTTTGAATATTTGATTCAATTCGAGATGTTCGCGCTTACAGAAACTTGGTGCCACTTCAATATTGACTTGAACCTGGCGAACTTCGGATTATATCAATCACCTGCTGTAAAGTCAACAGATAAAGGAAGAAGCTCAGGAGGTATAATTCTTGACATAAATAAAAAACTACAGCCCCAAATTGACAATGTTGAAATTGAAACCTCTTGGATTGCAGTCACACTCAATCCAAATTTAGACAATGACTCACCAGCGATCTGTGTAATATTCGTATATCTACCCCCAAACGATACACATGCTACAAACCTTGGACGACTATTTCATTTGATGGAAAATAAGATATTTAACGGGCTTGAAATAATACTGTTCGGCGACCTGAATGTCCGTATTGGCAATCTGGGAGGTTACCATAATTTGATAGATACTTCAAACCTTATTTCAACTACCCGAAATTCCTGTGATCTAACAAAATCTGCCAAAGCGGAAATACTTATTAACTTTCTTGACAAAAATTATTTAACCATAATAAATGGTAGATACATTAATGATAAAAGTGGTAAATTTACATTCATCTCCGGAAGAGGCTCTTCTGTGATAGATCTGGCGATTGTCTCACCTGCGGTGCTTGAACACATAGCAGATTTTGAAATTGGTTGTATGCCATATTCGGATCACTTACCAATAATATTAAAGTTTATCGGCCCAAATAATAAAACTGAAAATTGTTACATGGAGCCTAGTGCTAAGATTAAATTTTCCTGGTCAGTAGATAAAATCCCAACATATATAGAAACTTTAAAAGAATTAACTCCCGAACATCCAGCTGACTCCACAATTGATATCCAGGCTGATGATTTTACTGGTTTAATTCAAACAGCAATGTTACGCTCGAGGACGCGGATGGAAGCAAAAACAAAAAATATAAAATCTAAGCCATGGTTGACTGTTATTTGGCTAAAAAGGAAATGAAACAAAATCTTAAATTATACGTAAAATATAATATCTCGGCCGATAAAATGGCATACTTGTCGAGTAAGAGGAAATATTCAGCTATCCTAAATCTCAAAAAAAGGGAATATATTGACAAAATTCAAGTTATCCTCAGTAATGTAAAATATTCTTCCTAATTTTGGAAGAGACTATTAATTCACTTAAATATAGGAATAACCTACAAGGTGAAATTTCTATTGCAGACTGGCAGGTCTTCTATCGGGAGTTACTTTGTTCAAATCCAACAAAAGTTGTACAGCTACCACTTGAGATTTTGGACATTGACCCCGAATTAGATTGTGAAATATCTCTAACTGAGGGCACGGAAATTTCCGATTTGGGTAAAAATAAGGCTACAGGACTTGATGAAATTCCCAACGAAGCGATCGATATATTTATTTATTAGAAGAACATACAATTCATCTCAGGAACTTATTTAATAAAATCTTAGGGACATCCCAAGTTCCTCAACAATGGACAAAAACGATAATCCACCCAATATTTAAAAATGGAGATCCGGACAACCCGTCAAATTACAGAGGAATATCCCTGATTTCTAACCTATCGAAATTATTTACATCTATCTTGAAGACAAGATTGAATGATTGGATGGAGAGAAAGTCAAATTTGGCAGAAAATCAGGCTGGTTTTAGAAAAGGGTACTCTTGTCAGGACCACAATTTCACGCTCGTATCATTAATTCAAATGACCCTTAGCCGTAGAAGGGGAAAGTTATATGCCTTCTTCATTGACCTAAGGAAGGCCTTTGATACTGTGCCGCACCATCTACTTTGGAAAAAATTGGCATTAAATGGTCTGTGCTGTCGATTTATTAAACTAATTAAGAACTATTTTAGAGGCGTAATATTCTTTTTAAAATAAAACAATTTCTACTGTCCTTACTGCAATGGAAAAATTAATGGGAGGGCCTGGCTCATCAGTGGTGAACCCTCCCAGCGGTTTCGTCAGTTTAATAAACTGGCGAAACCGCTGGGAGGGTTCACCACTGATGAGCCAGGCCCTCCCATTAATTTTTCCATTGCAGTAAGGACAGTAGAAATTGTTTTATTTTAAAAAGAATATTACGCCTCTAAAATAGTTTTGTAATTTGATAACAGATGGCGCGCTAGTGCATCGTAATTAAGAACTATTATACCCAAATGACGGTAACATTCAGATGGCGGGATTTCTTCACGGAGGCTATCAAAATACAAGCGGGAGTATTGCAGGGGGAACCGTTGTCACCTTCTTTATTCATTCTCTTCCTAAACGATTTGGTACCCCTGTTCGATGAATCAGAATTGCCAGGCATAAATCTTGAGAATTTTGGAACTATACACCTTTTACTGTATGCAGACGACATAGTGATCCTAGGAGAATCGAAAATAAATTTGCAACTGAAGATTAACTTACTTAAAAAGTACTTAGAAGAGAACTGCCTAACGTTATACCAAAATAAATCTAAAATAATGGTGTTTAGAAACGGTGGAAGTCAGCTCGTTCCGAGACATGGTTTTGGGGTCAGCAACCCCTGACAATAGTAGCTAAGTATACATATCTGGGTTACCCTCTGACTACAAAAATTTCGACCCAATATGCTTCCCAATACTTTAGAAACAAAGCACTGAATGCAATTAATGAACTTTGGAGAATCCTTACAAAGGCGCGAATAAAGTCCTTTACCTCAGTGATGAAACTTATTGACACTATTGTTCTTTCTACGTTACTATATGCGGCACCAATGTGGGCAATTAACCAGCTGAAGACAGTCAATAATACCCAAGATGCATTTCTTCGTCGTCTCTTAGACTTACCAAACTTCACACCAGGATATATCCTCAGAAGAGAATGTGGAAGAATATCAACTGAACTTAATGCTCTAAAACTCACATTAAAGTTTTGGGTCAGGATCTTAAAAATGGAGACGAGCAGATTACCACATGCTTGCTTAAACTATCTCTGGAAAGTCACCGCGAAAAAGGAAATACAAATGAGTTTTACTCAAAATTTAATAAAAATTTTAGACTCTAAGGGATATTCCTTTCTTAAGGGCTGCGAAGACTACTTAGCCATACAGAAATAATTGCCAGGCATAATTAGAACCACCACAGACCAACTAATTCAAAACGATCAGATGAAAATCATTGATTCAACCCGCTTTGCTCACTACAAATTTTTGAGTGAATCATTCATGACAGAGGAGTACCTACGATTAAATATCTCGCTTCCCAACAAAAGACTAGTTGCACAACATAGAGTTTTGTGGCAATTTTTTTCAGGGAAGAAAGAAAAGACTTCTGGAAAGAAAATGGCCGGAACTGTCTACTTTGTAAGGATCTCATGGATGATAATTTGGTTCACTATTTCTTCCAATGCCCTCTCTTAACAGAAAAACGTACTGAAATTTTCCCAAGCCCTAACTTTGGTCAATTTAGATACCATCGCATATGTCAACTTCTCTCTTCAGCTCTGGATGATGAATTGCCGATTGTTAGATACTTTAAGTTCTGTACAGAAGCTGGGCGCATGAGAAAGAATGCAGGGCAAAGGATACTGGAGGATGACCTATCTGTAAATAGGTAACTGAAAGTGAGACAAACTTTATTTTGTTGTAAATGTTTCCTCTTCCCTCTCCTCTTGTTGATGTGTAAATACGGCGAATCCTGTATGGGGCGGAATGCCCTAAATAAAGTCTTTTGTTATTGTTGTTGTTGTTGTAATACATCCTCTCTCTGCCAAAATATACTAAATAATCGATGGAATTTAAATTTATATTGATATTTAAAAGTATTTAAAACACAACAATAATATACAATATTTTTTGACAAAAAAGGCGCATATATCATGATGGAGCAATATCAACGACGTACACCAGGATGTTCCTTTTCCTTGGAACTCTCTCCAGGTGGCGCGGGAGGGTGAAGACGGAATAGAAATCTGTACTGGAGGAACAGCCATGATGAAGTCCTCTGCGCCGTTTGAACGGGCGGGTGAAATGTCATCAAACTTGATTGTCGTGTTGGCTTCTGCATGCAGCAACTGGAGCCGAAGGGCGGGGGCAGGCCGATAGAAACCAGTCAGGTACTATCGACCCAAGTAGTCAGAGGAGGACGGTAGATCGGTCGAGATGACTGATGTTCTAATTTGTTCTTGAAGGCAATAGCCACCTGGTCAGACGCGCACGCCATATTACAGAAAGAACATCTCCCCGAAATATCCTAAGTATGACATTCCTCCTCAATGGTTGGCAGATGGTGACGCAGACGACCCATAAGAAAGCCGCTGAGAATTCTACAGTCCACCGTGTGAAGAAATATTGGCCGGTAGCCGCTAATGCCCAGACCGCCGTGCTTCTTGGCAAACAATGTGTTACGACTCTACTCAGCCGTCGATGTTTGTGTGCAAGGTTTCTGAGAAAACAATGTGGGTTCGTTTTGGATACAGCTTAGTACTATGGATTTATTCCCAGAGCTTTAAAAAGGACATTAATAACTAGACATAGTAGATGAACTTGCCTTCAATGTCCGCCCCGGGTAGGTGCCTCCTCGTCCTTCTTTTCACTGTCCTCCTCTTGTTGATCGACACGGTCTCGGAGCCCACTTCCCGTCGCCAACTTGCCGCGTCTGTCATCACCGCCGTTCCCTTGCTGCAGGCCCCATTGTCACCAGACAGACTTCTCCCCCCAGACTGCCATGTCTTCTCGACGCACAAACCCCCCTTCAGGCCGGCCGCTATCTCGGCCCCTTCCTTGACGACGACACCAGCTGGACTCCCTGTCTACCACCCCCTCCTCTGGAATTTTGTCCATCAACACTTCCTTGTGGAAGGGCCCCTGCATACCTTCATCTCTGGTTTTGCCCGCATCTTCTCTTCCTCTTATTTGCTGCACCGCTTCAAATGTTTCTCCTTGAGGTGCGAGCAGAGCTCCGCGGCGCTTGGATTAGCCATGGATTGATGTGCTAACGTCCGAATAAGTATTACTAGACAAGTACCAATATCCGCCATTAAATTATTGCCTACATACAATACAAAATAAAAAAAAGAAGAATAGTCTTATAAATAAACTCTAAATGAGGCTGTTAGGTTTTTATTATTATTATTATTATTGTATTTTATTAATTGATTATAATTCATATTCATAGAATTTTATTGTTACTTATCATCATTCTTTTTGTTGTTTTTTTCTTCTTCTGTTTTTCTTTTGTGTTTTAAATACAACTAAATCGCATTATATCGTAGTGTAATTCTCTTTTGTTGTTTGAAATAAATCAATCGAATTGAGTCAGCTCGTTCTTTCTAGAAGAAACTTCAAAGAAAACGTGCTAACATTTTTTGGTGCCGAAACCCGGAAAAGAAGTAGAAGAAATAGAAAGTTCTTAGAAGCCATAGAAATAAAGAAAGGTAAGGTTTTTAATACTAATCTTTAAAATATGGAAACAGAAATCTTAATTTTTGAATCTCTGATTAAAAGTTTAGAATTGATAAAAGCAGATGTAGAATATAATTTAGAAGGCAATGATAAATACGCACTTAGGCAAAATAAAGAAGAATTGTTAAATTTAAAAGCTAGCTTTGATAATCAATATGTGAAATGATTAAAATATAAAGGCATTAATGCTGAAGAAAGATTTAAGGTATCCTTTGAGGCAAAGTCTAAAATCAATTATTTTTTAATAAAAATAAATAGATCGCTGGGAAATTTAAATAAAAATACATTTTCTGGTGAAACGCATTTAGAACTTCCCAAATTTCAATTGCCCACCTTTAGTGGTGATATTTCAGATTGGCTCAGTTTTAAGGAAATTTTTATTAGATCTATTGATCAAAATCCAACACTGGGAAATTTTCAAAAACTTCAATATTTAAATTCTGCACTAAAAGGAAATGCCGCTAGACTTATTAGGGCGTTCAATATTTCTGATGAAAATTTTCCTATTGCCTGGCAAACCTTGGTCAATAGATTCGACAAAAAAAGTCAATTGGCTTTTAAACAAATTCAAAATTTGTATGATATAAAAAATGCAAAACAAGAATCAACTAAATATTTACTTGATCTCCTGGACACTTGTAACGAAAGCATTCAGAATCTCTCTATCCTCGGATTGGAACGTAATAATTTATCGGATATGATTTTAATTCATATAATTCAATCAAAACTTGATCGTTCAATAAGAAAGGAATGGGAGATGAGTTTGCTTGAGAAAGAATATCCATCGTATGAAAAGATGATTTATTTTCTGGAAAGATTTGCTGGAAGTCCCGGGAGTTTTCAGAATAAAGAAAATTCAAAACAATTCTACAAAATGAATAAATCCACTCATTCTCATTCAGCAACATTTGCCTCTGACTCTAGTATAGATAGCAGAGTCAAGTCATGCGTCTTATGTAAAGGTGAACATCTTTTGTTAAAATGTCCTAAGTTTAATGGTATGATGTTACCTGAAAGATGGAAATTTGTAAAAGATAATCTTCTATGTTACAACTGTCTAAGATCTAACCATAGAGTATCGTCATGCGTCTTCACGCAAAATTGCAAATCATGTAATAAGAGACATCATACTCTTTTGCATCAGTTCAAACCGGAAATGTTAAATCCTGTTGCGGACATATCTCCATTGACCCATGCCAGTGTCTCATGTTTTGCAAACAACAAAAGTCATGATCGGATATTACTCTCTACGGCTTTAATAAAGTTCAAATCGGAAAACGGGGGTTTTCAAACATGTAGAGACCTCATAGATACAGGCTCTTAAAGGTGTCTTATAACAAATAGTTGTCGAAAGAAATTAAATCTTCCTCTTGCTGAATGTAAAACTACAGTTTTTGGTTTGGGAAACAAACTTGTAGAACAATCAATGGGTGAGGTCTCTCTCCAATTTAGCCCACATTTCTCAAACCTAATATTCAACGCCAATCCTATAGTCATTGATAAGATCACATCAGAATTGCTCAATTTCTTTATAGAAAAGGATAATTGGCCTTATTTGAAAAATCTTCTGTTGGCTGACCTCAATTTTGACAAATCTAGCCAGATTGATTTAGTGATAGGAGCAGAGCTTGCTCCATGCTTATTTAACGGGAAGGTTAGATTCCAAAATTTATCTGGACCCACTGCGTGCGGATCCAAATTGGGATGGTTACTTACAGGTAAAATATTACTGTCAGGTGAAAATTCCAATCAAGATATAACTATGTTCACGTCGGAGGAACAAGATGATTTTCTCAAAATATTCTGGGAGCTGGAGTCAGTACCCTCTGCCAAATCTTTAACCAGAGAAGAATTTTCGTGTGAAGAAATATATAATAATAACCTCAAAATTCTGGAAGATAAAAGGTACTCTTTCGGGCTGCCATTTAGAACATTGCCGACTCTTGGCGAATCTAGGATCAATGCTCTGAAACGATTTCTATCACTTGAAAGAAAATTACAAAAATCTCCAAGTATCCTAAAACAATATTGTGATTTCATGGACGAATATCTTTTAATCAATCATATGGAGATTATTCCCAGGGATGAGCTGGATACACCTTCAGGACAATGTTATTATATACCTCATCATTGTGTTTTTAAGGAGCAAAGCACTACCACTAAATTGAGAGTTGGTTTTGATGCATCTTGCAAAACTAGTAATGGCAAATCTCAAAATGACTTTCTTCATGTAGGACCAAAACTACAACAGGATATCTTCAACATTCTGATAAGATTTCGAACACGCCCAATGGCTTTTTCAGGAGATATAGAGAAAATGTATCGCCAAGTAAGAATCGATTCTAGGGATTGTGATTTCCAGAGAATTAATGGAGAAAAAAACCATCAGAACCTTTATTGGATTATAGACTACTGACTGTGACATATGGATTGTCTTGTGCGCCATATCTCGCCATGCGTACCCTACATCAACTTGCAAGGGACAAGGTGTCAACTTTCCCAGTGGCCTCAAAAATAGTACAAACCGATTTTTATGTTGATGACTTGCTTTCTGGTGCAGACACAATTGAAGAAGCTACATGTCATATTCGTGAAGTCAATTATCTCATTTCTTCAGCCGAATTTTCTCTTAGGAAATGGAGATCAAACGTCCCGGAGGTCCTTTCTAGATTTTCAGAGCAGGTTGAAGATAGGCATAATCTTCGGGATTTTGAGAGTGATTCATGTGTCAAAATACTTGGTATTTGTTGGAATTCTTCCTTGGACATTTTTCAGATTCTTGTTAATGACATTCCAGAACAAACGAATTCTAAAATACATTTATTTTCCCACATCTCCAGAATCTTTGATCCTATAGGCTGGCTGTCCCCGGTTATTATTCGTACTAAAATTTTGCTTCAATCACTTTGGAAACAGAAGTTGAATTGAGATGATCCCTTTCCTGATACTTTGTGCTCTCAATGGAAGAAAATCGAAAAGGAATTTTCCGTATTAAAAAAAATTCAAATTCCTAGATACTTCTCGTGCAGGGGAGCTTTACTTTCTGTTGAACTTCATGGTTTTTGTGACTCCTCAGAAGTTGCATATGCGGCAGTATTTTATATAAGATCAAATTGCAAATCGGGCCAAGTGAATGTTTCTCTGATTGTTTCCAAGACGAGGGTAGCTCCTCTGAAAATGATTTCCATACCACGGCTGGAGCTGTGCGCTGCTCTTCTTCTCGCAACCTTATATGATACTATTCGAAATTCTTTATGCTTCAAATTGATAGAGTATTTTTATGGACTGATTCCAAAATTGTTCTCAGCTGGATTAAATCTGAATCGAGACATTGGAAACCATTTGTCGGAAATAGGATTGCTGAAGTTCAAAGATTGACTTTACATCCTTCCTGGCATTATGTCATTTCGAAAGATAATCCTGCAGACTGCGCTTCCAGAGGTATATCTCCTTCAGAGCTGGTGGATCACTCTCTTTGGTGGCGAGAACCACCTTGGCTCTCGGATGTGAACTTTGAAGATCCAATTCAAACTCAATATGATTTTCCGAAAGAAATTTCAGGTGAAAGACGAAAAACTTTCTCTGTTTTTCATTCCACTAATCTTCTTTTCCCAGACTTCATTTTCAAATACTCAAATATCAACGAACTTTTTTGAATTACAGCATAGATTTATAGATTTGTATTCAATGTCCAATGTTCTTTCAATGAAAGAAAGAACATCTATCTTCAAGCGAATTAACAAGTTCAATTCACAATATCATTCGTTTCATTCAAAGTTCTGAATTTCAATCAGAAATTAACTGTTGCAAACAAAAGAAATCTTTACCAACTAACTCAAGGCTTTTATCTTTGAATCCTTTCATTGATGAATCTGGACTATTACGGGTTGGAGGAAGATTACGTCATTCAAATCTGCAATTTGATAAAAAGCATCCAATAATATTGCCAGAATTTTGATAATAATAAATTTTTTAAAAATAATTCACCGAGTTTTAGGAAGCGTTTACATACGTTATTTACGCTGCCACCATGTTATGTTCGCAATAAATTAATATTCGAACATTCCTTTAAGATTAAATCAAAAGATGTTTATTTATCGAGCCGTAGTACAAAACAGACGTCTTTCGCGCGCGCGCCCTGATTGGTTGGCACGCCGCCAAGCCGTTAGGTGAGGCGGGGCTTCCGCCACAGGGTTGCCGACTGATGTCGGCAGCTGTTCTATCACTTAGAAAACTCCCGGCACCACTTCCGCATATTTTTCACGTCCACACACTTCTCACCGTACACTTCCACTAACTTTCTATGAATTTCTATCGGAGTAACTTTTTTTTACACTCAAAAATTGAATAACTGAGCGCAGTTCGCACCTGGCGGGCGGGCGAAGCGTGGAGCTCCATCATAAACGGCTGCTATGCAGTGACTGAGTGTCCCTTGTCACGCGGATTGTTCGAGACTGTGGCGTGGGAACCAAGGAATACCTTGGAGACCTTACTTTTCAATACGCCCTCGTACTAAATCAAGGTGTCAAATTATCTTGTCTGTCCACCGGTGCACAGGGAAGGCCCTGGAGTGGATTCGTCACCTCGACATTCCACTCTAGAGAAACTTGCCAACATTGTTGTATTGTGCTGTAAAAAACAATATCATACGCAATATATATATATATATATCTTGACAAACATTTTTCAAATGTTTCTGATCAGTTTTTAGCGGGAAGAATGTTGTCTTCGTTTGTTAGTGAACCAATCTCTCACGCCTTCTCAATGGGCGAATGTGGCCATGTCTGTATATAAGAGGGGACTAAGGGAATGCGAGGGGCCCCAGAGCGTAGAGAATTGTTGTGGAGACGCTTAAAGTGTTTTTGTACGTGGTTTTTCAGTGTCTGGGGATCTCTTCGCATCCCGGGGTGACCCGAGTCGGATCCCTACCAACACTACATAAAGATAAGTACTGTTTTTTTTTTATTTTATCAATCGCGAGTTTTATTGATTTCCTTCTTGTTGTTGGTGCTGTAATCTTGAGTTTACGCTTTTCTGTGTATCAAGTTACATTTACTTAAGGCCCTAGTATATTCCAGTTTTGTGTGGTAACCCGTAATAGTAACATTTGTCAAAGGAGTCTAACTTTGTAGAAAGAAACAAACAGAGCACGACATTACATTGGTGATTATGTCTCCTATCAAATAATTGTTCCCAGCAGAGAGAGCTAGACAAAGGAGTTGTCTCTCTACGACAGAAGGAATATCGAAGTAGAGGGAGGACCCCGCCCAACTCACAGTTCTGGAACGCCGCCCTCAACTCCTTCCCGGGCAATTTTCCTAAGATGGCTTTCGCCGCCATTTCTACGGCGCCATTACGATGGTTTCTCTCTGGTTTTTCTGTAAATATATAGGTACTCTATAAGTATATTTATTTCTTTTAAAAATAGACACTTCGGCCAGTAAAGGTTTTTATTTTCTCAACATTTCAGAAATTAAAAAAAAATTGTTTTCGTCAGGAGAAATAAATAAAATTAAAGCATTTCAAGGAGTTCAAAATTCGCGTTAGAACGCCCTTGTAACCTCAGAACAATTTTTAACGTCTTACCAAATGTTTTATTTTTATTTATTTCTCCTGACGAAGACAAAATATTTTTGCTGAAACGTTGAGAAAATAAAAAACCTTTACTGGCCGAAGTGTCTATTTTTAAAAGAACTATGAATGCCGACCAGGCAGCCTCTATCTTTACGACAAGTATACTTGAATTTATCTAATTATAACATATCTGTCGGAATTTGAAACGGATGATTATATGATAATAAAAATCATTATTAAAGTGAAATGACATTAGATGAATGGGCATTCGTCAATTTATATTTTGTATATATATATATATGTCATAAAAAAAGATGTATTTTAGGTACGTTACCAATTCATTCATGCAGTCGTGGATTGAAGTGAATGATAACTTTTATTTCCAAAATTGTATTTATTTTAATGATTATATTTTAAGAACAAAAGAGTTTGCATACATTCAATTTTATATTGATATAATCTAAGTATAAACAAAAAACAATAATGGGTTGTATTCCTTTTGTTAAGGATTTTAAAAAATAACTCTGTGTTTGGTTCTATGATTATTTAAAATATAATTATAATAATGAATAATAAAAATCATATTTTTATTATGTCATTTCTTCCCTCCAAGGATAAAAATTAGGGAGTAATTTTCAAAGTAAAAAAAAGTATCATTATTATTTACATAGATTATCAATTAAGATGGAGGATACCAATTGAAACTATATCAATGATGCTCTTTATTTCTTCTACATATTCTTATTTTTACCTTTGTTTGATAGTAGCTGAAAACTATCCAATCTTATTTGAATTTATAGGTGTCTCCTTCCTATAATTCATAAGGGGATTTACATCATGAATTGAGTAGGCCTTCTCAGGGCTCTCAAGATTCAAAAGGTACTTTGCCACATGCCAAAAAAATATATTTTTGAAAATCACAAATTTATCTCTCATAATGACAAATTGGTATCCAACATCTTGTTTCACATTTATTTGATTTGATCAGAATAAA
This sequence comes from Cordylochernes scorpioides, assembly GCA_030710605.1. Classification (NCBI taxonomy): domain Eukaryota; kingdom Metazoa; phylum Arthropoda; class Arachnida; order Pseudoscorpiones; family Chernetidae; genus Cordylochernes; species Cordylochernes scorpioides. The sequence continues at coordinate 61,612,026 of CP092878.1, forward strand.
AACATAAAATAATGGGTTATTTACTTCCACATAATAAAAAATATTTACACATGAAGTTTTATTATTACAAAAAAAAAGAATGTTCGAATATGAAATGTTCCATATAAAATTTGTGAGGGAAAATATATAGAATCATATGAGTGAATTTCTCAACAAATAAAATCAAAATGTAAAATGTTTACAACAATTGAAAAGAAAAGTGTCAAGTTATATCTTATGTGTGCACAAAAATTATATTCTCAAGGCTAAATTTTTAGGCGTAGTTATTTTTGGTATTGTCTTATTTATATTAAGATTTCCCTACCATTATTTAGTAAGAAGAGGGATTCTACTTTTCAGTACCTTAGGTGCCACTTGTTGGCTTGGTTTTTTCTCTAAAGTGGGTATTTTACTTTTTGTCAGTTTTAACTCAAATCCTTCTTTTGGGTAGTATGGCCTCAATTTGGATGAATGAATTACCATGGTAGTTTTTCCTAAATTAGATTGGGGTTTATCAATTTCATAATTGACTGGGGATATCTGTTTTAAGATTGTAAATGGCCCAGACATTGGAGGCATTAATTTTCGGTTATCTGGATGGTAAAAGGTTTGCAACCAAACTTTATCGCCTACTTTAAAAGTGGAAGGTTGATAATGTTGATAATATCTAATTTTATTTATCTGATGAAATTTTAATGTATTATTATAGGCATTTGTTCTGGCAGTGTCTATAGGGGGGTAAAATTCTGATTCTTTTAAGGGGGGATCATAAGGGAGCTTACCATACAAAAGGTAAGTAGGAGTATAGCCTGTTATGGAATGGGGAGTATTATTATATTCATTTAGTACTGAATCTAACAATTTCGTCCATGGTATTGATTTTCCTTTCAAGTTATTGAATTTACATCTTAACCTGGTTATTATGGTTTGGTTAAGTCGTTCATTTAATCCATTACACTGAGGTCTTGATGATGAAGTCAATAATTGTTTAATGTTATTGTTAATCAAATATTTTCTAAATCTTGGTGAAGTAAATGATGGTGCCCTGTCACTTAAAAATTGTTTTGGTTTTTGTATTTGAAAAATTTTGTTTAGGCAATTTATATATGAGTCAGTAGTTTGACTTTTTGAGGGGAAAGCCCAAATGTATCTAGTAGCATGATCTACGATGATGTGAAGGAATTTCTTTGTGGAATTATAGTAATTTAGTCCACCTACTGTGTCTATAGACACAAGATCAAAAGGATCCTCAGCTGGGGGGAGACTTTCTAACAGACCAAATTTCTTCTGGTGAGATATCTTATTGAGTTGACACACCTCACAGTGTTTTACATAATTAGAAATATCTTGAATTAGGTAGGGCCAATAATAGATAGGGGAAATTATATTTAACATTTTAGATACTCCTATATGGCCGTAATCTTGATGAGCTCTTATTAATACTTTTTCTCTTAATGATGGTGGAATAACACTTTTGATTAATCCTTTTTTCTTTATTGTTAAAAGTCCATTAAATTTAGTATATTTCCTATCATTAATGTTATCATCAAATTGAGCTTTTTTTAGTTCTGGGTCAGAAACAAAATGACCTATGGGGTATCTGCTGAGAAAATCAGCTTCTTTATTTTCAGTTCCTCTTATGTGTTTTATCTCAAAGTCAAACATTGAGAGCTTAAAGCTCCATCTAAATAATCGTCCTTTTGGGTTCTTTATGTTCTTCAAGTACTTAAGACAAGCATGGTCTGTATGGATGGTGAAATGCACGCCATCTAAGTAGGGTAAAAAGAAATCCACAGCATCAATAATAGCAAGGCATTCTTGCTCAGTTACACAATAGTTTGATTCATAAGATGTCATTCTACGGCTTCTATACGCTATTGGCTTTAAAAGCCCATCGGGTTGTTCTTGTTTTAGGATAGATCCGATCTGTTCTTGGCTAGCATCCGTGTAAAGGTGTATAGGATATTTAGGATTATAGATAGCTAATATAGGTTTTGAGGTTATTATATTTTTTAATTTAGAAAATGCGGTTTCGCATTCTTCGTCCCATTTCCATTTTACATCTTTTTTCAACAAATTATTCAAAGGGAGTCTGAGTTTAGCATAATTAGGGATAAATTTTGAGTAAATGTTAATAGATCCTAAAACTCGTTGTAAATCCTTTTTATTCCTTGGGGAATTCAATTTTCTAATCGTTTCTATATTATTAGTGCTGGGTGAAAATTGATGGTTTGATATTTCATACCCTAGAAAAGAAATCTGATAAGTAGCGAATTTACATTTACTTAGTTTTAGCTTAATATTTTCCTTTATGCAAATATCTAAAATTACTTTTAAATGGGTCAAATGTTCCTGAAAATTATTTGAAAATATAATGAAGTCATCGAAATAATTCATGCAAAAATCAACATCATATTTATTTAAAATTTGCCTTAAAACTCTTTGAAATTGACTTGGACTATTTTTTAATCCAAAAGATAGTTTATTAAATTCGTAAAGTCCGTGAGTGGTAGTAAAAGCTGTGTATTCTTTATCATCTGGGTGTATATCTAAATGGTGATAACCTGATAAAAGATCTAGTGTAGTGAAGATATTAGCGTCTGAAAGCTTATCTAATATAGAATCTATTCTTGGTATGGGCTCAGAATCTCTTTTTATTATATCATTTAATTTTCTGTAGTCTATTACTAGTCGAATTTTGCCTTCATTTCGCTTATTTACCAACATAGCAGGGGATGCATAGGAGGAATAAGATGGTCTAATGACATTATATTTTAAAAGTTCTTCAATCTGTCTTTTAATTTCAATGTTGTCCAAGAAGGAAGGTCTAAAAGGCTTTAATGAAATAGGTGTTTGTGAGGTAAGTTTAATTCTAATTGGATCTGCTTTAATATGTCCTATATCCATTTTATGGGCAGCAAACGCTTCCTTATTTTCCTTAATTAATTTAATTAAATCAGATTTTTCATATGGTGAAAGTTTTTCATCAAATTCTACACTATTAAAATTTCTAAAATCATTTTCATTATATAGGAGGAATAATAGATTGCAATAAAGGAATTACATTATGATGTGTACAATTATTATTATTAGGGTTATGGTAATTAACATTAAGAATTCTACCAAATTGAGTAATTGTAAAACTTTGAAAATCAATGTCTAATTTAAATAATCTTATATGGTGTAAAGAAAGCAATACATATGGCAAATTAATATCAGAGGAATAAAAATCAATATCTCTAACAACAGATCCTATAGTTGTATTAATATTAATTTTTGAATTTATATTTAGCATACCGGATGTCTGTTTAATAAGAGGTAAATTATTAAAAACAACATAGTTTGGTTGAATCTTATCTATCATATGTTGAGGAATTATCGAGAAGGTACAGCCAGTATCTATGAGAGCTATAATATTGATATTGTTCATATTTAGATTTATATACAGACCTTGGCGTCAGGAGTGTTGAAGCGGAGCTGGTCGGCATTCGCTCGAAGGGGCTGCTGTCTGCGTCAAGGTATCCATGGATCGAGACGGCACGGACATGAAGCTTGCAGCTGGGGAGGCTTGTACGGCCTTCTCCCGAAACCAGCACCTATTCTCAGGATGGAAGCGTCCGGCATGTCCCCGGTTCAGGCAGATTCGGCATGGACGTCTTTTAGAACTATAGTCCATAGAGCTTCTACCTGGATGTCCCCATTGCTTTTGTTGTACTTCCATTCTTGGGGCTGTTTCCCTTTTAATAGATGACTCCTCCATTTCCTTATGTCGATCAATCATTTCTAATTTAGATACTAATGCTATCCATTCTTCTGGAGTGTCCACTTTTGATGTAATAACTAGTTTTCTAAAATCAGTTGTTAACCCATTTGTCAGGCCTTCTATTAAATTTTCTTTTGAAATCTTTGCTTTAAAAGCGAGGGACGTTTTTTCCTTAAAATAATTTCCAATCCCCTTTTCTGGATCATATTTCAGTTCAATAAAAGCTGTAAATGGATTAACTTCTTGTTTGTAAAAATGAGACACTAATTTACCCTCTAGTTCAGGCCAACTTGTAATATCCAAGCAAGTTTCCACATAAAAATCAAAAGCCTCTTCTACTAAAAAATCTCCAATATTTTTCAATTTCCAGGTATCATTTAATTCTTCTAAGAAAGCCTTCTGGTTGAAATATTTGAGCCACGATTTTAGGGCTAGACTTCCATTAGGGTTAAATTTACTTACGTTTAATTTGTTGTTGTCTGACATATTTTTTTCTATTTGCAATGCGTTACTTTTATTTTTGTCTTTTAATTTTGGCATTTATATTTAATATATAAAGAAATTTAATTTTCAAGTTGTAATTTCGAATTTTATAGTTAAAAAATTTACATCTTTAAAATAATTCCATTTTCGTCTTAACGTAAGACGACTTTAAATAATAATCAAATATATATTTCTATTTCTATTTTCAAAAAAGCTTTTCTTTTTTATATACGGCTTTGAAATATATTGGAATTCTTCTCGTACAGGGTTAAAATACATCCTGTCGACTATTAAATTTTAGTTGTCATAAAAAAAGATGTATTTTAGGTACGTTACCAATTCATTCATGCAGTCGTGGATTGAAGTGAATGATAACTTTTATTTCCAAAATTGTATTTATTTTAATGATTATATTTTAAGAACAAAACAGTTTGCATACATTCAATTTTATATTGATATAATCTAAGTATAAACAAAAAACAATAATGGGTTGTATTCCTTTTGTTAAGGATTTTAAAAAATAACTCTGTGTTTGGTTCTATGATTATTTAAAATATAATTATATTAATGAATAATAAAAATCATATTTTTATTATGTCATATATATATATATATGAAAATAATTAAAAATATAAAAATGGTCAGGGGTTTAATATTAAAAACAATAGAATATCCTGACCGTTCACTACGGCATTTTAGATGGCAGAGCGCCATCTAGTGGATAAAATTTCACGGAACAAGTTAAATAAAGTGTAGATTGACATCTTGTCAATACATGCAAAAGTACACAGTCTGCACTTATACGCATGATTCACATGTGTCATTACATCATCATTTGTAATGTACTTTGTACAGACTAAGAATAAATAAATTAAAGTCTGTAATAGATTAAGAGTTAAGCTAAAGCAAGAAATTGAGATAGAAGTCCAACAAGGAGGCCTAAAGATAGGAAACTGTCAGGGCGTTACCAGAGTGTACAATATCGCTTCCGATCCACGCCCTTATAGCATCCGCTGAAATCCAATACTTCCTCTCGGAAAGATATATAAGCCTCCAACAGGGCCAGGAATAAACAGTCACTTGATAGTCACTTCACCATCAGCGGAAGCCCTCGTCGGTTGTGTCCAAGGTCCAGCTCATCGACCATGTAGCACAGTAAGAACTCTTCTATCTCCATCTTTCGCTCCTAGCTCGACTTTTATCTGTTCACGGAACTTTCCTAGTACAACTGTGTCTCTTCGTTTTTTGTGATAGACATTCGCAAGCTTTTCACTCTGCCTCGACCACGACTGCCTGTACTATGTGAGAACTGTTAAAGGTCTTCCAAGGTGCAGAGAGGTACTGGAAAACTCTTCACATCCTGACTGTTCCCCTCGGTTATCACAGTATAGCGAGAGTTGACAGGGACTCACACCATAGATTAAGTCGACTGAATTCCACAACGACAGGATTCGACAAGAGTCGACTGGATATCTCACCATATATTTAGAGCCGACAGGATGACCAAAACGAAAGATGACACAACGAAGGAGGTAAGAAGCCTGTCCAGATAGAAGCGAGAAAGAGCAAAGATGGAGGAACAAACCCGCCATTCCAACGTAACGACCGAGCAACTCTCCCCCAACAAGAGACATTTGAGAGGAGGAACGTCGCCCTAAGGGAACTCCGCAGACCCGCTAACACAGATCGCCAACGCCAGAAGCTGTCCACCCCCCCCCACAGCCGAAAATTCCGCAAGACATGGAAACCGATGATCAGAGTAGCGCAAACCCGGTGACAAGTTCCCCACCTTCGGCCTGACAACGAGACAATGCTAAAGGCGTCAAGCCGCAATCAACTAAACAAAAGCTATAAGCTTCTACAAGCCCTATGGACGACAAGCCAAGACCAAGTCTCCTGACTGAACTTTCATCAAAAATGTAAGTTTTTAAAAACCTATATAACTTCCTCGTCAAGCTCACAACTTGATTCTCCATAAATTTTGTTTTTTTTTTTCACTTTGCGCATTTTAATTCAATTTTTACCTTTTTATATCATTTTAAATTCAATTTTTAAATCTTTTACACTCTCATTTATCCAATTTTACTTTATTTTAAATTAAATTATACATTTTAATTCATTACTTTCAAATTTACTTTTAAAAAATTTGTTAATCACACTTTTTTATCAACTTACTAATATTAAATACCTTTTCTATATTTAACTATCTATAATGGCATTATCTAAATCTACAACTTGAAAAAAAATCCATTATTATTTTTATTAAAAAAAAATAAATCATCATAACATAATTCTAAACTTATTTTTGTTTTTCTTAATATCTTATTTTCATACCAAAATACCAATATCTTAGTCAAATTCATAAAATTTGTAAAAATCATTTTCATGTTCACCATTTTATTTAAACGCCCTGCTTCAAATTATTTGTCACAAGCACGACATTGCCCTTTTAAAAGGATCGTTTTAGCTACCATAATCAACGATAAAAAATAAATTTTCAAATATACAATAACATAGATGAAACGCATTTCTTAATTGCAGAAATCTTTTATGATTTCTCTCCTGAGAGGCAATATCTCAAAAATATAACATATATCCTCCCCCAAAACAAGTTAAAAATAAAGATCCCGTTCAATTCGCCGCCAGTAGCTAAATTAGGTCACCGCCCGCCAAACCTAATACCACCATTAAATTCGAACATAGATACTATTATGTTTAGAGAGCCGCTTTAATTCATGAGGCAACGCTAGATTTACATACAACTTTATTATTAAAACAATTAGCTTTTATACAACATAAAAATACAAAAGATGATGATAAGAAATTAAAAGAATATTAATATCATACATAACAACTCCTCCCTATTAGCCAAAGATAACTTAATTTTCAAAAAACGATGGAGGTTTCCTTATTCTAAAGGATATCCTCAACACAGGCTTTGGGGTTCCTTCTGATGAATCAGTTTCTTGAACAGCCGGGGGTCTTTCAATCTCAGGTGTCACTCGATGATGTAGATGGTAAGGCTTCACTTTCCCCACAGCTCCTAACTTGATCTAAATGCCGGCTCAATAATTTTCCATCCTCAGTTTCCACTTTAATTGACACTGGTCCAGTTTTCTCGGACACAACGCCAGGTAACCATCTGGAACCATGGTATCCTCTGGCCATAATTTCCTGTCCTTCTTCCACCTCTCTATGTGGTTTCCAATTCTTCATGAATTTATCTTCCTGTCTATTTCTTCCTTCAGAAATACTTTCCGGATGAAATTTGGCAACAATAGTTTTTAAATTTATATTCATTAATAACTGAGCTGGGGATTTCCGAGTTGTTCCATTTACCGCTATTCTCATTGTCAACAAGGACCTAGCCAACCTGATTGACCAATTTCCTCTGCTGTTCTTCCTAAGCAGATTTTTAAATGTTTGAATAGCTCTTTCTACTTTCCCATTTGATGCCGCATGATACGGATAAAACACAAGATGTGTCTAATGCCATTTCTTTTTAGGAAGGTCTTAAAAACTTCAGATGTAAATAAAGTCACATTGTCCGTAACGATCACATCCGGCAACCCATGAGTTGCAAACATTTCCCTCATGGTATTAACAGTAATCTCAGCAGATGTCAATGCTACGATCTTCGCTTCTATCCACTTAGAATACGCATCCACGGCAAAAAGAAATAATTTGCCTTGAAAAGGACCAGCATGATCGATATGTAACCTTGACCAAGGACTTGAAGGCCAAATCCAAGGGTAGATATTAGTCTTTGGAGGATCATGTCCACAAGACAAACAGACTCTACAACTCAATATCATTTTTTCTATGTCTTTATCCATACTTGGCCACCAGCATAATCCTCGAGCCAATACCTTCGTACCCACAATACCACATGTGTCTCATGCAATAGATTTAAAATATATTTTCTTAATTTTTCCGGAACTATAACTCTGCTCCCCCACAATGAGCAATCCTTGTGAACAGATATTTTACTAGACTTTGTAAAATACTCTTTATATTGTCGCGGAGATAAATAAAGCAAGGGGAAGTTTGGGGATAATTAGTTTATTATAAGGGAGAGATAGAGTGTACGACTTACCCCAAGACAGAGTTAATCCTAATGAGGGATGTCAGCTCCCCCCGCCGGCCAGATTCCGCGAACCCCTCACCCCCCAGGTGTCCAGGGATGATTGACAGGCGTCCCATGGGGCCTCTCGTAGTTGGAACCGCTGTGCCGCTTGACATTACTTCCTCCTTAGAGAAACAGCGACCCGCTGATTAGCTTGTCTCAGCCCTTGTTCTGGAAGGAAATCTATCACGGCTGGTGTTCCCCAGTAGAATAGAATGTTGTTCTTCAGGGTCCAGGTAGGGCTTCATCCGAATGACATGGACGATATCCTTGGCTTTCCGTGATCGGGGAGAGGGGTCCACGGGCTCTACTTCATAGGTAACTTCTGAAAGCTTCTTGGTCACCCTGTAGGGACCGAAGTATCTCTTCAGTAGCTTTTCTGATAGTCCTACTTTTCGGATGGGAGTAAAAACCCACACAAGATCATCCTTCTGGTAATAGACTGGAGTATGTTTCTGGTCGTAAAGTCTACGGTCTTTCGCCTGTGATTGTAAAAGGCGTGATCGGGAGAGTTGACGCGCTTCCTCAACTTTGGTCACAAGTTCTCCAACATAGTCGTCAGAGATCTCATCTGGTAGGTAGGGTAGTACGGCATCGATGTAGGTCTCGGCCTCGCGGGCGTGGACAAGAAAGAACGGGGTGTAGCCGGTCGCCTCCTGTTTAGCAGTGTTGTAAGCAAAAGTTACATAGGGCAAAACTTGGTCCCAGTCCTTCTGCTCAACACTTGTGTACATGGACAACATGTCTCCCAGAGTTTTGTTGAACCTTTCAGTCAGGCCGTTGGTCTGGGGATGGTAGGCCGTTGTAAATCTGTGCACAATTCCGCACAGAGCATTGATCTCTTTTATTACTTGAGAAATGAAATTTCTGCCGCGATCTGTTATCATTTCTCTAGGAGCTCCATGCTTCAAGATGACGTCTTCAACCAGGAACTTAGCTGTTTCGATTGCTCCTCCGTCTGGGATCGCTTTCGTTATGGCATACCTTGTCATATAATCGGTGCACACAATGATCCAACGGTTTCCATCTTTAGAAACTGGAAATCTTCCAAGGAGATCAACCCCGACCTTATAGAATGGTTTTTCTACGGGCGGTATGGATACAAGTTGTCCAGCCGGACGTCGAGGCAATTTCTTCCTTCGTTGACACTCCCGACAATGGCTTACATATTGGCGAACAGTTCTGTAAAGGCCAGGCCAATAGAATCGCTTCTTGACTTTGTCATACGTTCGGGCGAAACCCAAATGCCCAGCTGTAGCAGCATCATGTAAATCTGCCATAACTTCCGATCTTAAGTGTTTAGGGATCATCATAAGCCAGGGTCTTCCAGTTGTGCTATAGTTTTTCTTGTATAAGATGCCGTCGATAATGCTGAATTCCTTTCTGGTGTAGCCCGAGTTTAAATTATCGATTATTTTAGCTAAATCCGGGTCTTTAGTCTGCTCTATATCGACGTTGGTTAGTGACATCACAGCACTTGATTGATCGTTCTCAAGCGGGCTCCTTGACAGACAATCGGCATCCTTATGTTTGCGTCCGCTCTTGTAGATAACGGTCACGTCAAATTCTTGCAACTTCAGCGCCCATCTTGCCAAGCGGCCAGAAGGATCTTTCTGCCCTACCAACCAACATAGAGAATGATGATCAGTGACAACCGTGAATGGTCGACCAAACAAATATGGGCGGAATTTGCTAATAGACCAGACTACAGCAAGGCATTCTTTTTTCGTTGTAGAATAGTTATTTTCAGCCTTTTTCAAGCTTCTAGATGCATAAGCTATAGGCCGCTCCTTCCCACCTTGTATTTGTAGAAGAACAGCTCCAATACCATGTCCGCTTGCATCCGTGTGTAGATGGGTATCAGCGGATTCATCAAAGTGTCCCAAGACAGGCTCTGAAATTAGAGCTGTTTTAAGGACTTCAAACGCTTTCTCTTGAGCTGCATCCCAATAGAATTGCTTTTCAGTCTTCAGTAGGTCATGCAAAGATCTAGCTTTGTCGGCAAAGTTCTCAATAAATCTTCGGTAATAGGAACATAATCCAAGAAAGCTCCTCAGTTCAGAGATATTCCTTGGCCTCGGAAATTTAGAGACGGCTTCAACTTTATCTGGATCTGGATGAATTCCATTGGCGTCAACAAGGTGTCCCAAAATCTTTATCCTCCTTGATCCAAAAAGACACTTTTTGTGGTTCAAGCTTAGTCCAGCTTTCTGGATGCAGCTTAATACAAGTTGTAGACGACGTAGATGTTCCTCAAAGGTAGGTGCGTAAACTACGATGTCGTCCAGGTAGCAAAGGCACATGTTCCATTTAAGACTGCCCAGAACACTATCTATCATCCTTTCAAACGTTGCTGGAGCGTTGCAAAGACCGAAAGGCATTACTTGGAATTCATACAGCCCATCTGGAGTGATGAAAGCAGTTTTCTCCCTGTCTTTTTCGTCCACTTCAATCTGCCAATACCCGGACCGAAGATCCATCGTGGAGAAGTAACTAGAGCCAGCTAAACTGTCCAAGGCATCGTCAATGCGTGGCAGCGGGTAAACATCTTTTTTTGTTATCTTATTTAATCGACGGTAATCAACGCAGAATCTCCAGGTCCCATCTTTCTTTCGAACTAGAATAACTGGAGATGACCAAGGACTTTCAGAGGGCTTCACGATGTGATTTTCAATCATCTTGTTCACTTCATCTTGAATTAGTCGTCGTTCACTTGGTGCTACTCTAGAGGGCCGCTGTTTGATAGGAGACTGGTCGCCTGTGTTTATCTTGTGCTTCACAGTACTGGTGGGCTTAATAGGAGTACTCCCAAAGTCAAATATGCCAATAAACTCGTTAAGGCATGAAACAAGCTGTAACCTTTGAATTTCAGACAGCCCTGGATCTAGAGTAATGTTTATCTTCTGTGACCATTCACGTGACTTTAGCTGCGTTTCTTGTAACTTATCGCTGGATTCAATAAGACTGCAGATATTCCCATTCTCATAACTTTCCATGGTGCACATATTCATTCCTGATGGAATCAGTTGCGGCCAAGACGCTCCATTCGCCACCCAAATGCTACCTCGGCCGTGTCGAAATGTAACCAATGAGTTTGGTATAAGAACTTCCTTTCTTAATAATAAGTCCTTAGAAGTTGAGACAAAAACATCTCTAACACCACATATTTCTTCGTTTATCACACTGATCTTCTTTATTGATTTAGGCGGGATGACAAAGTCGTCGGAAGCAAACAATCTCTGGTTTTCCTCCTCTCGAGATTCCAGGACGGAGGTTTCCCCGAGATGTAGTTCATTTCTGCCACAATCAATGACGGCCTCGGTGGCCTTGAAGAAGTCCCATCCAAATATGATGTCATGGCTGCATTCCACCATAACAACGAATTCAAATGAGATATTCAGACCATTAACTTCTATGTTCAGGACACATTTTCCTAGGGTCTCTATTAAATTTTTGTTTGCGGCTTTAAGAATGGGACCTGGTTCTTTGAAGAGAGGTGTCTTTAGTTTGCGTCGAAATTTGTCTGAAATAACAGAAAAGTCGGCTCCCGAATCCACCAATGCTTTAATTTTGCGTCCATTTATTTCGACCATAACAAAATTTTCTTTTAATTTAGCGGCGATGTACCCTGGAGGATTTTCCTCAATGGCGACCTCACCCCCGTTAGAAGCCGCTCCACTTAGTTTTTCACATTCTGAGGCATGGGAGAACGGCTGAAACGACGGGCTGGTGACTGGGATTGTCTTCGGGCTGGCAACCTTGCACGGCTTGGATGTGGGGAAGAGCTCCGGTAGAAGTACGTCGAGGTTTGGGGCGTTACATAGTCGTCGTCGGCGTCATATCTCGGGGGTCGACTCGAAAATCCAACATTTCTTCCTTCTCCGCCATCCCTTGTCCTGGCTTCAGCAAAGACCTGCCGTCGTTCCCTACAATAACGGACGACATGTCCGGGTCGTCCGCAGTGGAAGCAGATAGGTTTGTCGTCGTAGGTTCTCCAATGTTCCGTCTTTCTGGGTTGGGTTGGTCGGTCGATATTATAATAGGGCGTTCGTGGTTGTTGTTGTACCACGTTGACTTGTGGTCTGGTAGGTTGTAGAGCACGGCTGACCTCTTCCCTCACAGTCTGTTCCAGGGCGTTCACCTCTCGGAGCGGATTGATCACTTCAGGTGCTGAGAAAACCTTTTGTATCTCTTCTCTAACGATGCGGCGAATTAAGCCGGCCAAGTCGTCTGAGTCGTCAACACACGAAATGGGCATTACGTTTGACAACCTGGCGAATTTCGTACGGCCGATCCGGCGCTGCTTGACGGTTGTCAGATGACGGCAGAACTTCAGGATCTCATCTACCGTCTGTATGTCTTTCGCCACCAATACCTGGTATGTGTCCTCCGAAATTCCCTTTATAATGTGAGCAACTATTTCACCTTCTTCCATGCGAGGGTTCACCTGGTGGCAGAGACTAAGAATCTCCTGGATGTATGACTCGCTGGATTCCTCGGCCTTCTGTGCTCTTGACTTCAGAACTTCCTCGGCGCGTCGAGCAGAATCCTCTTGCAGTCCGAACACACCGCGGAATGCGTCTTCAAAGCTTCTCCACGAGTTGAGTGATTCTTCGTTATTATCAAACCACCTTCCAGCAGTTCCGTTCAAGTAAAATACGACGTTGGCAAGCTTCATGGTCTCGTCCCATCTGTTGTACTTTGACACCCTCTCGTACTCTTTCAACCACTGTCCAGGGTTTATATTTCCATCTCCAGAAAAGGTAGAAGGATCTCGTTGGCGCTGACAAGGGAGGTAGGATCCGCTAACAGTAGGTCTGTGGTCGTCTTCCATTTCTATTCGTTGTGGCAAAGGTTGAAGAATTGGTTCACGTCCCTGTAGACGTCGACTTCTTCGAAGTTCCGTCACGCTACCCAGCGTCTCCGCCAAAATATGTCGCGGAGATAAATAAAGCAAGGGGAAATTTGGGGATAATTAGTTTATTATAAGGGAGAGATAGAGTGTACGACTTACCCCAAGACAGAGTTAATCCTAATGAGGGGTGTCAGCTCCCCCCGCCGGCCAGATTCCGCGAACCCCTCACCCCCCTGGTGTCCAGGGATGATTGACAGGCGTCCCACGGGGCCTCTCGTAGTTGGAACCGCTGTGCCGCTTGAAAATATTTATCCTCAAAATTTCTAGCAGGCCACCCATTCATTGCCCATAATTTAATTCTAGATAGAATTGGGTCTTTACCAGTCACTCTCGCAACCTCCGAAGCGCTAATAGCAGAATATTCTGATTCTATAAAAAATACCTCCGGTTGGTTTGGAATTTGGCTTGGTGACTCATTTAATGGCAGTCTTCTCAGTGCGTCCACATTTCCATTTTTAATTCCTGGTTTATATTCTATGGTATATGTATATGCAGAAAGAGTTAGACACCATCTCATCATGCGAGGCGATAGTACTTGTGGTATTGGCTTGTTCGGGTTGAAAAGACCAACTAGAGGTTTATGGTCTGTTACAATTTTGAATTTTCTCCCCAGAAGATACTGCGAAAACTCAGAAACAGCAAAAATAACTGCCAAAGCCTCTCTATCGATTACCACATATCTTCTCTCAGTTTTATTTAAAGTTCGGGAGGCAAACACAACTGGCCTTTCAATATTATGGTTTATTTGCGACAAAATGGCGCCAACACCATACTACGACGCATCACAGTCGACCAAAATAGGCAGATCTTCATTAAAATGTGCTAAAACAGACTTAGAACTAATCAAGTCCTTAGCCTCTGCAAAAGATCTTTGATGTTCTTTATTCCATTTCCATGGATTATTACTGTCCAACAGTCTATGGAGAGGTTCAGCTACTGTGGCTTTTTTATTCAAAAACCTCTCAAAATGATTAAGAAGCCCAAGAAAAGACATCAATTCCTTTTTATCCGAAGGTGGTCTAGCATCTTTTATAGCTCTTAATTTCTCCTCGGATGGACGTATTCCTTTATGATCAATAATCATTCCTAGAAATTAGATTTCTGGAACATAAAATTTGCATCTTTCTCTTTTAAGAAGCGGAGCAGTACCTTTTCAGTTTTTCTGATCATCACAATCTCTTCCTGAAATCAGGACATCATCTGAATATACTGCAACTCCAATTCCACTCAGAAGAGTATCCATGAATCTCTGGAATGTTCCAACGTATGAATTTAAGCCAAAAGGAAGACGCTTCACCTTATATAATCCTCTAGGTGTATTAATAGCGAGAATTTCTGCAAATGTTTCATCCACTTTTAACTGCTCATATGCTTGAGTCATATCCAACTTAGTAAACACTCTGCCACATCTCAATCTATCCAAAAGTTGCGGAATTGTGGGCAGCGGGTATTTATCAGGATTACTATACAAATTTACTGTAATTTTATAATCGTGGCATATTCTTATAGTAAAAGATTTGAAGCGAACAAGGATACTTTTCTTTTAAACTTGTTGAGATGCCTGACATTAAGTATGGAGTCTTGAGTTTTTATATCACTGGTAATCCCTACCAGTAAATCTGCCATATTTCGTGCTGGGAAATGTTGTGAAACTATACAAATAAGTTCTTTGACAGTTTTTGATAAAATGCGGATTTTCGAGTAACATCCTTTAGTGCGGGCTCGTAGTAATTTGATATGAATATCATCTATTGCCATTTTTGAGTAATCGTTTCCAACGGGGTCCTTGATCCTGAGGGAAGGTGGTATGAAGTTGTGTAATTCGCAAATTTTGTTGAACTCCAGATGTTTCCTCCATCTTGCCAAAGCCAGCGATTTAAAATGGATCATTTTCTTGTAGTAATCAAGATCGGGATTCATAATGGTTCAAAGATATAATCGGATAACTATAAACAATGTATAGAAAGTTGGAATCCTCTGATGAATATAAGTAAAAGATTTGAAGCGAACGAGGATACTTTTCTTTTAAACAAAAGAAAAGTATCCTCGTTCGCTTCAAATCTTTTACTTATATTCATCAGAGGATTCCAACTTTCTATATATTCTTATAGTGCCGTCATTCTTTAGGACCGTCACAATTGGTGATGCCCATTTGGTAAATTTAACCGGTTCAATAACTCCTTGCTCTTCCAGTGATTTTAATTTTTCATCTACTAGATCTCTCAGAGCAAATGGCACGGTTCTGGCCTTTACAAATTTGGGTTCTGCATTCTCAGGAATGTCAATATGGATCAAATGTCCATTATAGGCATCAATTTCTTGTTTAAATACTTCTTCAAATTCAGAAGAAAAGAGATTTGTTTCAATATGATTCAAAAAGTTTATCTTCAGGCGAAACGCTTCAAACCACTGCCTTCCCAGAATGTTAGGATCCAGACCATCAGCCACTAAGATTGATAATATTTTAAAACCATTTGTTACTTTTGCTTTAACAAAAAGCTTTCCCAAAATTTTGACGCGACTTGACGACCATGTCTTTAACAGCACTTCAGATTTCTCAAGTTGGGTTACTTTCCAATATTTTGAAAATGTTTCTTTATTTAGTAATGAGTATGCACTTCCTGAATCTATAAGCATTGATACGTCATGATTATCCAATTTTACCTTTATGTAAAAAGGATTACTTAAACTTTCAGTTCCAAGACAGTGTAGGTATGTGTCGCTATTACTTCTATGCAAGTATTCAAATTTCTTTTCTCTAGTCAGACATGCCTTCTGCAGATGACCAATTTTTCCACATTTGAAACATTTTGAATTTCTGAATTTGCATATATGAGAGGCCAATGATTTCCTTTACAACGTATACAAATAATTTCCTTTTTTAATCCTTTCGCAATTCTATTGAATTCAGTTTGCTTCGATTTAAATGGTTCACCCTTATTAGCTTTATTTAATATATTTACATCAGGAGTCGTCTCCATCAAAACACTAGCATTCGCACCTGCCGACTCATCACATAGAGCTATATTTATGGCTTTTTCCAAAGTCAAAGTTGTTTCAGATAATAATCTCTTTACAAGCGACTATTTTCTTAATACACTCACCAATCTGTCTCTCAAACGATCATCCAAATCAACAAACTCACAGTTCTCACTCAATCTTCTTAATTCTGCTATATAGGAAGCAATCGATTCATTACCTTGATTATGTTTGTTAAAATGGTAGCGCTGGACTATTACATTGGGTTTAGGGCAAAAATGTCCAGTCAGTATATTAAGTATTTCTTCATAATCTACGTGAGCTAAATCTTTTGGAGCGGCCAATGACCTTGCCAAAGCGTAAGTTTCAGGGCCTATTAAAGTAAGAAAAATAGCTTTTTTCTGCGTGATTTTTTCAACTCCATTTGCCAAGAAAAAGAAGATCATTCTATCCATGTATGTTGTCCACTTCTCTGGCTTAAAAGGATCAAAATATTCAATATTTCCGAAACTTGCCATCTTTAAAAATTAAAGTTTAGTTTAGTTTAAAAATTAGCTCTAAGATTACTTTACCTTAAAAAAAAAAAATTCTCGTCGCCAATTTATTATGTTTAGAGAGACGCTTTAATTCATGACGACACGCTAGATTCACATACTACTTTATTATTAAAACAATTAGCTTTTATACAAAATAAAATACAAAAGATGATGATAAGAGATAGAGAGAAAAATTAAAAGAATATTAATATCATACATAAAAGATACACTCCCTCGTCCCTTTCTTTTACATGCACAATTAATTAGCAGCACATATTTCTCAACAAACTCTACAACACCTTCACACATCACTTTCTCCATTTGGCAACAATTAATAGCGCGCGACTTAGCAACAAATCAATATCGAGCCACACAAGATTCATATCGTCGCCACTAAACGTGCCACATTCACTAACAGCCAAAATTTCTCGATACATGTTCGTACAACCACCACCCTTGACTAGTAAATTTGTTATTAATGGTGAAACAGGTTAGATTTTGTACCAAACAACGACTTCACGTGACACCTTTTCATTCACAATTTTTCATTTCGTGTCACAGCGCCAAACCACAAAAAAAAAAACACTTTTCAGGCCACAAAGACGCCTTCATGCCTGTGACACATCTCACCCCAAAGCGTGTCCACGTCGAAAGTCACACCTTTCACACATCTGACCTAATCACCGTGAAGAACATTTTTTACTAAATCTAAACTAAGTTCGAAACAACAACCTACGGACATCGAGAAAACTACAACTTTCCAATAGACCAGAAAATTGCCAACCTCAAAAAAAGAAGAGAGAGAGAAAGTCAGCTTCAAGTAAATGACAAATCTAACAAACACACTGCACGAGTAACCATCCCAGAAATAGAACCCCGACGATATCCGAGAAAAACAGGAAGTGAACGCCTTTTATGACGTCACTCCCCAAAGTCGCTACTATCTTTGGACAATGTTTTTACAATGTCCTCTCTCCCCGCTCTAGGCAGATGTTAATGACCGCTATCTTCATGATTGCTATTTTCTTTTAAATACATGTTTCATAATAACCATTTAGCTCTTCTCACAAATCTCACAAGCTCCTTAACATCACACAACACAAATCAAACATTTTATATGTTAAGTGATATCACAATACAATTAATTTCACAATCATATTTTACTCTACTCCTAAAAACCCACCGTCTAAACATTTTTTATTATTAAACCATTAGAAAAAGAAGTATAGCTGCCAAACAGTTGTATATTATGTGACCACCAACGTGACCTCAATTATAAAAAGCTTCATTAACAATCACCAATAAAATCATTTGGTTAAGTCTAATATAGACTTTATAACGCAAAAGCGATATCGTTCTTTACATATCATCTTTTTGGACAAACGACAAGATCATTTCACATATTCCTAGTTTCAGAGAGTCATAAAAACACCTATGTTTACCAAATCACACATCACAGTTGTAACTTCTCTTCAAAAGATAATTTTTGTCCAATTCTACTAACTTTTATCTAATCATTATAATAATCTTTAATTATATTTAATTTGAATAAATCTTTAAATACATAAATAAGTTAAAACAAAGCATCTAGGGCTGCGTATCTTTTATTTTATAATTATAAAACAAGCTTTCGGGCTCATACATAATCTTTAAATATATTTTTTTTGCCTTCAATTTTTAATCCAACATTTTTTTTTATTAATCAATTTTACTTTTAATTTTCATAATTATATTTTAGTAGTACAAAACGTTTATTTGCTTTCAAAAATCATTTTGATTCTTAATTATCATATCTTTTATATATTACATGTTTGATTTTGTCCACTTAAAGTTTATTCACCCACAATCATATTTCTATATTTTTTTTAATTTTATAATTGTGTTTAAATACCTTTATTATATGACAATGTTTATCAATAACTATCGGGCATGCAACAATCGCTACAACAATCATATTCTCTAACCACTTACTATACTTTTCACTATATATTTCAGCCATTGCTTCACATCAACTTAGAAAAACGACAGTACTGCTTGACCTTTTTTTTTTCGTTATTTCAACAAACTCTTTGAACACAGTTCCTCAGATTTAAAAATCCCAACTTCTGGCCTGAACACGTTTCAAAAGTTTATTTTAATCATCCACAGAGCACAAACACCAACGCATGCACAAAGCGTTCACAACTTTCAACTTTTTTTTTAGCTCTAGCGGACCACAATCAACCTTTGATATCAAGTCAAGTCAGATCACCTACTGTCGCTACAAGAATTCTACTTATCGCATGGCTAACATCACTCCTTTCCCAATCATATTAATGAACACTTTTTCTTCAACAACTTTTAACCCCTAACCCTAAATTTGTGACAACGCACTGTAACCCTTATATAGGATCGCAAGTGAAACATTGCCTAGGAAGAGGCTCAAGTCTATATCCTCGTTTTGCACCTGGATCTAACTATTTGGTTGCATGTGTAATACTTACAATTGCATATTATTTAACCCCTAACCCTTTCCAACGCCCGCCAATAATATTTTAGAATGACAATTTTTATTTTATAATCATTTTATTTTAATCATAATTGTTTTTAATCAAACAAAGGTTTTATCTAAATTTCACTTTTATATAATGAATATCATAACTTTTAAATTAAACATAAGTTTTATTTTTATTATTTTCAGATATATCCAAACAAATCATCTTGTTATAGCCCTTTCTACCCTTACAGTTTAAATTAATTAAAAGAAAATTCAATTACTTACCTGTGTTAGAGAGGCTTTACCCGTTCAAACCCGGATAAACCCTTTCACTCCCGGGGCCCATCTATGGTAATTTAAACCAACAACCTTATATTGTATATAATAAAACAAGATTATCATGCTGTATAATAGAAACACTTATTTTAATAATTATACGCATGATTCACATGTGTCATTACATCATCATAAGCAATGTACTTTTTACAGATTGAGAATAAATAAATAAAAGTCTGCAATAGATTAAGAGTTGAGCTAAAGCAAGAGATTGAGATAGAAGTACAACAACGAGGCCTAAAGATAGGAAACAGTCAGGGCGTTGCCAGAGTGTACAATATCGCTTCCGATCCACGCTCTTATAGCATCCGCGGAAATCCAATACTTCCTCTCGGAAATATATATAAGCCTCCAACAGGGCCAGAAATAAACAGTCACTTGATAGTCACTTCATCATCAGCGGAAGTCCTCGTCGGTTGTGTCCACGGTCCACCTCATCGACCTTGTAGAACAGTAAGAACTCTTCTATCTCCATCTTTCGCTCCAAGCTCGACTTTTATCTGTTCACGGAACTTTCCTAGTACAACTGTGTCTCTTCGTTTTTTTGTGATGGACATTCCCAAGCTTTCCACTCTGCCTCGACCACGACTGTCTGTATATGTTCGCGTGGATTCGAGCAGCGAGGATGCACGGGCGCGCGCACCTGCCTCAAACTTTGCTGGCTTGGAATTTATAACCGCCTCCGAAGAGAAGGGTAATTTTAAATTTTTATGGGGGATTCCCCACCCCCCGAATTATACATTCAAATATTTGCTTCGAGCAATGCTCTTCAGCAAACTATTAAAACAAGGCCAGTTAGGAATTAATTAACACAGAGCAATAACGCGCCATCTATACATATAAAATAAAAGAATTTAAAAGCGCGAATGTTTCTTTTATACATGAAACGAACTTCTACTGTCCTTACTGCGATGAAAAAATAGTAGAAGTTCGTTTTATGTATAAAAGAAACATTCGCGCTTTTAAATCCTTTTATTTTATATGTATAGATGGCGCGTTATTGCTTTGTGTTAATTTATTCTTAACTAGCCTTGTTCTTATAGTTTGCCGAAGAGCATTGCTCGAAGCAAATATTTGAATGTAATTCTACTGTCCTATAAGCTTATGTCCATAGTTTACTTGAAAACCATTAAGATTCCACCTAAGATTCCATCCTTCAGTGTAGCATATAAAAGCAGAATGATCCAATACAATATTAGATCTCTGAGAAGCGGTCTGGTGGATTAAATTGGCGAAACCGCTGGGAGGGTTCACCACTGATGAGCCAAGCCCTCCCAATATATTTTTTCATCGCAGTAAGGACAGTAGAAGTTCCTTTTATGTATAAAAGAAACATTCGCGCTTTTAAATCCTTTTATTATATATATATGTTGTAGATAAATGATAAAACTAACTTTGACTTGTGCGCAATTAATAGGTAGAAAATCTTACTTTTGATAAATAATCTTTAAGATAATAAACTCATAGATAAAAAAAACTTGTTATCATCATCGCAATGAGGGCGCTGCTTGGGAGTTAAATCTACAAATCTGTAAATAACTCTAAGGATATTCAAGATATTATTTTTCAAAAACCTTCCCGGGGCTATACCTAATAATATCCCAAAATTTCACAGCGATTGGATGTATGGTTTTTGAATCTATAGAGTACAGACAGACAGACAGATAGACAGACAGACATTCAATTTTATTTATATATAGATTCGCAAGTATCATTTGATCGTTAAGAAAAAAACATGTATCAAAATTATCTCATTTTCCTAAATATGTCACAAACTAATCACAATCCAGATTTTTCAAAAATTCCAAATTTACACACCAATATATACAAACTAAATGAGCCATATTAATACTTGAAGCAATATATTCGTAAAATGCGGCAATAAATGCTACAACCCCAATATTGACAAAATCAAAAATTAATTCATTAAACTCTGCAATGAAACTGTTTGACTCTATTGTGATGGCTGTTTTGATGTATGCTGCTCCAATTTGGGCAACAGAGTATAAAGATTTATTAGACCATATATAAGATACATTTATTCGTAGGTTTTTGAATTTGCCTAGATATACACCAGGATACATAATAAGACCAGAAACAGGCCGCGTCTCATTAATAATAACAGCTCTGAAATTGACCTTGAAATATTGGCTGAGGGTGCTGAGTATGGATACAAATAGACTGCCTCGAATATGTTTAACTAGAATGAGGCAATTATCCTGTGCTACAGGTGCGCCCATCGGGTTTATAAAACAATTAAGCAATTTACTCAATAATAACGGATCCTCGTGGCTTACTTATTGTAATGATCCTGATTCACTAAGGAATGCTATCCCTGGAATATTAAGAACTGCGATAGAGCAAACAATACAAAACGACTTAACAAGAATAACCCAATCAAAGTTATATTCCCACTATAGAGACATATATACAACGTTTACCACCGAAGAATACTTCTTAAGTGAACTCCCTTTTCCTATCATCAGATTAATTGCACAATTTAGAACCCTTTCAATTTTTTTCAGAGAACACCATTTGATTTTATTGAGGCGTGAAGACCTGAAATGCACTTTCTGTGGATCAGGAATAACAACGGAGATGTTGCACTACTTATTTGACTGTGCTGCTCTGTCTGAGGAAAGACGAAAACTAAATGATAAAAGGGGGCAACTTTGTCCTTCATTTCCGGCACTGATTAATGAAATATCAAAGAATAGGTATATAGCGATGGCGATATTTGGATTCCACAAGACTATAGCCCGGAAAAAGGCCTCATAGTGTTCTCCCTATCCCTTGTGAACTGGCGAATCCTGTATAGGGCGAGAGGCCCTAAATAAAGGCTTTTGTTGTTGTTGTATATTCGTAAAAAGGCAAAACCTCCAAACTTAATAATAAATCCATTCAACTTCAAAAGCAATATTTGACCATAAAAGAACAATAGAATGCCCTTAAAAGTAATCGAGATATGTAAAATCGATCCAATCACATTTGGATATTACAATGTAATATTATTTTATTATCTCCATTTTACTATATTATTCCCTACATTCTATTTATAGTTCACTCACAGCTATTATATTTTTTGTTGCTCCATGGGAGGGGGAGGGGGGGGGGACGTTGCCATTGCCCCGTTGGTCAGCCACATTTCAGAGTTCCCTGTACACGGTTACCGTTACGGCTCGGGGCTCACGACACCGTACTTCGTCCTACAGGGCAGTCCCTTACTTGTGCTGCTTCTCCCGCCCGCCACCTAGAGAATGGATTGTTTTTTTTTGTTTGTTTTTTTTTTTTTTTTGTTGTTGGTTTTTAAGGCCCTTCAGTTGGCCAGTATAGTGATCAGGGTGCACGGACCTTTCTGTTCTGCTCCATGGACAAGACACCGCCACCACTATATTTTTTAATTATTGAATATGTTTTGGTAGTTGGCGACTTCTATACGCTTCAAGAACCTGAGTTACCTTATGTTTTTATCTTTTTTTATTGTGTTGATTGTTTATATTGCCTTTATTTTTTCCGAACTCTTATATTTCACTTGTTTATGTTTCATACCTCATTGTAATATCCATTCATTATAACTAAAGCTTAAGAAAGGAAAAGACCCTAAAGTGCTCAATCAAATAATTTTTAAAATCTTTGGTGAGTTATTTATATAAATTTTAATCTGAATAATTATTTTTCTATTAATAATGAACTTGTTTTTGTTAATTGATATGACTTTTCAATTTGAATATTAGAATGAGTGTCTGCGGGGTTTCTTTTTTATATAACCCTTTCGACAGCTGTCGTATCCGGGAAGTTATAAACAAATAGATATTGTATTGCGATAATATAAAAGAACAAAAAGGAGCTTCTTGTGTAGAACACGTTTATTCCGCTAACTTTCGAAAGACATCGTTCTTCAACAGACGTGAAGATACTCGTAAAGCATAATGCATGACAATATATAGAAGTACAATGAGAGACAAGTGATATGCAAATTTGTAACTAACATGATGGCATATTGTATAGAACTAATGGATTGTTTAGTTGAACACAACCCCCTCTTTATAATACTAAAAAAGTAAATAAACTAGGATATAAAAATATAAATGCACGCTATAAACTTTGAGATGTAACACTCCTCAGTGACCATTACACCTAAAGTGAACTTGTCATCGTTGATAAGACAGATTTTAGGTGAGGAATAATAAACTTTACGCTCAACTTATTTCTAGAAGAAAGCAAAACTTGCTGAAATGATGAGAAATTGTGATGGAAAGTTCGAAAATGGACCTTGGTACCACAATCAAAGCCTGGAAATAGTTCTTTTCCAAATTTTCCAATGCCAAAGATTTGATAGCCATCATAAATATTCTTTATTAGAGTAGAAATTTTGTCAAATAGAGGATAGATAATTGATGGAATGTTACCATCACACATACATCTCTTCCCGTATGGCTAGACATAGGGGTCGGCAAACTTTTGAGTCGGAAGAGTCAAAAATTACAATTTACAAAATATCAAAGTTTTTAAAGAACCACAAAATAATTTTCATGTCAACAATAAATTGTACTCGCATAAATATTATTTGTATATGGAACTATATAAAGATCAGCAGCTTAACATCCAAAGAGCCGCAGTTTGCCGATCCCTGGTCTAGACACATGTATCATTGTCTCTGGTGGGCCAGGAATTACCAGACATAAAAACTACACTGGCTAGGTTAAATGTTGTCTGAAGCTTTTCTTCGGCTTTATAGCTTCATTACACAAAAGGCTCAAAAAACACGGAGCGAATTGACTAAGTTTGGGTCAAATTAATATTTGAAATAAATTAGTAATTGCCAATTTCATGTTAGTTAGTTTGAACCTTTGTAAGCACAAAAAATGCAGGTTAAAATTGAATAAATTGATAATAGAATTATACTTATCGCGGAGCTGAGGTTTCTTGCGTCCTTCCACAATCGCCACCTAGCGGAGAATGTCGACTGCTACTTCCGTGTTGTCAGAATTATAGATGCTACTAACAACTATAAAAATTCCCTCATAAGAACTTGAAAGAAGGATTTCTCACATCATTGGTGCTGTGGTTCCATTCCTGGAGAGACACTAATGACCAACCTAGATAGACGAGACATGACATTCATTTTCCGACTGAAAACATGCAACACAAGGAAAATATTCTTTGAAGGCAAAACCAAACACTTCCCAAACTACACAAAATGTCTGGCTTGTGAGGCATCCCCGGGGCACATTCTGCAGTGCTGTGGCCTAAACAAGCAAGATATCTACAAAATCCCCCATCAAGTCATCAATATACTAGGAAAGTTTGGTCTGCGCGAGTTGGTTAAAGCAATCAACTGATGAATTAAAAAAAAAGAATTATAGAAAGAAAAATCAAAGCGAAAAAATCCAATTTTTGGATTCATAAATCCTAATTTAAATATTAGTTCTCAAATATTATTTCACCTGAGCCCTACCATCAGACAAGAAGCCCCACCAGCTGCTGTTTCCCATGAGAGGATTCAGGCGGTGGCCTCCCAGTTACTGTCAGGGAAATCAGATACTGTGACCTTTTCAAAGGGTGTGTGCAAGAATCGAGTCCAATGTAGCAATCTTTTCTTCAAAATATAAGTTATTGAATGAGGATTCACTACTGATGAGCCAAACCCTCTTGTTCAATAACTTATATCATTGCAGTAAAGTAAGTAGATATAATATTTGACGATATTATTGAAAAGAAACGCATTGCCAGTAAATTTATTTGTTACAAATTTCATTACCCGTTGAAATTTTAATTTATTCGTGAAAAGAAACATTGGCGTCTCAATATTTTTATTTGTTATTTTATTACCTGTATTAAAACAGATATAGAAGGCATGAAATATTTTTCGAAACTAAATTTTTTATTCTACAAGTTTCCTAAATTTTTCATCCCATTTTAATTCGAATGATAGTATCAGTCGTTCTAGCTATGGAATATATTATGTAAATTCACTTGAAATTTATTCTTTTAATTGCAACATTGAATCGCCCTCTTTTTGAGGTTCTTCCTTTCCTCAGCGACCACCGGTTCGAAGAACTACCTACCTTGGAACATCACGTCTTGATCTTTCTCTTGACGGGCTTTTTTTTATCTCTCTCTCTTTCTCCTCAGCGACCTTCCACTTGGATTCTACAAGACTTAATAGCCATCTTGACCAGCTTTTTTCTACCCTGAACGACCAGCAGTTCGTAAAGCTACCTTTCTCTTAGACTCGACATGCTTTGATCGCACACTTGACGGGCTTTTACTCTCCTCAGCGAATACATTTTCGAAGAGCCGGATTCCGCTGGAATGTGACATGATTTGATCACTCTCTTGACAGAATTTTTCTCTCTCCAGAGACCGCCCTTCTACTGGGACTCGCAACATCTTCATCACACTCTTGACGGGCTTTTACTCTCCTCAGCGAATACATTTTCGAAGAACCGGATTCGGCTGGGATCTAACATGATTTTATCGCTCTCTTGACAGAATTTTTCTCTTTCTCCAGAGACCGCCCTTCTACTGGGACTCTCAACATCTTGATCGTCCTTTTGACGGGCTCATTCTCTCCTCAATGACAGCCCTTTCGAACAGCTACCTATCGCAAATAATTATTACACACAACTTTATACGAAGATCGCTTGCTGAGGATGCATTCGGATCGACTTGACATTTCTCCTGATATATTTTTTCTCTTTTCAACCATTTATATCTTGTAATCAAGTACAAGCATCAGCACTGCTGCATTGATATCCAATTCAGAGGATTGAACCCCATTTTTAAAGCAGACTAATAATATAATTTTCCAAAAAGATCATGCTCGACCACATACAGCCAACATCTCACGAGACTTCCTTCAGAATGTTGACAACCTTCCCTGGCCAGCATGTTCCTCAGAATTTTCCCCAATTGAGCATGTATGGGGCATGATGGAGAGAAAAATTTGGCAATCTCCACAGCCAAATAATCTTCAACAGCTTCGGCAAAAAAAAAAAAAAAAAAGAAATGGCTTGGTCTAGCATCCCACAAGATGTCTTGAAAAAACTATTTGACAGTATGTGCACCACCATGTATGTAGCCGCTTTTTTACTTGCTAAAGGAGAACACACCAAATATCGATTTAAAAAATCTGTGTATTTCAGTATGTAAATAACTACCTTGCGGTTTCTTCTATCTTCTTATCTTGTTGCTTATTTGTTTAATGTATATGTTTATTTAATGCTCTTTTTCTTAATTGTTCATTTTCTTTTTGATAATTTTGTTACCTACTCTACTACGATATGAATTATTGAAATAGTTTCACGCGCAATTATCCAGATCGGATATAGCGTGTCTTATTTGCAACTGGTAATAATTATATAAATAAATTATTCACGTTACAATCATATAACTAACCGCTTTTCTAAAAAATTACATAAGTATTTCTAGGTGGTGCAATTTTTTGGTCGTGGCCAGTGTATATTAAACACTTCATCCTAAAATCCAATATCGAACAAGATATGAATCTCTCTCTCTCTCTGTGAGCTATGCAATATATGATCCACGTTACTTAAATTTAAAAGATCGGGTAATACACAAGTCTGTAAAACAGTAAACAAAGGAACAAGATAAACAAAAAGGAGTTATATATATATATATATTTGACATAATTTAGATAATTATATAAAATTATTCATTATAAAAGGTAAATAATAAAGGCTGTATCTATGTATAAGTACCATTTATGAATAAATATTTAAATCTTACCAAAAACATTTTACAAAGTTCTGGCAACAAGAAAAATACAAAAGACCACTTATGAATCTTTAAAAAAAGGTGAAAAGTGATAGGTAAAATTATAAAGACAAATTAGAATATTTGACGCCTTAGGTTGTAACTATGTTTCGCTCTATCGATAATATTAAAAACATTTCTTAAACTTTTACTGCCGGTTTGTTTGATCAAAAGTATATTTGAGTCTGATAGTATTGCGAGCTTAATGAAGAGCACAGAACATACCCTGAAGTCTCGTATATAATTTTATCAACACCTAACGTCATAAAAAAAAACCAAGTGACATTGAATGTCAATTAGTATGATATTTTAAGTAGTCAAACTAAAATTTAAACAAAAAATGTAGGATTTTAAAAATATCTCGACACCAATAAGTTGTTACAAAAGTGCGAGAGATTTAAAATTTATATTTTATAGCTATAAATTAAAGATATACGAAAACGACTCGAGACGTAAAGTTCTTTTGGTGATATGTTTAACGGAGTTAACATTTCTGCTCATTGAAATTTCCGCCTCGTGTTGGGCAATCCTGCTGCAGAATAGGCTTGTGATATATGTTAGAATTATCAGCTTTACCTGTTTGTACTCCCTGTATTAGTATAAGAATAGGGTGGCTTGAAAGAAATGGTGGTAGTGTCTTGTACAATTTCTGATTTTGTTGCTCCATGGAAAGGGGGGTGGGTGTCATTGCCCCATTAGTCAGCCACATTTCAGAGTTCCCTGTTCACGGTTACCGTAGCGGCTCTGAGCTCACGACACCGTACTTCGCCTTACAGGGCAGTCCCTTACTTGTGCTGCTTCTCCCGCCCGCCACGTAGAGAAGGGTTGGACTTCTAGGCAGGCTTGAAAGTAATATTTTTAACATGATGCATTAACATGTCCTTCTGTTATTGGAAATTTTTGGGTCAGATACAAATGATGGAATGTTGACTCCTGCATTTTTGATTGTATGTTTCTTTTTTGTATGCTTTTGAAAGAGTCAAAATCAAGGTCTAAGTTGAGTATTACTGTTGATTTTGCAATTGCATCTGATGTGTCATTGCCTTTCAGTCCTATGTGGGATGAGATCCACTGTATCCCCAGGGACTCACACCAAAGGAAGTTCCTGGAGGCCACAGCATTAATGAAGGACTCAGCTAGTGTGAATAGATATGAAGAACCTTATGTCTCTTTTACCCTATTTTTTCCCTAATAATCACAGTCAACTTCATTTGTTTCTATTCTTCATTTCCTTACGTTTTGTTCAAAATACATTAAATAACATACTGAATTACTATATTTTACAAAAGCCTTCATGTTTTCATATAATTCTTTTCAAATTTCAATTTTTAATTTTTAGAATATATTATTATCATTAATTATTTTTGACCAATGAGACAAAGTTGTTTTCATGTCATCTAAAATAAGTTGTAAATTAAGTTTACTGTGCAATAAATTAATTTTTTTTTATTTATTTAAGTAACCCAGGTTCCTGGAGCGTACAGAAGTCGCCAACTACCCGGTTATATAAATTGATAAAGACAAAAAGCAATATCTCGAAATATTTTGAGATAAAATTGTTTTTTTTTTCTTTACAAATCCAGATACACCCTTTTTTTTTTGCTTATCCTCAGTACACATGGTACAGGCCATGATAACCATAGTGGGTAGAAGTAGGCGACTACTTTTACTGTAAGTGCACCACATGTCCACACATGTGAAAAGCAGTTCGACTTTACACTCACAAATGCACCAGAGCCCCGTTTAGTTACTTGCACTCGCTGGTGGGGTTGGACTTTTGAAATAATCGGCGGCAATTGGAGCATTTTTTATATACCTATTTTATATAGTGTTATAAATGCTGGCTCGGCAACCCTGGAGCTGACGTCACTTCCTGTTGATGTAACCCTTGCAAGGCCGCGTAGCCACGCGACTTATTCTCTTTCTCCATGTTTACTTTTTAATCTATATATAATCCCTTTTACCTTGTAGTTAATTAAACAATAATTAACGTTGAGCGCTGTGTGTAATCAATTGGAATACAATAAATACATATTGTAATAATAGAAATAGATTTATTTATACTATTGTGAAATTTTTGTAAATTTTTACAAATCTTCGTTCCTGACGAGGACAAAATATTTTTGTCGAAACGTCGAGACAATAAAAAAGATCTACTAGCCGAAGTATCTTTAATTTGAAGAAGTAGTTAAGAATTTCAAATCTCCATGTCTTTTTCAAAATTTTTCCTTAAATTAGACATAGACCTAGCCAAGCCTAGTGACTTGAGGAAGAAGGAAAGATCTCCCGTGAGGCCTCCCCAGAGTTGCCATCCGCGGTGCAATCTCCCAGCTGCGGTCCAGAGCCGCACCCCGTTCCTCGTTAAAAATGTATGGTCAGATTTGGCCGATCGATCCCAACTGGGGACGTCCACCTTGCTTCCTCTCTCGTTCAACTCTTCCTTGTACTGACAGGATCAGGACAAACTTGTCAGAATTGCAAGTTATGGAATTCAGGATAATTATACCTATATAGACCACAGTAGTTCACGAATTTATTAAATTTAATTTGAAGTTTCGAGATATCATTCAACCTGCATGTATCATGCACCATGCACGTATATATATCAAAAAGTCCACCTTGCTTCCTCTCTCGTTCAACTCTTTCTTGTACTGACAGGATCAAATCAAACTTGTCAGAACTCCAAGTTATAGAATTCAGGATAATAAATAGACTACAATAGTTCACTAATTTAATAAATTTAATTTGAAGTCTCGAGATATCGTTCAATCAGCACGTATCATCCACCATTCTCGCATATTTTCAAAAAGTCTCCCTGCTTCCTCTCTCGTTCAACTCTTCCTTGTACTGACAGTGTTAAAACTATTTTACCGAGCATTACTTCTGTACATAGAATGAAAGACTTAGGTGAAGGGAGACGAGGGGCAAGAAATCTACATGGTCGGGGAAATTCCCAGCTGGAACCGATCAGGACAAAGGTCGGTCGATGCCCGGGAAGGCAGAGTCAAGTGGACGTCTGGAATTTTGTTTGGTTGTTCTGCGAGCCCCGGGACGGGACCCATGTGGCGTCATCTTTTTTTTTTTTTCTTAGTTGGAAGCAGCGGACCAGGCGGAGCAGACGCGCCTGAGAAGTATCCTACAAGCAGCGTCTTGTGGACGGAAAGACGTCTGAGAAGTATCCTACAAGCAGCGTCTTGTGGACGGAAAGACGTCTAGAAATATCCCACAAGCAGAGTCTCGTGGACGGAAAGGACGCCTTGGAGTATCCCTCAAGCGGCAACTTGAGGACGGAAAGGACGCCTTGGACATCGCACGAGCCGCGACAAGAGGAAGCCAAGAGAGCGACGGTGCTCCCACCCGAGGTACTGTGTGAATACAAAGCTCGACACCCCCCTGCCACTTATTTTTATCTCCCTTCCCTAAGATTAGTTAATTTTACTTTTTTTTGCTTAACCTTGTTTCTTGTTTTTTATGCATAATTCTTTATATATAAGTATAATAGTTTTTAGCCCTTTTTAATTTTTAAATAAAACCTTTTATTATACTGTGTAAGTGTGCATTTATTTCCCCCATTGTTTTTCCTTTCAATCGATCACCCTTTTTCTTTTTTTTTTTAAACGAACACGAACATTTTGGTGAGCCGGACGTGATCGATTTAAATGAAATATGGAGGAAATGGATGCAATTAAAAAGCGCAGAAAAGCCATAAGAGGTACTTTCACTAGAATTATTAATGAAATAAATGGGGAATTTGAAAAGTCTCAAATTGATAAGAATGATATTTATTCTAAGTTTAATAGACTAGAGTCTTATTACACGAAACTTGTAGATCTAAACGAGAAATATCAGGCTTTATTGGTAGTGAAAGAAGGGATTACAGAGGAAAGTATTGATAGGGAATAGCAAGATTGCGATAAATATGAAGAGGAAAAGTTTGATATTCAACAGAAAGTCAGTGTATTACGGAATCCCGATAAAGAAGAAACAATCCCAATTGCTAGCGAGGACACTGTAATAAATTTGAAATTACCAGAGTTAGCCCTAAAAACCTATGATGGCTCTCTGGAAGGTTGGTTGCCTTGGTGGGCGCAGTTTTCGAAAATTCACGAAAATTAGAATTTATCCGATAGCGACCGGTTTTTATATTTGCGTCAAGCAATTGTACCAAATTCAGAAGCCTATCGTGTTGTAGCAAGCTTTCCCGCTACAGGCGCCAACTATGCTTTGGCAGTACAAGCCCTACAGGAGCGATTCGGTGACCCGAATATACTGACAGAACTGTATGTCAGACGTCTATTGAATTCGGTTATATCTAATGTAAAGAAAGAAAATAGAAATTTAAACAGTCTGTACGACGAACTGAGCAGTCACCTCCGGTCGTTAGAGACATTGGGCATTGATCCCCAGTTGTCGGGTATTTTTTATACCCTCTTGTCGAGTCTTCATTACCTTCGGATATTTTGAAAATATGGCACAGGCATCCTTCTTCGGGTTATGGTCGAGAGTTAGCAAAACGGGAAGAGTCAGATAAAGGGGTTGGAGGAGCTCAAGAAAGGCTCAGGTTATTATTGGACTTTCTAAAAGCCGAAGTAAGGAGTGCTCAACGGCTGAAATTTGTGGAAAAAGGCTTTAAGCAGGAGGAACCCTATAAAAGGTCTTACAATGATGGGACCAGAACAAGGAGCAATTTCAGACCCGCCACTGTGTCTAGTCTGTTCGGAGGGCGAACTAATATAAAATGCTTCTTTTGTGAAAGAACAAATCATGCGAGTCATCAATGCCGTTCCATAATGAAAATGTCTCCGGGAGAGAGAAATGATAAAATACGTAGTTTCCATCTATGTTTCAAATGCTTAAGAAAGGGACACATACAGAGTCAGTGCCGAGAACAATTGGAGTGCAAAAACTGTGGGAGAAACCACTTGGAAGTTTTATGTGAAGGAAATTCTTCTAACCGGTTAACGAAACCAGGAAGAGAAAATCTAAAGGAAAATGCACCTGAACCCATTGCATCGCTTTCTAGTCACGCCTGCACAGGTCAGGTCTTGCTGATGACCACGGTAGCACTGTTAAGAGGCCCAAATGCCTCTAGAAGGGTTAGAATTCTCCTCGACAGTGGAAGTCAGTTTTCGTATATCAAACAGTCGTTAGTCTGGAGTATAGGAATAGAAAGAAAAGGCGAAATAACCATAGCTAAAAATCTTTTTGGAGGTAATAAGATTGGTGAAGAAAAGCACAGTAAATTTATGTTAGAATTAGAGAATTTAGGTAATAAAAGAGATGTGATCCATATTGAGGCGCTGGATCAACGTAAAATTTGCGACGCCATACCACCTTTGCCAAAAGGAGACTGGTTAGAAAAATTGAAGATTAAGGGCATAATATTGTCTCAGGACAATTTTAAAGGACAAGAGATTGACATATTGATTGGTGCTAACTATCTAGTTATGATTTTGACAGGAAAAATAGTTCAAGTTGAAGCAGATTTAACTGCGGTGGAAACGAAATTAGGTTGGACACTAATGGGCAATTCGCCAATTATTGATAGCAATGACAATGTGCAGCAGACTTTGAATCTGCTAACAACGCGATGCGATTTAAAGGATTTGTGGGATCTAGAAGTACTAGGAATTAGGGATCCTGTTGAAACTTGCTCCAAAGGGACCAGATACCAGGAAATAAAAGAAAAGTTTATAACAAAAATTCAAAGACAAAGTGATCAGAGATATTCTGTAGGTCTACCTTGGAAGGTAGAAAAGGAGTCAATCCCCAGCAATCTTGACATAGCGATAAAAAGGTTAGATATAAGCACTAAGAAAATGACCTCACAGAATAAGTTGACCGAATATAGTCAGATCTTTAGAGACTGGCTGACTGAAGGACTCATTGAGAGAGTCGAGGAAAATCCTCTCGAGAGAAGAGGCTACTATTTACCTCACCGCCCTGTGTACAAGATGGAATCTAAAACGACGCCCATACGTCCGGTTTTCGATGCTTCTTGTCTAGGTCATAATGGACTATCTTTGAATCAATGTTTAGAAAAGGGACCGAATTTATTGGAAAGAATCCCTGAAATGATGATAAGATTTCGGGAAAATAAATTTGGAGTCACGGCAGATATAAGAAAAGCATTCCAGATGGTGGCGATTGAAGAATCTGAACGGAACTATCTTAGATTCCTTTGGTGGGGAAAGGAGAGCGATAGAGAACTAATAGCTTACAGGCATAAGAGACTTGTATTTGGCTTAAACTGTAGTCCTTTTGTGCTGAACGCCGTAATAGAATACCATCTTCAATCAATAAGAGGCTCACTTGTTCAATGGGCAAAGATTTTAGCTCAATCCCTCTACATGGACAATTGTATTACCTCGCTGGAAACAAAGCAGGAAGTGCAGGAATTTCAAAAGGCCGCATTTGAAATTATGGACCGGGCTAAAATGGACTCACGAGAGTGGGAATATTCTCTGGAGGAAAACCCTGAAAAGGGGACTTGTACAAAAATATTGGGTGTTGTTTGGAATAAAATGGAAGATTCATTAAAATGCGAACTCCCTGACAATTTGAGTCTTCAACCCAAATTAACGAAAAGGCTGGTACTGTCCATGGTTCAGCGGATATTTGATCCACTTGGATTTTGCGCTCCAGTATTCTTGCCACCAAAGTTGTTACTGCAGCGATCATGGGGGCTGAAATTAGGTTGGGATACACCTCTACCCGAAAGTATGGCCCAGGAATTTCGAACCTGGTTGGATCAAATAAAATTCAAAGAGTTAATAAAGATACCGAGATATATGTGGAATGATCTCATTTTCCCTACAGAAGTTCATATCTTTTGTGACGCTAGTCAAATAGGCTATGGAGCTGTAGCCTATTTAAGGAGCGAAACGGGACGAGAAAATACTCTAACTTTGATTTGGAGCAAAGTCAGATTAGCTCCTATGAAGAGTATTACGATCCCTCGCTTGGAATTAATGGCCATGGTACTAGGAGCTAGACTAGCCAATGCAATCCAAGCTGCCTTGAAGAGAAAATGTGAAACAACTCTTTGGTCTGACTCTACTACCGCACTAAGTTGGATAAAGAAAGAAATTGAGTGGAGAGTTTTCGTGAGAAACCGAGTCAGAGAAATACAGGCCACTACCAATTTGAACGATTGGAGGTTCGTTCCTAGTCAGTTGAACCCGGCCGATCTTCTGTCTAGGGGTTGCCCTCCAAGCCAGTTTGTGCAAAGCAGATGGTGGGAGGGCCCCGAATGGTTGAAAAAACCTAAAGAATTCTGGCCCAATTCAGAGTTCTCGATAAATCCAAAAGAAATAAAGGTTGAAGAAAACATTATGAAAACCAACATTAATTTGAACATCGATTATAAAGACTGGATACTGACAAGGAGGTCTAATTACTCTCTCAACATCAGGGTAATGTCCTATGTTTTAAGATTTTTAGGGAAACTTAAAAAACAGTCAACTGAAACAGGACCTTTGAAAGTTTCAGAATTAGACTTGGCAGAAAAAAAAGCTTATCCGAATGATTCAGGAGAAAGTCTCCATAGAGAAATCGAATGCAACCAAGAGTTTTAAAATATTAAAAAACACTGAAGGACTTTGGTGTGTAGAAAGCAAACTTTTACATGGACAGGTCCCAGAAGAATTTAAAACTCCTATCATTCTACCAGGCGACCATCCCTTCGTAGAGCAACTTATATGGGAAGTGCATCTGAAGAATGGACATGTAGGGGTGCAATTCATTTTATCAAAGCTGAGAGAGAAATTTTGGATAATCAGGGGAAGGAAAACGATAAAGAAAATTATCAGTAAGTGCATTGCTTGCAAGAGACTTAAAGAAAAGTCTCTGCAAAGACCAATGGCAGCTTTGCCAGAAAACAGAATTGGACTGGGCAAACCCTTCCAAATTACAGGAGTTGATTTATTAGGCCCTCTTCATTTGAAAGAAGGTCGGAAAGTGTGGGTAGCCGCCTTTACTTGCGCCGTCTATCGCGCTATTCATCTGGAGTTGGTGAAGAGTTTAGAGACAGGAATCTTCATGATGGCCCTCCATAGGTTTATTTGTCGGAGAGGGCGCCCCGAGAAAATATATAGCGACAATGGCACCAATTTCGCAAAACTTAATAGAATATTCAAGAGATTGGATTGGACTAGAATTGAAAGGGAAACCTCAATTAAAAGGATACAATGGATTTTTATCCCTCCTTCTGCTCCTTGGTGGGGAGGATTTTGGGAAAGAATGGTTAGGACAATAAAGGAAATGTTGATAAAGATGCTAGGTCACAGGAAGCTGAAATATGTACAACTGCAGACTGCCCTTTGTGAAATCGAATCTATCATTAATAATCGACCCCTCACTTATGTCTCTGAAGACGACAATGATCTAAAACCGTTAACTCCTAATGAGTTTTTACAAAATGGTCCAGAGTCTAGCTTTCCTGAATTTGAAAATTTAAAGCCAGAAATGTTGCACACTAGATACAGAGAGTTAGGTCAACTGAAGAGAGAATTGAAGCAGAGATTCTTAAAGGAATATTTAGGCGCGCTGATTCAGAAATCCGAAAATATTGATAGAAGACAGTTGAAAGTAGGAGACGTTGTACTGATCGGGCAAGAAAATCTTAAAAGAATGTTTTGGCCTAAAGGGCGAATAGTAAATCTCATACCAGGAAAAGATGGAATAGTGAGAGTGGCCCATGTTAAAACATCCACAGGAACCTTGATCAGGGCTCTACAACGCTTACACCCTCTTGAAATATCCTCGAATGTCAAGACGATTCAAATGGACAATTCAAATACCGAACCCCAATCTGATGCATTTTTAGGAAATAGGCCCAATATTGAATCCAGGGACTCTAGAAATAGATATGGTAGGGTTATCAGAAAGCCTGCAAGGTATGACTCGAAGGACTAGTGAAAGTACCTGTATGGAAAAAAAAAGTGTAATATGTGTATTATTTTATGTGTATTTTATGTAATGTAATAGGCATATCTACTCTTGTGTGTATTGTGTATTTATTTGCTCTTTTATCTTATACTTAATTTTGACTTCTTTCAGAGCAAAATTTTGTGAGAGAATGTTAAAACTATTTTACCGAGCATTACTTTTGTACATAGAATGAAAGACTTAGGTGAAGAGAGACGAGGGGCAAGAAATCTACATGGTCGGGGAAACTCCCAGCTGGAACCGATCAGGACAAAGGTCGGTCGATGCCCGGGAAGGCAGAGTCAAGTGGACGTCTGGAATTTTGTTTGGTTGTTCTGCGAGCCCCGGGACGGGGGCCATGTGGCGTCATCTTTTTTTTCTTAGTTGGAAGCAGCGGACCAGGCGAGGCAAACGCGCCTGAGAAGTATCCTACAAGCAGCGTCTTGTGGACGGAAAGACGTCTGAGAAGTATCCTACAAGCAGCGTCTTGTGGACGGAAAGACGTCTAGAAATATCCCACAAGCAGAGTCTCGTGGACGGAAAGGACGCCTTGGAGTATCCCTCAAGCGGCAACTTGAGGACGGAAAGGACTCCTTGGACATCGCACGAGCCGCGACAAGAGGAAGCCAAGCGAGCGACGGTGCTGCCACCCGAGGTACTGTGTGAACACAAAGCTCGACACCCCCCTGCCACTTATTTTTATCTCCCTTCCCTAAGATTAGTTAATTTTACTTTTTTTTGCTTAACCTTGTTTCTTGTTTTTTATGCATAATTCTTTATATACAAGTATAATTTTGCTTAACCTTTTTTCTTGTTTTTTATGCATAATTCTTTATATATAAGTATAATTTTGCTTAACCTTTTTTCTTGTTTTTTATCCATAATTCTTTATATATAAGTATAATAGTTTTTAGCCCTTTTTAATTTTTAAATAAAACCTTTTATTATACTGTGTAAGTGTGTATTTATTTCCCCCATTGTTTTTCCTTTCAATCGATCACCCTTTTTTTTTTTTTTTAACGAACACGAACAGACAGGTTCAAGTCAAACTTGTCAGAATTACAAGTCATGTAAATTCAGTATAGTTCTAAATCTTTATACCACAATAGTTCACGAATTTATTAAATTTAATTTGAAGTTTCGAGATATCATCCACGTATCATCAGCACGTATCATCCACTATGTACGTATATTTTCAAAAAAGTTATTTTTCACACACAAATTATGTAATATCATAAGCATTTAAAATATGTGAATAATAATTTGTATAAAAATAGTATTTCTCATTAATTTGTTAACGTGATACTCCTGTTGAAGGACTGACAAGTCCGAAAGCTTGGAAATAAAAGGTTTGCACAAAAACCTAGCCCCACAGAAGGTTTAATTATTTTATTAAAATTCTAAATGTCGAACTCTAAAAGAATTAGCCAATTACATACCCGAAATTATTTCTTTAGACATAGAAGTATTGGAGTCAATACAAATATGATTTTCAATAATAGAGGGAAGGCGGTTCACCTTGTATCTATACAGAATTTTATTACAGTATTTTTTGACAGACAGTGCGTTCTTCTTCAGGACAAATGATTCTACAATAGCAAGTGCCTTTTGGAGGTATTTATACGCTCAAACTATGAGAGAGGTACTGTAGATATGCATAATGTGATTTTTAATATATTATTGTCTACAAAAGGAACTAAATTAAGGATATGTAATATTTCAGGCTAATTATTTTATCATTGCAGTAAGGGAAGTAGAAAATTAATTTATTTTAAAAAGAATAATACGCGTCAAAAATAGTTCAAATTTCCTATAACAGATGGCGCGCTAATTTAAATATTGTAACAAAGTATTTATTATTTTATTAACAGAGTATTATTTTTTATGTTTATATTTTGCTATACTCTGTGCACTTCCCTCTTTGCTTATCTTTTGTTCATCACTCATAGTTTGTTCTTGCCTGAAATAAATTGTTGTCTTATCCCGAAGTTGGTCTTCCTTAATTTTCCACGTGGCATTTTGATGGAGATGCTGGGTAAATTAGGGAAGACAAACTGATGATCAGCAAAAAGACCTTGAGGCCATGGGTGCTGTGATCTACATTTTCGGAGACTGGCTCCAGGATTCCACCGCCGTGTCAAAGCCAAGAATTCCCTCCAAGATGACGATGTCCCTATAGACGATACGACGACAAAGCCGCTCTTCACGCCGCAAGAAAAAGGACGCAAAGGTACTAGGGACAAAGTTCCAAGACTTCGATGGAATCCTTTGCAGAAGCACGTCAGATCCATGTCAGTAACTACAATAATTGCTAGCTGTGGGTCACAGCTCCCATAGGGAAGGGGCTATGTAACAAAGTATTTGTAATTTTATTATCAGAAGTTATTTTTTATGTTTATATTTTGCTATACTCTGTGCACTTCCCTCTTTGCTTATTTTTTGTTTATCACTCATAGTTTGTTCTTGCCTGAAATAAATTGTTGCCTCATCCCGAAGTTGGTCTTCCTTAATTTTCCACGTGGCAAAATGTTTAATTAACTTAAAACTTTTTCAATAAATACTTATATATAAAATTTATACTAACTTATATATTTTTTTAAAAATCTGTAAGATTGCATGTGCTTATTTTCCTTCCTTTTGTAAACAATAATTTATACAAATTATCATAAGCGTATATATTGATTTTCCCTTTCCTCATAGTTACTATGCATCTCCAGCATATTCCTCTCAATATCAAGATATTATAAGAAATAAACGCGAAAAGTGCAATTGGAGCGGAATTACAAGAAGTGACTTAAATTTTTCTAAAATCGCTTTATTAGGTACTGCTCAAAAATAGCAACCTAGTTTATGATATTTGCAACAATGAATAATATATGATGTTTATTCACATATTAAAACAAAGGGTCCAACGCGGGATTCAATCCCGGTTCATGGCTGTCGGGAATCGAGTTTTTATCCACTCGTCCACCGACTCTCTCAAGTGACTTAAATGATGCAGCCAGTGTGTGCCACTGTAAAATTATTTCAGTAGAACGGTACTCTCCGAGACACCTTGTTGATATTTTTTTAAATATGATTTTTAATAGTTTTATATTATTACTCAGGTGTCTACTTTTGTATTTGCTAATTTAGGTTAAAAAAAATAGTACAAATGTGACATTGCACTGGAATAAGGTTCATAAATTAAGAAAAAGAAAAAAAGGCATCTCTTTATTGGGCAACTGAAAGTTACTGATGGCTTACACCATTTTCACATTGTTTCGCGGTCTAATGCAATTCTGACCTTAACTACTCGTTTTGTGATTTTTCAGGATGCCTGAATGACCAGTTTTTTTTTTTTGGTCGTTGAGGTACAGCTTGTGCCACGCTGACGACGGCCAACAGTCCAAAACGCGTACTTGGTTATCTTTTTTTAATTATTATTAATCAAGAATGGGTATTTAGTCAATTCTGAAATAATTAAAAATCAGCTATTAGATGATATTTATTCCGATAGATAGTGCAAGTCATCACAAACTTTCAGTTGCACGATAAGGAGATGCCTTTTTTTCTTTTGTTAATATAGGTTAAGTTCACCAATCTAATGCGGATGTATGTCATTTGATTCATGAAAACATACACAGAATGATGTAGAGAAAAGAAGTCAGCTATCTCCCTCACTGGTGGCTTGCCTCCAGCTGCTCTCAAACAGAATTACTAAAAGGTATTTTGTGTAAGCCATGTCAAACTCTGTGAATACAAATCCGAATAATAGCGCATTGGTTGAAAAACAATCGGGCGAAATGAGGCGCGCGTTTTATAGGGTGGCTGATTTGCATATTAAATTGTTATCTTGCTTACTATTGGTCTATTTCTCATTTATATATTATTCAAAATAATTGTGTCTGATAATTTGGTAAAATATTTTTCATAAATATTTTTTTCAGTTCGAATTTTAAGTTGTGTTTAACACTTGGAAGGGAGTGTAGACCCAAGATGCGCCTTTTTTTATTGTATTGTTGCACCAGGCTGCAGTCAGACAGATTCTTCAGCCTAGATTTTCTATTCTAACATTTCCAGTATCCTTCCAGAGCGTGTTCCAACCATTCTACAATAATAATAAAAGTGAATAATTAGACAAATTATATTATAGGTAGCTCACAGAATCATAAACTTTATATATCACATAAATCTTTAAAGAGGCGAGTAATCACAATGTTGAAAAAAAAATGATTTTATAATAAATAAATAATCTTTTTTTTTCAATAAATAAATATAAAATAGAGAAATTATTATTTTAAATATTTAAAAAAATATATATTTAGAAATTGTTTATAAAAACTCGCACTTCAAACCTGATGTAACAGTATGTATACTCTTATGAATGTATAATATTTTAAAAACTGATAGTTTCTAAGATGATATCGTCCTCATGCTATATCGATTTCATGGCAATAGGGATCGAAGCACATTTTGCCCTAGCCCAGGGGTCGGCAAAATTTTGAGTCAGAAGAGTCAAAAATCACAATTTGCAAAATTACAAAGTTTTTTAAAGAGCCACAAAATTTTTTGCTAAAAATAAATCGTACTTGTTTAAAAAATATTTACGTATGGAACTATATAAAGAGCCGCAGAATTACATCCAAAGAGTCGCATGTGGCTGGCGAGACGCAGTTTGCCGACCCCATGTCTAGCCGGTTTATAATCCTCCTCCGGGAAAAGTCTCAGGTCTGGCCAACCACTGGTGACCATGCCATCTATCTGACCGCAAGGTCCGTCAGAACTTGGTAGACAACTCTGTGACTTCCATCGGTCTCAGCCTACAAGGACAGACCCGGGTTGGTCAATCCATCATAGACTTCTCTGAATATCGTATTTAGTGTACTGTCAAATTATATTGACAAATATTTGCTTTTTAAAAATCTTATCTCAGATTTTAGTGGCAATGATTTTGTTATCGTTTGATAGTGAACCAACCTCTCCCGCCTTCTCATTGGACGAATGTGGCCATGTTTGTATATATATAAGGGGGCTATGGTATTGCGAGGTGAGTCGAGGAGGAGTGTGGTGGATTATCGTGTGGAGACGCTTAAAGTGTTCTCTGCGTGCTTTATCCGAGTCTGGCTATCTCCTCGTATACCTGTGTAACCCCGGTCCGATCCCTACCAACGCAACAATAAAGATAAGTAAAAACTTAAAACTCTTCCGGTGTACAGCTTATGAAAAAACGTATCATTAAATGGAAGATAGGTATCTTTTATTTGTAAACGTTACGAGCTTTCGGGCAAACGCCCTTCTACAGGTTTGACAGAAATTAAGGCGAGAGACCGACCTATATACAAGGGATGATTTACATAATAAACAATTTTTATAACTTAGCAGTAATAATTTTTAATTTTAATAAGTAACTATTGTATTGATATGGTAATAAGATGTTGTATACTAGATTTTTAACTATGTGAAAAAAGGAATAGATTAACTTGAAACAAAGATATCATAAATTTCAGGAATTTCTATTTTTCTATTTATGCTTTTAAGTTTGGTGGATACTATGGATTCTAACATTAATCTTTGGTGTAGGTTGGGTATGTTACGGTAATGGATAGTGGGGTGGTTGGTATTAAAAGAGTGGCCAGTGGATGCAACATGCTGATAGATGAGGGAACGTGGGTCGTTGTTATTAATGTTGCGGGTGTGTTCTGACATTCTAATGGCGACGGTTCTACCTGTCTCACCCACATAAGTGGCGGAACAATGTTCGCATGAGACAGAGTAGACCGCCCCAGAAGAATCCAGAGGACTGAGTTGGGTACCAGTTTTTGTAATGGGGTGTCGGAGAAGTGAGTGGATACTGGGGGTATTAATGAAAAAGGTGCGAATGCCAAATGGCCTGATGAGACGGGAGATACTAACTGTTAAAGGAGAATAGGGCAACATGCAGGTAGTCCTGAAGACTGGGGGAGGATTGGAGGGGGCGGGAGAATAGGTATGTTTATTAATGAATGTTAGTGGATAGGAGGCGGCGGTGAGATGGGAGATGATACGGGCTTTTTCTGTGGTTTTAAAGATGGGTAGAGAGCAGTGTGTGTGAAGGCGCCTGGTGAGTGTTTTAACGATGTTAATTTTGTGTACTATGGGGCAGAAGGAGTAGAAATGGGTGTAGGTGGGGGTACTGCTATTCTTATAGTATACTGTGGTGTGGAATGATGCCGGGGTACGTATGATTAAGATGTCTAGGAAGGGAATGATGTGTCCCTGTTCTTTTTCCATGGTGAACGAGAGGTTAGGGTTGTAACTGTTGAGGGTGGACAGGATGGTTTCTTCAAGGTCGGTTTTTACATATGCACAGGATATCATCGACATATTGTCGCCAGAAAAGAATGTCATCACAATGGAGGTTGCAGACCCATTTATCTATTCTGGTCATAACCAGCTCAGCAGCTATGGAGGAGAGGGGGCTTCCCATAGGCGATCCCCTTATCTGTTTGAAATGGATATGGTCAAAGGTAAAGGTGCTCATGTTTAAGCATATCTGTGAGAGGGATGTGATAGAGTTGGTCTTGACGGGATCTGTGTTGATGGAAACCAAAAATTGGTTGAGGCTGTCAATTATCAGGTGATGGGGGAGACTGAGGTATAGGGATGAAACGTCAAATGAACACATGGTGAAGTTTTGGGGGGGGTGTAGGCCGGTTATTTCTTGAATGAGTGTGGGGGTGCTGGAAACTGTGAGATTACTTCTATTGTTGTTTAAAAGGGGTGAGAGATAATTTGAGAGGTACTTAGCTAGGGGGTAGGCGGGAGAGAGGTGATACGCAATGATAGGGCGCAGAGGGACAGAAGGTTTGTGGACCTTGGGAAGGCCGTAGATGTAGGTACCATTGGGGAGATTAGTGGTAAAGGATTTGTGTTCCTCCGTTGAGATGAGACTGGTTCTTTTCATTCGGTTGAGAGAGGACTTGAAGGTTTTTAGTGCTATTGTGCTCTCTTGTGCGGAAATTTGAGAAAAAGTGGCTGTGTCCTGCAATATTTCCAAGATTTTGGCGTGGTACGAAGATCGGTCTAGGATTACGGTATCAGTGCCCTTATCTGATCTGCTGATGACAATTGAACGTTGTTTCATTAGTCTGCGGAGGGCCTTGGATTCAGTTTGGGAATTTGGGGGTGGGGGGAGAGGTCTCTGGAGTACCCGGGATACATGGTTTCTGATGGCGCATCTGTCTTGATGGTTATGATTCTTAACGGAGGCCTCTATTCCACTGATAATCCTGGGTATATCGGGTTTGGCGGGAAGTCGATATTTGAGGCCTTTAGAGAGGAGACTGTTTTCAGCAGGGGTGAGGGTTATGCTAGACAGATTGATGATGTTGTTTGAAGCCTCGGGGTTGGCATACTTGTGATCGAGTGGGAAGGAGTATTTTTGGGACCAGAACGCTAGCTTTTTATCGTGTCTAAGCTGTATACTTCGGTCTTGTACCTTAATATCTGAGGTGGTTCTTTCTATGAGAGCTGTGAGATCAGATTCATGAACGTTTTGGGAGGTTAGGCATAATCAAAGGGCTGATATGCCTAACCTCCCAAAAACGTTCATGAATCTGATCTCACAGCTCTCATAGAAAGAACCACCTCAGATATTAAGGTACAAGACCGAAGTATACAGCTTAGACACGATAAAAAGCTAGCGTTCTGGTCCCAAAAATACTCCTTCCCACTCGATCACAAGTATGCCAACCCCGAGGCTTCAAACAACATCATCAATCTGTCTAGCATAACCCTCACCCCTGCTGAAAACAGTCTCCTCTCTAAAGGCCTCAAATATCGACTTCCCGCCAAACCCGATATAC
Source organism: Cordylochernes scorpioides (assembly GCA_030710605.1). NCBI lineage: Eukaryota > Metazoa > Arthropoda > Arachnida > Pseudoscorpiones > Chernetidae > Cordylochernes > Cordylochernes scorpioides. Next base: position 61,656,152 of record CP092878.1, read on the forward strand.
CCAGGATTATCAGTGGAATAGAGGCCTCCGTTAAGAATCATAACCATCAAGACAGATGCGCCATCAGAAACCATGTATCCCGGGTACTCCAGAGACCTCTCCCCCCACCCCCAAATTCCCAAACTGAATCCAAGGCCCTCCGCAGACTAATGAAACAACGTTCAATTGTCATCAGCAGATCAGATAAGGGCACTGATACCGTAATCCTAGACCGATCTTCGTACCACGCCAAAATCTTGGAAATATTGCAGGACACAGCCACTTTTTCTCAAATTTCCGCACAAGAGAGCACAATAGCACTAAAAACCTTCAAGTCCTCTCTCAACCGAATGAAAAGAACCAGTCTCATCTCAACGGAGGAACACAAATCCTTTACCACTAATCTCCCCAATGGTACCTACATCTACGGCCTTCCCAAGGTCCACAAACCTTCTGTCCCTCTGCGCCCTATCATTGCGTATCACCTCTCTCCCGCCTACCCCCTAGCTAAGTACCTCTCAAATTATCTCTCACCCCTTTTAAACAACAATAGAAGTAATCTCACAGTTTCCAGCACCCCCACACTCATTCAAGAAATAACCGGCCTACACCCCCCCCAAAACTTCACCATGTGTTCATTTGACGTTTCATCCCTATACCTCAGTCTCCCCCATCACCTGATAATTGACAGCCTCAACCAATTTTTGGTTTCCATCAACACAGATCCCGTCAAGACCAACTCTATCACATCCCTCTCACAGATATGCTTAAACATGAGCACCTTTACCTTTGACCATATCCATTTCAAACAGATAAGGGGATCGCCTATGGGAAGCCCCCTCTCCTCCATAGCTGCTGAGCTGGTTATGACCAGAATAGATAAATGGGTCTGCAACCTCCATTGTGATGACATTCTTTTCTGGCGACGATATGTCGATGATATCCTGTGCATATGTAAAACCGACCTTGAAGAAACCATCCTGTCCACCCTCAACAGTTACAACCCTAACCTCTCGTTCACCATGGAAAAAGAACAGGGACACATCATTCCCTTCCTAGACATCTTAATCATACGTACCCCGGCATCATTCCACACCACAGTATACTATAAGAATAGCAGTACCCCCACCTACACCCATTTCTACTCCTTCTGCCCCATAGTACACAAAATTAACATCGTTAAAACACTCACCAGGCGCCTTCACACACACTGCTCTCTACCCATCTTTAAAACCACAGAAAAAGCCCGTATCATCTCCCATCTCACCGCCGCCTCCTATCCACTAACATTCATTAATAAACATACCTATTCTCCCGCCCCCTCCAATCCTCCCCCAGTCTTCAGGACTACCTGCATGTTGCCCTATTCTCCTTTAACAGTTAGTATCTCCCGTCTCATCAGGCCATTTGGCATTCGCACCTTTTTCATTAATACCCCCAGTATCCACTCACTTCTCCGACACCCCATTACAAAAACTGGTACCCAACTCAGTCCTCTGGATTCTTCTGGGGCGGTCTACTCTGTCTCATGCGAACATTGTTCCGCCACTTATGTGGGTGAGACAGGTAGAACCGTCGCCATTAGAATGTCAGAACACACCCGCAACATTAATAACAACGACCCACGTTCCCTCATCTATCAGCATGTTGCATCCACTGGCCACTCTTTTAATACCAACCACCCCACTATCCATTACCGTAACATACCCAACCTACACCAAAGATTAATGTTAGAATCCATAGTATCCACCAAACTTAAAAGCATAAATAGAAAAATAGAAATTCCTGAAATTTATGATATCTTTGTTTCAAGTTAATCTATTCCTTTTTTACATAGTTAAAAATCTAGTATACAACATCTTATTACCATATCAATACAATAGTTACTTATTAAAATTAAAAATTATTACTGCTAAGTTATAAAAATTGTTTATTATGTAAATCATCCCTTGTATATAGGTCGGTCTCCCGCCTTAATTTCTGTCAAACCTGTAGAAGGGCGTTTGCCCGAAAGCTCGTAACGTTTACAAATAAAAGATACCTATCTTCCATTTAATGATACGTTTTTAATAAAGATAAGTACTGTTTTTTTATTTTATTTAACAGATTGTGAGTTATTATTTACTTTTTTTGTATTGTACTCTTGAGTGTACTTTTTTTTTCTGTGTTTAAGTTACTCTTACTGTACGCCCTAGTTTTTTGCATTTTGTGTTAACCCGTACTAAGTAACTTTTGTCATTGGCGAGCCCTGCCAGGTTTACTGGTGTTTGCACCTGTAAATTCCTGTAATTTTTACGTGCGGTTTTTTCTTTGATTGAGTGGTTTATTATTATTTTTTGTACTCCATCATGCTCGCGAATTCTATGCTCAACTTGTCAGTGTTTAATGGGGTTGATCTCGAGTCTTTCATTCGGGAAGTCGAGCTTAAAGCTCGAATAGGCAAATGGGATTCTGAGGTTAAAGCACTGCTTATGTTCGAGGCTCTATCCCCTGAAGTTAGGTTGAGCTTAGAGGAGATGGGTATCCGTAACGATAGCAGTTTCGAAAGTATTGTTAGTAAACTGAACATATTTTACCTTAAAAAAGCGCGTGGTATTAGGGAATGCCTTAAATTAATAGAAGGTCTTAAGCAGAGAGTTAGGGAAAGTCCTATGGTTTTTAAAGAAAGATTCCTGGCCATTAGAGATAAAGTAGAGTACAGATTTAACGATAGCCTAGTGATCGAAATTTTCCTCTAAAATGTGCTCAAAAAGTATAGAGAGGCTATTGTTCGCAGTGAGGCTAAATCAAAAGACAAAGCAGTCAGTGTCATGGCCACGGAGGATAGTGTAGAACACATTTGCAGCTTTGTGAAAGGGGTATGTTCAGTAGAAGGGGTTAAAGAAATGAATAGCATTAAGGGTGAGATGAAGATGCTTAGTGCCAGTGTAAATAGGATGAAGCACGAAAAGAGCAGTGTGTTGAAGATCTTAGAGGTGAGATAGATAGACTGACTAAATCGTTGGGCGAAATCAAGCTGAGTCCACCTGAGTGTAGCTTAGGACATATAGACAGTGATTGCTCAAGACAGTCTTCTTCTATGTTTGCCAACCGCAATACTCTTGACAATGCTGAGATAGTGAACATACGTTCATATGGCGGAAATCAGTATGGAAATCTGCCAATAGTCAAGGTGAATATTAACGACAATATGTGGCACCTGTTATATGATACAGGAAGCCAAGTTAGTATTATTGATTCTGAAAAGTGCAATGTCTTGAAGGAGAATTGGGACGATGAACCTAAAACTTTACGTATAGTTTCAGTGACAGACCACGAGCAGACTCTTACACGTGTTAAAACCTGTAGAGTTAGTAAAGAAAACGGCAGCGAGCTGGGAGAGGTAAGGTTCTGGTTAATGCCGCTTGGAGATAAGGGCTACGACGGGATTCTGGGAATCAATGATATAAGGAGATTGAATATCCAGTTGCCCTTCGTATGGGAGCGTTGCAACATGATTTCCTTGAAACCAGAGGACCATGATTATGTAGACCTTAGTTACGTTGCCGGTGCACATAGACCAATGGTTTCAAGCTCCTTAGAGGAGAAATCAGTGAAGCGCATTGAAAACGAGGCCGTAAAGTTGCCACCTACTGAGTTTAACATGAACCCTGAGTGTAACGCTGGGTCTGTTAATAGTTTTAGAAAGCCTACTTGGGCTGAGAGGGTGATGAAGGGTGATGCGGAAAGCAAAGGAAACTGTCACACAGTTTATGTCAGGTAATTCTGTTAAAAATCTTATGAATCCTGGGAAACCTGGTAATGCTAGCTGTTTCTAAGAATGAAGGTTACACCAACCTCTATGGGCTTTTCCGTGTGGAAGCTAGGGTCTCCGATGTTAACTTCAGAGTAAGAGGGGTCACCATGAACGATGTGAAAGATGTACATGTCGATAGGATGAAAGCGTTTATAAACAGGCGTTAAGAAGAGCTTTTAGCTCTTGGACTTGAGAGAACTGAATGGAATTGGATCGTTCGGTTTCTCATCAAGTGAGCGTCTGTCAGTACCCTAAGTCTCTACCTAACATACCCAGCCGGTCCCAGATGAGAGCTTATTTGGTCCCCCATTAAACTCTTTATACTAAAGCATTATATTTATGTGTGTCTTTGGTAATCACTCATGGTGACTCACGTAGTTTGCGCAGATTTTTTTTTTTGAAGTTTCTGTTGGAAGGAACAAGATGGAAGGCACCTTTATGGAACGACACGGATGTCTTCTTCTCCTCTCTTTAGTTTTTTTTTTTTTTTTTGTATCTTCATAACATGACTCCCGTGAGCTTTTTCCCTCCCGAACAGCGGGAGGTTTTTCCTACGGGACAATGGGAATGTTTAGGAGATTGGTTAGTTTCTTTCTTTTTTTTTTTGGAAGGACACCTTTTGTCAAATTATATTGACAAATATTTGTATCTTTTTAATCTTATCTCAGATTTTAGTGGGAAGGATTTTGTTATCGTTTGATAGTGAACCAATCTCTCTCGCCTTCTCATTGGACGAATGTGGTCATGTTTGTATATATAAGGGGGCTATGGTATTGCGAGGTGAGTCGAGGAGGAGTGTGGTGGATTATCGTGTGGAGACGCTTAAAGTGTTCTCTGCGTGCTTTATCCTTGTCTGGCTATCTCTTCGCATACCTGTGTAACCCCGGTCCCATCCCTACCAACGCAACAATAAAGATAAGTACTGTTTTTTTTTTTTTTTTATTTAACAACTTGTGATTTATTAGTTTTTTTTTTTTGTTGTTGTTGTTGTTGTAGTCTTGAGTGTACGTTTTTTATATGTTTAGTTACTTCATTACTTTAGGCCCTAGTTTATTGCATTTTGTGTTAACCCGTCCAAAGTAACTTTTGCCAGTAATAGATTGAAATAGTTATTAGAGAGAGAATCCTAGTTTCTTAGTAAATACAGAGTTTTCAATTTGTTATTTCTATAAACAAGACATCAAGAGTCATGTACATAACTGCATTATTGTTTTTTCTTGAATCATGAGTATATTTTCAAATCAAATACAATAGAACCTCCCTGTAAAGGACACCTAAGTGCAGAGTCAAAGTGTCCTTTAGGGAGAGATGTCCTCTTACCATAGAGTTGTTAAATTGAATAAAATGGTAATTTTTTAAATGAAAACTGTCCTTTGTGGAGAGGTGTCCGCTAAAGGGAGGTTCTACTGTATTACAAAAATTACTATTTAATTTTTAAAAGATAAAACGTTTTATAAATATTTTATATATAATTAATATCTTATAAATATGGTTTTCAAAATTAGACAGGGAGTGTTTCCAGCTTTTTATGTAAATTATTGTCTTAAAAAATTACTGTAAACCAAGCTATCTTATAAAACGAAAATTGAAATTATACCGCGAATGTTTCTTATATAAAAATCGAAATTTATTTTCAAAGAGAAATAGCGACATTTCTAACTTTGAGGATGAGGTATGGAAAGGTGAAACATGAAGAGTAATGGCGAACGGAAAAATAAAAAGTGTCCAGGGGCGGGAATCGAACCCACACCCTTCTGCTTACCGGGCAGGTGCCTTGTCCACTCGGCTACCCTGGACGTATTTTTCCGTTCGTAACTAATACTTAAAGTAACATTTAAAATACAATATAACGCGGCTGATGATTGTAAAACGAAAATTGAAATTATACCGCGAATGTTTCTTATATAAAAATCGAAATTTATTTTCAAAGAGAAATAGCGACATTTCTAACTTTGAGGATGAGGTATGGAAAGGTGAAACATGAAGAGTAATGGCGAACGGAAAAATAAAAAGTGTCCAGGGGCGGGAATCGAACCCACACCCTTCTGCTTACCGGGCAGGTGCCTTGTCCACTCGGCTATCCTGGACGTATTTTTCCGTTCGTAACTAATACTTAAAGTAACATTTAAAATACAATATAACGCGGCTGATGATTGTAAAACGAAAATTGAAATTATACCGCGATCTTATCCAAGCTATCTTATCCATTTTCCTCACAAATGTCAGAACTTATCTCAGACATAATTGGCCACTTTCCTCAACCTCGGCTAAATGGTCTCAGTCTTCCTTCTATTGAAACGGCTGGTGTTTATTTTGGGCATTGTCTCGCGTCTTATCGCCAGGGATCATCGGGAGCTTATATTCCACGCGCCAGGCACGCGCGCGTGAACCATTGTCTTAGCCTTGTCGTGACGCCTGATTGTCCACCTCTTTGTCCTTCCTTTCACCCTCCATCGGTCGCATTTGTCTCTCTCTTTCTCGTCAAGGTCTCTGTCCGGTCAAATCTTCTTATGGGTTCTCACATATATAGAATAAATCTCCTTGGTCGTATTTATAAGAAATGGGGGTATGGTGTGCTGCGCCTTTATATGATGTGTTATATTACCGTAGCTATAATCCGAGTAGATGTGAAACTATATATTGTATGTATATATGTTTCTTTTTTGACTATATATATATTTATAATATAATATAGTGTCTTATGATTGTAGAACGACGTTTGACAATTTTACCGCAAATGTTTCTTTTGAACGAAAAATCGTAATTTTTTAAAAGAGAAATAACGACTATTTCTATCCTTAGGGATGAAGTATGAAATTCACAATTCATCCTTTCATACTTCATCGATAAGGATAGAAATAGTCGTTATTTTTCCTTAAATAAATTACGATTTTTCTTTCAGAAGAAACATTTGCTGTAAAATTGTCGAACGTCGTTCTATATATATTTATATAGTTGTGGACAGACAGACGGACATGGCATGGAGGCAAGTTAAATAAAAGTTTTAAAAAACAACTTTAATTCATTATTTGATAATTCAGATATGTTAAAACAAATTGAGAATAAAACACCTGACTTGAGGCGTAGAGAAAAAATAAAATAAAAACTTGAATACGTATTTACATATTACAAAAGGTTTGTGCCAGCCTAGAGAAAACAATAACAGTGCATTTATATCGTGTAAAGTGGCGCTATCTGGCGGCCGACTTCGAAGAGTTCTGTTCTCTAGAAAATATAATGTAAAATGAAAAAAACCTTTTAAAAATAATATATATATCTGTAAAAAAATATTACAAATGTGAATGTGAAATATGTGAAATTGCAGTGATTAAGAAAAGGCATCTTCTTATTGTTTCGCGTTCTCATGCACTTCTGGCCTTAACTACCCGTTTCATGATTTTTTTAGGATACCTGGATGACAAGTTTTTTTTTTTTTTTTTTTGTCGTTGAGGTATAGCTTGCACTATACTGACGAGGGCCAACATCCCGAAACGCGTATGTGGTTAGCTTTTCTTGATTAATCAAGAATAGGTATTTGGCCACAATTATGGAATAAATAAAAATCAAATATTCCGATAGATCAATTATTCCGATAGATGGCCCAATCCACCAGCAACTTTTATTTGCTCGATAAGGAGGCATTTTATTAATTATATATATGTGATGATTTAAAACCATGGAATTGTTGTAAATAGTCTAGATATCTACTACCACATGTTCCACCCCATGACTGTATATAACTTCTTATGTACTGCAAATAGAAAGCCTCAACTCACATCAATCTGTACCGCGTAAGAATCCAATAAAGTATAGCAACTGTACAGATAGAAGGAATGGAGACTAACAGGAGAAAATTAAGGTTAAAACTAATCAGGCTTAGGTGAGAGTAGAAGTAAGACCTAGGAAGTAGGCTTAGAAGAGAACACACTATTAATAAATTTACAGTCAATTTTATGAATCGCGGAAATCATAAAAGTCGAGTTTAACGGCCAGTATTTCCTGGGCCAGGCCGGATATATCTTCCGACAAAGGCAGCAGCAAAGACCAATTAGAAGACAATACCTAAGTAGGTCAACCAATAGCCAACGGCCACGTGACATAGTCCCACCAATTAGAAGACAATACCTAAGTAGGTCAACCAATAGCCAACGGCCACGTGACATCTTCCTACCAATTAGAAAGAAGAAAGGTCTTGGTGTTAAATCGAGAACCTATGTTAGGCAGTCTGCGCTTGGATTCCACCAAGGTAACACTTGCTCTAAAGATCTCCCTCTCCGCTCATCCCCATTCCTTCTTGACGTCAGACGCTTCTTAGTGGAATCTCTGTTTGTTTATTTCACCTTTGGCCCAGCTGTGTCGCCTTCCACCACGACTGCACGGTAGAGTTGACATCGAGGTTCGTCTAGCATCAGGTAACACTGGTCCCAGAGGTCCCAAGATATCACAGACTACCCCGTCCGAAGAGTCGACAGGATAGTGGACGCCAAGGTACAAGTAAGCAAATAGACCACTGTCTGTACAGAAAGATGGAACAGGGAAGAGAAGAGGATCCAAAAAAAACCAATGGAGTCCGATCCCGACTCCGAAAGTGGCGAAAACGCCACTTTTCCAAAGAAAGAAACCACCCTCGGTAGGACGCAGGAAATTCCCCCCAACCACGAGGACGTCACGCCCCCACCGCCGGTGTCAGATGTCCTGGGGAGTTTAGCCAGGACGATATATCAGCTCTCCTCGGCGACAGGACTATCGCGGGATGTGGAGCTACCGCGTTACGATGGTTCGTACGAGGCGCAGAGCTTCTTCGACAACTACGACGCCCAAGTAGATCGGGCCCAACTACAATACTCTACAAGACTGAGAAAGCCAGCAAACCTCCTGCAAGCGCCCCTCCGAGTTACCAACACGCGAGCGTATGTTACCTGCTCCCCCGACCATCTCTAAACCACGAGCACAGCGCAAACAATGAACTCTGACCTTCCCAAGAATCCTCCAACCACGGCACAAGACCAGGACTGTCCCGAAATACAAGACAGCACAACAGTAGGTTCCTCCATACATAACTTTTGCTGAACAATTGCTCGTTCGAGCGGAACTGTCCAATAATGTAAACCTACCTCTACTACTTGATACAGGAGCATCTATCGATATAATTAGGCAGAATACTTTTAAAATAATAGAAACCAAATTGCAAAAGAAAATACCTGTTCACCCATTTAACTTAACTATTAACGCCATACCTAACAATATTGTCACCATAGATTATATCTTTTTGATCTTAAAAATAAGTAACATAACGCGGAATCTAAAATTCCATATCATCGATACACCCTTGCCTTTTATCATATTATCCCTTAACTCTATAAAAATATTTCTACTAATTATAAACTGTCCTCAGCTACTCCTGTATCAAGATAATGTACCTCTACCAACTACCTTTTACCAATTCACTTCGTGCAAGCAACACGTGTCCCATGGACAGGTTAATACAACTGTCCCATTTACTAAATTTCCCCCTCCTGGAACGGGTTGCTCACACGTGGTGAACTCCAACACTCTTATTTGGTCTCATTGTAATGTTCCTAATCCCATTTTCAACGCCCCTATGTCCTTTTCTTTCATAGCTTTAGACAGAAGTAACCTAAGTCACAGCCTTCCAAAACTATTCCAATCGTTAAATTCCCACATAACTACACTCCTTCCTTTTACATGCATAGTTAAATATCGACAAATCACTCTCAACAAAATAAACAACACCCTCTCACATCACTTTTTCTAATTGGCAACAAATTTTTAGTGCGCGACTTAACACCCAAATCCAATTTCGAACCACACAAGCTCCATTACGTCGCCCTACTAAACACACACAATCATTTTTTTTCACATTAAACGTGTCATATCCACTAACAATATAAAAATTATCGATATGTTCGTACAACCAGCACCCATGACTTTAGTAAATTTGTTATTCATAGTAAAACAGGTTAGATTTTGTACAAAACAAAGACTTCACGTGACACCTTTTCATTTACAATTTTTTCGCTTCGTGTCACAGAGCCACACCACAAAACTCTTTAACTTTTCAGGCCAAAGACGCCTTCATCACGCCTGTGACACATTTAACCACACATTGTTCACGTCGATAGTCGCAATTTCATTCAATTCTAACCCGATATCAATGAATAACATTTTTACTAAGTCCGCCAAAAACCATTCGATTTAATATCAATAGATACAATAACCGGATTTTCGAAATACAAACACAAACCGAACACATGCTTGAACACGGTATAATTACAACCTCAGTATCTCCCTATGCCAGTCCTATTACGCTTGTCACCAAACGTGACAAATCAAAACGCTTTTGCGTTTACAATTTTAGAAATAATATCTCCGAACGTAGTCCGAATTAACAAATCCAATAAGTTGGAAGAAAGCAAGCAACCTCGCAAAGGGCCCCTGACCTAAATCCGGAATCACATTAAAAATAGGTTCGCTCCCCCTCGCCCCCCCGAGCAAACAAACAGCCGACATCTTGTTACCGCCCGTCGCCACCCCGTGTCCTCTAATGAACTTTCACCAGCTATGAAATCAAACATTAGTGCGTGCCTTTTACTATATATCATTCTAATCCCTAACCCATTATTCTACTCCGATATCCCGTTTAGCTACTAATAACTTGCTTAACACGTTATTTTACATTTACTAACAAATCTGTTCACTAACATTCTCTCGCCCTCGATTAACTTGTCCACTTAACATCGACACTTAGAACCAAGGACAACATTTTACCTAAAAATCACACACACCCACACATGTTTAAAAAAAAAACAACAACAACAACAACAACCCTTTATCGGTTAGAATAGATCGCCGTGTTTCTCCTGCACACACAGAATAAATGCCGCTTTAGGAAGAATCACGTTTTCACCTAAACGTGGCGCAGGGAACAAAAAATCGACAACATTAGGACTCAGTTAGTTTCACAGCTGGAAACAATGTGATCCACGAGTCGCGTCAAACATAAAACAAATTCGATAGGTTTGATCAACTCATGCCAACAAGACCAAAGATATCAATCGAGGACAATTTAAAGCTCTCTCTACCCATTCTAAAAAACAGGAACATACATTGGGCCTACAACTTTCCATTCTTTCACGATATATAATTTCTATGTATAATCTTACTTGCTCTTCTTTCTCGATGAACATTTTTTAAAATTTTTCATTTTAATATTCTTTATATAATCATTATCCAGCTCTTATAATTGTTTTTTTTTTATTTACGTCAACCAATCAGTTTAGTTTAGTGTCATTTTATTTTATTTTTCTTTACCAAAACTTATTTACTTTTGCTTTATGACTCTATTTTATAATCAACTTTATATTTAATCTTTCATATCTAATAATCTCAAGTTATATTTCATGCTTATATGACTAATTTGCATTTGTCATTTTATATTTTCTCTCACTTTATAAATTCGATGTTATTTACATTGTTTCATCTTCCGCTACCATGTTCAATGCTATCGAGTATATTACTGCTTATTTTTTTTCATTTAATATTTTCACTTTCTATTACCCCTTATATACTGCTGTAGTGTGTTAATCTTTGTATCATATCATCACTATTTTTACTTTTTTTAAAGATTACTTTGCATTTAACTTCGCAATTCTATTTTCGATTTTTCAAATCCTTTAACGCTATATGCAAAGCCTTAATTTCGCAATTTCATATCTCAATGATATATTCTTTTATAATCAAACTAAAAATCATGATCTAAAAACAGGGCAATCTTCAATAACCTCTTAAACAACCACTTTAAAGGTTACTTCTTAATAAATACTAACCCTTTTCCGCAGGAACTTTTAACTCCTTCGTAGGCTAGACTTGACCTACTTTGATTTCGTAATTAACAATTTTGACACACCGTCCCCCAGACTTACCTATCCCTACTTCTGGCTTGGATACGTGCAAATTGTATTTTTTTAAATATATTCCAGGGCACTCTCATGCCACACGCTGACACATTTTTTTTTTATTTTACTCTTTTTCTCGCTAAGCCCCTGACGACTCCAATTAAAACTTTGATTTCTGGTCACTGATCTTCGCCCTCATTTATCCTGCATGCGTACGTCTTAACGACTAATTACTAAAACCCATAACAATCACCCTTATCTTACTTTTCGATTGTGGTACTGTAACTTTATTAGGTCCTTAAATTTACATGTGAAACATGGCCTAGGTTTTCCGCGCCGTGCACATTAAATGGTTTGGGACTTGAGTCAAAGTGACATTGCCTCAACCAAGTAATAACTAACCCCTCAACCCTTTCTAACGCCCATCACGAAGAGATCATGATTTTCCCATCCAATCGTTTTTGTTTTTACCTATCATCATTATATGCTCTCTATTAATTCTTTTATTCCTATTTTTGTTTTACTTGTATGTTTAATATTAGTTGTTTATGCTTTATTATCTCTAATGGATATACAGAAATCAACCCCATGTTATATACCAACTCATTTCAATTAATTTTTAAAAATTACTTCCTTAATAACAGTCTTCCTATTCCGCTCTCTTAAATCCCTCCATATGAACCCTCTCACATCCGGGGCCATCTGTGATGATTTAAGACCATGGAATTGTTGTAAATAGTCTAGATATCTACTACCACATGTTCCACCCCATGACTGTATATAACTTCTTATGTACTGCAAATAGAAAGCCTCAACTCACATCAATCTGTACCGCGTAAGAATCTAATAAAGTATAGCAACTGTACAGATAGAAGGAATGGAGACTAACAGGAGAAAATTAAGGTTAAAACTAATCAGGCTTAGGTGAGAGTAGAAGTAAGACCTAGGAAGTAGGCTTAGAAGAGAACACACTATTAATAAATTTACAGTCAATTTTATGAATAGCGGAAATCATAAAAGTCGAGTTTAACGGCCAGTATTTCCTGGGCCAGGCCGGATATATCTTCCGACAAAGGCAGCAGCAAAGACCAATTAGAAGACAATACCTAAGTAGGTCAACCAATAGCCAACGGCCACGTGACATAGTCCCACCAATTAGAAGACAATACCTAAGTAGGTCAACCAATAGCCAACGGCCACGTGACATCTTCCTACCAATTAGAAAGAAGAAAGGTCTTGGTGTTAAATCGAGAACCTAGGTTAGGCAGTCTGCGCTTGGATTCCACCAAGGTAACACTTGCTCTAAAGATCTCCCTCTCCGCTCATCCCCATTCCTTCTTGACGTCAGACGCTTCTTAGTGGAATCTCTGTTTGTTTATTTCACCTTTGGCCCAGCTGTGTCGCCTTCCACCACGACTGCACGGTAGAGTTGACGTCGAGGTTCGTCTAGCATCAGGTAACACTGGTCCCAGAGGTCCCAAGATATCACATATATTGTTAAAAATATTTGTAATTTTTCATTTTTTATACAAAAAAAATCCTAGAAAATCTCTGTGACGTCAACTGCAAAAATTTAAAGATGTCGCCGATATGCAAATATAATGATTCATTGATGTTATTAGGTTTGATTTGTACACATTTTTGTGCAGATATGCGAATGAGTGTAGTTGGTTTAACGCCTCAACGTAGGAACATTCTTTTCTAGTTTCACGAATTCATTGAAAACATTAATAGATGAAGAAAAATATATGAAAAACAAATGAAAAATCTTGTTATAAAATATCATCTTAGATTTCGGAAACAAAAATAATTAAGTTACCTGCGCCGAGGTGTGGATCAATTTGCATATTTATCAAAAAGGAAATATCTTTATTTACGGGTTGCTAACCAGAATGGATGAATGGAAGTTACCAAAAAGTGATGTTTAAGAGAAAATGCAATTAATTAATATAGTCTGGTATATGGCTTCAAAAGGTCAAAAATAAATATAAACTGGTGTCCAAAATTAAAGTAACAAACATTTGATGTTAGTTTTCTAAAAATATATAGAATTGTTTTAAACGAAATAAGTTGACACGAACGAATAAAGTTGACAAAATAAATTTATTGTTGTTTTTTTTTTTTACAAAGTTATGCAAATTTTGGTTAATTAGTCCAAAGGTCAGGTAGATGTTGACCAATATTTGATGACTTAATAGGGTGTGAGGTCGCCTCTAACAGCTAAACAGCTGTCACAACGACATTTCATGTTGTTTATTAGGCAATTAAAGATTTCCTGAGGCAACAAATCCCCCTCTTCAACCAAAGCCGTCTTCAGCTCTTGGGTAGTCGTGGGTGGGGGTGAACGAGATCCAATTCGTCTCCCCAAGGCATCCCAAACATGTTCTATAGGATTGAGGTCTGGTGATCTGGCAGGCCACTCCATCCTTTGAATACTTTCACTTTAAAGATATTCATCTACCATCAGGGCTCTATGAGGACGAGCATTATCATCCATAAAGATGAACCAGGGTCCGACCCCACTCCTAAAAAACCTTGCATAGGGCTCCAGTATCTCGCCTTTGTACCACTGAGAAGTCAGGGTGCCGCCATCAAACACATGTAGTGGCGTGTGTGCGTCTAACATGATACCACCCCAGACCTTGGCCACCGTAACGGTCCCTTTCTCTGATGTTTGAGGGATGGTTTCGAGTCCTGGTTTCTCTCCAGATCAGTACACGTTAAAATCAGTGTTACGACTAAACCTTGACTCATAACTAAAAAGAACAGGTGCCCATTGATTTTTGGTCCAAGACTGATGTTGTCTGCACCAATTTAGACGAGTTCTTTTTCGGATGGCAGTGAGAGGGATACAAACCTTCGGCCACCTTGCATACATCCTTTCTCATTAAGTCTTCTGTAAATTGTTTGCCTTGATATCATGGTTCCTATGCCCGAAGATAGTTCAATTGTTAGCTATCTGGCTGTCATTGTTTTGTTACGTTTAGCCGTTAACTTCTGATAACGTTCTTCGAAACCACTTTTCTTGACGTTTCGAGCCATCTTGCAACTTCTGCTTGGGACTAGCCAGTCTCTATTCTACCAATGGCCCTCCACGTCATTTAGTCTTCTAAACGCCTATGACATTCCATTGATAAATAAAACGTAATAAATGTTTTTTAAATAAAATTTCATAGCTGGATAAATAATCATAATGTTCCTCCTAATGATAAACTTGTACATAATAAAACATGTGTATTGAGATTAGTGCGATGTATTGGTTACATTTATGTGCGGGTATTACCTAATATGACCATTATGCTTCAAAAAAGCTTGCAATTGATTTTTATTTGTAAATTTATTTCATTCCAGCGTGAAATCTTACAGCAATATGAGCAACTCCAAAAATTCCAAGTAGATAATTTCAGAGAAAGGAATCACATCGATTAAATATACCAACCACGCCTTTTTATGGCTAAGAGAATCAATAAGAGGACGCTACAGGATCATAAAGTTTACATGTGATGGCTTACGCAATTCTTCCTGCAGAAGAGTTTCATGACCTGAGATCGGACTGTGTTTAAAAATAATGTGGGAGTGCTCTGGTTAGATACCACTTTGTTGATTGCTCTTTTAGAATCCCCCTTATATTTTAAGGTGGTTTTTACTCTTGTGTACGCAAATTGTGTACAGTATCTCTCTCTCTCATAAAATTTACATATGATGGCTTACACAATTCTTCCTGTAAATTGGAAGAATTTCACGACCTGAGATCGGACTGTGTTTATAAATACTGTGGGAGTGCTCTGGTTAGATACCACTTTGTTGATTGCTCTTTTAGAATCCCCATTATATTTTAAGGTGTTTTTTTACTCTTGTGTAGGAAAATAAATATTATTATAAAACCTTGTAATATATTAAGAAAAAAGGCATTTCCTGATCGAGCAACTAAAAGTTGCTGATGACTTGCGCCATCTATCTGAATGAATATCAACTGATCGTTGATTTTTTAAATTATTCCAGAATTGGCTAAATACCGTTTCTTAATTAAAAAAGAAAAGCTAACCACGTACGCGTTTTGGGTTGTTGGCCCTCGTCAGCGTGGTGCAAGCTGTACCTCAACGACCAAAAAAAGCTGGTTTTTAGGGCATCTTGAAAAAGAAACTTTTTAGAGTTGTCGCTAACTCACCAGTTCTACCTTTCAACAAAGAAACACGTTGTTTTTCTTTTTGGACATTTTATTTGAATCTTTTTAACGCTATTTTATATATCTATTCAAACTATCGTAAAGATAGAGGCTGCCTGGCCAGCATTCATAGTTATTCAAATTAAAGATACTTCGGCCATTAAGAATATACATTTTTTAAAGAATTATTAAGAATATAATTTTTAACGCCTTGCCAAATGTTTTAATTTTTGTTTGCTCCTGACGAGGACAAAATATTTTTCTCGAAACGTCAAAATAATAAAAAGATTTACTGGCTGAAGTATCTTTGATTTTAAGAACTATTTAAACTATGTTTTATTTATTTTGTTGTTTTAATGTGAACAGAGCATCTAGCTTTCTCAGAGTTTACGGTGCTGATTACAACAGAAAGAATTGGCAGAATGGGGTTAATACAAAAATCCATTTTATATCTAAGAGGTACCTCGAGATTAGAAAATATTTACTATAAATGCTCCTGGTGTGTATCCTGTACGCCCACTGCGTCAAAGGGGCTGTGTACTATACGAACGAGGACGAGAAACGACACGAAAGCGGAGAGGTCAGCGACAAAATCGCCATGTACGTACAAGCTGTCGACATCTACAACGACTATCCCAAAAAGAAACATGCATATTTACTATAAACTGTTTCACACATTAAGGAATACAACACTCGATATTACATTTTTCACGCTGTTATCATTTATTTTCCCACAACCTCATGAAACCATTCTGTTTGAACCTTAATGAAGAAATCAAAGAGAGAAATCTCAATAAAACAATGTCCTACTGTTCTTTCCGCCGTATAAAAATTATTGGAAAGACTTGACATATCATTCCTGCTAAATGGCTTCAAGTATTTCATATACAGATGGCGTCTTTAAAGAAACTCCAAGAAACTCACCATCCAATTGCTTTGGAACAATGAAAGTAACCATAGCTATATTGAAATGTCTTATTCTTTCCTCAAATACTAGTAATCCTACTACAAACAGTTCTGGCGTTTTGTCCCCTTTCCATTTTTTTTTCCCTTTCTTCTTATTCCCCTCTTTTACTTATCCTTTCCTGTATCAGTCATTTATTTCCTATTTTGAGAAATCATATGCATATACAGTAGAACCTCCCTGTAAAGGATACCTAATTGCAGAACCAAATTGTCCTTTAGGGAGAGTTGTCCTCAAACCGGAGAGTTGCTAAATAGTTAAAATGGTAATTTTGCAAATGAAAACTGTCCTTTGTGGAGAGGTGTCCTCTAGCGTGAGTGTCCGCTAAAGGGAGGTTCTACTGTATTCCTTTTCAAATATATACTCTACATATTTTCTCTTCCTTACTTCTAATTTATTCATTCATTCATTCCATAACCAACATCATATCCCTGTCCTCTTTTTCATCTAGAATTCCTACACTATCTCACAATGCTGTGTTAGTAGTACACGTTCAATAAATTGAACACACAATAATCAAAAGTTACAGAAAGCAGCAACCTCAAGTCAAGCCAACTTCTGGGCAAAATAACTCGCCAAAAGAGTTTAGATTGCCTGGATACTAAATAATTATCTACTCTATATAGACTTGAGACCCGCTGCCCATTCTCCAACAAACTATGCAGTGGTAGCAGAGTCGCTATATTTATTGTACATAGTGTAATGCATATATATATATATATATATATGTGTGAAAAATAATAGAAAAAAAATATATATAAAGGTCAGGTGTTGATTTAAAAAATAAAAGAGGCATATCCTGACCAGGAGCACATGTGCTTTTTAGAAGGCAGGGCGCCATCTGGTGGAACAGAAATCAACTAAACATTGATTTAGCCTGTTCCTGATATTTGGCCAACCCAATTTCTTGATAAATCAAGAAAAGCCATCCACAAACGCGTTTCGCCCTGTTGGCGCTCGTCAGCGTGGAGTAGGCTGTACCACTGCGACCAAAAATATTTTTGGTCCCAG
The DNA here is from genome assembly GCA_030710605.1 of Cordylochernes scorpioides. Lineage (NCBI taxonomy): Eukaryota > Metazoa > Arthropoda > Arachnida > Pseudoscorpiones > Chernetidae > Cordylochernes > Cordylochernes scorpioides. The sequence continues at coordinate 61,673,983 of CP092878.1, forward strand.
AGGCTTCTTGAGAAAACTAGAAATCGGTATTTAAGGCCAAACTTGCGTAAATACGCTTAACATGTGAAAAAATAATTTAAAAAATAAAAAGGTCAATATTTTAATATTGCCACATGGAAAATTAGGGAAGACAAAAACTCAGGAGGAGGCAACAATTTATTTCAGGTAAGCCACGAGGTAAATTTACAGAGTAGCAAGATAAAAACATAAAAATGACCACTCTGTTAATAAAAATGATAAAATAAATATATACTTTGTTACAATATAGTGGAGACTGTGCACTTTTGCATGTATTGACAAGATGCTAATAAAATTATTTTAATTGTTAAAAAAAAATTGTCTATATAGACTTGATCTTAACTATATTTCAAACAATCATTTTTGATGATGATCTTGCTTTTATCAATATTGTATATGCAAATTTTTACAGGACTCAAATAAAGCTCTGAATTTATTGATAAAATGAATTTTCAAATGCTAAATTGTCGGAAACTGCAAAATGATATGGAAAAGATATCGTCCTTTTATATAGCACACACACATAACCAATATTATTTGAGTACCTTTAAAATTGGATATAATAAACAAAAATTGAGAATAAATTTATGAAAACAAAATTATTGTTATGCAATGTTATCATTTTCAGTTATAGAAATATAATATATATTTAAAACTGACCAGTTCACACACACACATAAAATTCTAATTGAAGGAGCATATTTTGGATTAAAACATATATTTTATATGTGCGTTATAATAATTTCTTACACCATGTTTTCTCCTGTAGAAAGGCGTTCGTGCCCAAAAGCTAGAGATTAAAAAATGTTTTGAAAAGACACTTTTCCCTGGAGGCCTGATATTTTTACTCAATATTGATACAAGGGATTATTTTTTTAAATATTTTATAGATATTTTGAATCCAACATTTCGACACATATTTACCTACATTTTTCCGGAGTGCTTTCGTTTTTAAAGATATATATTTTGAAAGTTTGTAATGTGAAAATAATTTTCAAAAAGTTATTCTAATTTTGTAAATAGAAATTTATGAAAAGAATCCAATTTTTATAAAATATAGGCATGTAGTTTGTGGAAATATTGTATTTTGAAGAAATAAAATGCTTTTTCCACAAAATATGGGTCTTCAATTAATACAGAAGAATAAATATATATATTTGCTTATCCCTAGTACACGTGGTACAGGCCATGATAACTATGGTGGGTAGAAGTAGGCGACTGATTTTACTGTAAGTGCACCACATGTCTACACATTTGAAAAGCAGTTCGACTTTTGCATTTGCAAATGTGCTAGAGCCTCGTTTGGTTACTTGCACTCGCTGGTGGGGTTGGACTTTCGCAAGATTCGGGGGCCATTGGAGCATTTTTTTTTTTTTAAACATAGAAAAAGTCCCCAATGCGGGAATCGAACCCGGGTCGTTGCGGTCGAATATCAACGGTTTAGACCATCCTTCCAACGATCCCCTTAGGAGAATATAGGATAAGTTTAAATAGGTGATATGGAAAACACGAACACACATACAAATCTCTTTTTGAATTAGAAATTTACTTCAAACGATAATAAATTATAGTAAGTATTCACAACATACTTTCTTTTAAAAGCGTTTTAAAACTGCTCAAGTATTTCCACCGTGAATCGGATGTCTGTGGAAATAGGTGGCATCTTGATTTTTGTAACAATTGACTAAGAATGTCAATAAATATTTTGAATTGTCAATTGTCTAGGTGGGGGACATTTAAAAAAATAAATCGTGTAAAAGATCACACTGAATTACCCCCCAAATTTAAGTCAAGTTTTCATAACTAAATACACAAGTTTCAAAGTCTGAGATATCGATACATTCTTATTTCATAGCTATATGACCAAGTAAATACCTTCAAATGAATATATTAAAATATAATTAATCAAAATTATAAATTTACCTTTTAAACTTCATTTTCGACGCAAAACATCCTATATCATTTACTATAAATATTCTAGTAGTCAAAATATATTGAACAAACAATAAATTTATATTTTCATTAAAAATAAAGCTATAAAGAATAAATTTGCATATGTGTATACATATTACATATTGGACTTAGTAATCGGTAAACCGAACATATTTAAAATTATTTGCATATTTTAAATATTTTATAATGGATTATAAGTAAATCATTATATAAGCTTGTATAACGTATATTTTAACAAATTTTTATCTCTTTTTTTATATCAATACTGCTAATAATAATAATTTTATTTATAATATAATAGAATGCGGCTTATGATTGTAGAACAAAATTTGATAATTATACCGCAAATGTTTCTTTTGAACGAAAGATCGAAATTTATTTTAAGGAGAAATAGCGGTTATTTCTAACTTTAGGGATGCAGTATGATAGAATGAATTGTTAAGAGTAATGATCAATGGAAAAATAAATTTATTGCATAACTTTTACCCCAGCGCATATGAACTATTTGAAAAATAAATGTGTCACATCACTAGATTGATGAAAACATCACTATAAAGCAGATGAAAACATCACTGTAAAGCAGATGAAAACATCATTATAACGCAGACGAAGCTGGACTCAATGCTGACAGGGAGTCCAGACCGGTGGACAGACGACCCAGGACCTACCTGCGCTGAAGAATTCCAGTCAGTCAGCGCCACCGGAAGCGCCAACTTGCGTGCATGCGCACCGCACGCCAGGTCGAGATTAAATCACAGACGACATCCGAAGAAGCTGGAGGATGAAAGTTTAATCCACTCCTTGACGTAACCAATCAACCCTATAGATCTATTTCAGTGGTGAACCTTTTAATTTTAAAATTGGGAAAAAAATGGCGAGATTGACGTTTTTTATTAAACAAAAACTGTATTAGGTATTTAAACGAAAAAAATCTCCATAAGTTATTTCTTATTTATCAATTGTTATATATCAATTATAAACTAATTGCGTGTAATCAATAATAATTGTTGAAACTTAGGATATTAATATATTAATTTATTGCCATAACATTACAATGAATATTAAACAAGCATTTATAGAAATTATATATTGAATGTAGTCATATTTACAGCAGATTGAAGGTAATTGATAAAAAAAAAAACTTATTTCTACGCTCATAGGCAAAACTTAAGGAAGTGAAAATCTTTGATGTCTCTGGTTGACTTCTTTTTTTTTTTTTTTTGAAGGAGACAGGAGCAATTTCGTTCACACTTGGTTTTCTCGTCTTCAATAAAGATCACTGAAAATATATATCAACTATATTTCCGAGTTATTGTTTGAATCACGATGTACATGCTATAAGGTGTTAAATTCCTCAAGTTTTGTTCATGAGTAAATCCTTAAATTTAAGTATCAACTCATAAAAGATATCGTCAATTTTTTTTTTTTATTGAGATTATTTTTTACGCGGGCAGATCAAATTCTCTGAAGAGAGGTCAAAATTTTCCGCGAAAATTGCCGGCATGTCGGACTAGGAGTTGTGAATTACTAGCTTATACCATTATCTGTCTGACGTGAATCCAATAAGCACACCTACTTTGTTCATCGCTTTATTATATTTTTGAATAATATTCAAAACACAATTCAAATGTCGAGAAGAATCCTTAATATTCTGATAAATTGACGATCCTAGGGTGTATTGATGTTGCTTATAACCTTAGAACTGATAATTCTGATATCTTGAAAATCCTAGGATATATTGATGTAGCTTATAACCTTAGAACTGTGAATTCTGATATCTTGAAGATCCTAGGGTGTATTCATGTTGCTTATAACCTTAGAACTGAATATTCTGATATCTTGAAGATCCTAGTGTTTATTGCTGTTGGTTATAAACTTAGAACCGAGTACTCTAATATATTGACGATCCTAGGGTTTATTGATTTTGTTTATAACCTTAGAACTGAGTACTCTGATATATTGACGATCCTGGGGTTTATTGCTATTGTTTATAACCTTAGTACTAAATATGCTGATATATTGACGATCCTAGGGTTTATTGCTGTTGGTTATAACCTTAGAACTGAGTACTCTAATATATTGACGATCCTAGGGTGTATTGCTGTTGGTTATAACCTTAGAACTGAATATCTTGATATATTGACGATCCTAGGGTTTATTGCTGTTGGTTATAACCTTAGAACTGAGTACTCTAATATATTGACGATTCTAGGGTTTATTGCTGTTGGTTATAACCTAAGAACTGAATATTCTGATATATTGACGATCCTAGGGTTTATTGCTGTTGGTTATAACCTTAGAACTGAGCACTCTGATATATTGACGATCCTAGGGTTTATTGCTGTTGGTTATAACCTTAGAACTGAGTACTGTAATATATTAACTATCCTAGGGTATATTGATATTGCATATATCCTTAGAACTGAATATTCTGATATATTGAATATCCTAGGGTATATTGATGTTGCATATATTCTTAGAACTGAATATTCTGATATATTGACGATCCTAGTGTGTATTTATGTTGCTTATAACCTTAGATCTGAATATTCTGATATCATGACGATCCCAGGGTGTATTGGTGTTGCTTATAACCTTAGAACTGAGTACTCTGATATATTGACGATCCTAGGGTTTGTTGATGTTGCTTATAACCTTAGAATTGAGTACTCTGATATTTTGACGATCCTAGGGTTTATTGCTGTTGGTTAAAACCTTAGAAATAAAATATCTAAAGATATTTATACCATCCTTTTTTTTAATGAAAGTCCAAATACGAATTATAAGGTTGTCCTAAAAGTTCGTGTTTTTCTTAATTTTTTAATTATTATTTGGCGAATATATAATATTATTACGGCGCGCGCGAATACATAATAAAATGACTTTATACATAATACAAATACATCATACATAATGGCGAATAATATTGGTATTTTATTTTTTGTAAGTGTTAACGAACTTTTGGAACAACCTTGTATACAAAATAGTTGTCCCAATAAAGCAAATAAGAGTTCACTGCATCAGAATATGCTGAAATGTATACGTTTGAAGGAGTAAGCCTTTTATCAAATATATATTCATATATACGGCATACAATTAATATACATATATATATATATATATTCATTCATCCCAATACGGCTTTCTTCCGATGGCTTTGGACTTATTGAGTCGCTCAAGGAAATAAATCTCCGGAAATGTATGTACCGACAGATTTATAGCATCGGCGACTCTCTTCTTATGGCTATCCATTCTGTTTTGGCCAGGACAGCCGAACGGACACTTATCGTACCCTGGATCTTTTTGTATACGATGATCGTTCGATATTCTTCTATCTAATAGAGAAATTCAGTTCTTATTTGAAACTTTCTTCAATCATAAGGTATACCTATCAAGTTATTTGTATTGCCATCTTGATTATATTGCCGCGAGGAAAAATAATTAACTAGGCTTCCGAATTACGTACTTTAAATTTTTATTTAATGAGTTATATGAGATATTTTATATATAAAATAAGAATTACTATGTACATGAGCCAAATCGACTCAGCAGTTAGAGCAAGAGGGGAGAACTGAGATCTTTCCTCCTTTTCCGTGGCGCCACTGTTTACCCCGACCGGTCGGTCCAGTCAAGATAAGAGGGAATACCAGGAAACTCTGTCCTCCTGACATCATTCCCTCCACAAGAGAAACAGTGTCCCGCTGTTTACTAGTCGGTCACATGACCCTGGTCAATCTGTTCTTGGATTTCGAATCGTGGTAGGGCTTCATTCTCGCTACGTGGACGCTATCTTGGGTTTTTCGTCTTCTCCTAGTGTTCGTCACGCCTTCTACTTGATAATTTACACTAGATATTTTTCTGATCACTCGATAGGGTCCGAAATATCTCTTCAATAACTTCTCCGACAAGCCAACGGTACGGACTGAGGTGAACACCCACACTAAATCACCTTCCTTGTACGTCACCTCCTGATGCTTCTTGTCGTAGCGTTCTTTGTCTTTGCTCTGAGCCTGCAGGATGTTAAGACGGGCTAACATCCGTGCGTCCTCAGCGTTGGTCACCAGATGGCCTACATAATATTCTGCAGTTCCTGCCGGCTGGTACGGCAGTATAGAATCCAGCGGTGTTTCAACTTCTCGGCCGTGGACAAGGAAGAACGGGCTGTATCCTATTGTCTCTTGTCGAGGGGTATCGTAGGCGAAGGTCACATATGGTAGGATGCTGTCCCAATTTTTCTGATCAACGTCAACATACATCGAGATCATGTCAGTTAGGGTCTTGTTGAGTCTTTCTGTCAAACCATTCGTTTGAAGGTGGTATGCCGTGGTGAATCTGTGAATTGTTCCATTTAGAGTATTTATTTCTCCTATGGTCTGAGACATGAAATTTCTTCCTCTGTCCGTGATGATTTCCCGAGGAGCGCCGTGCTTGAGTATGACGTCTTCAATAAGGAAGGTTGCTAATTCAGTAGCTTCCGCTGTGTCGCGGCCTTTGTTATCGCAAATCTGGCGAGATAGTCAGTCGCGACTATTATCCACCTATTTCCCGTGTGAGATATGGGAAATCTTCCCAGATAATCAATTCCTATCTTTTGAAAAGGCGAGGTAGTTGGAGCTATTTGGACTAGTAGTCCAGGGGGTTTCTGAGGCACGCCCTTCCTTCGCTGGAGGGACCAACGGGCAAAGCGGCCGGATGGATCTTTCAAGCCTACCAGCCAACATGGCGAGTGATGGTCGGTAACCGCAGTAAAGGTTCTGCCATATAGGTACGGGCGGAATTTGCCAAGGGCCCAAACAACGGCGAGGCATTCCTTTTCTGTAGTGGAATAATTATTTTCGGCTTTGGTTAGTGTTCGCGAGGCATAGGCTATAGGTCTCTCCGCGTCATGCTGGATTTGAACAAGAACTGCCCCTAAACCATGACCGTTTGCATCAGAATGGACATGAGTTTCCGCACCTTCTACGAAATGTCCTAACACAGACGAAGATCCCAATTCCTGTTTGAGAATCCGGAAAGATGCATCTTGTTCTTCGCCCCAAAATGAATTTTTCATCTTTCTTTAAAAGGCTATTCAAGGGTCGAGACTTGTAGGCATAACTTTTAATGAAGCGTCTATAGTACGAAATTAACCCTAGAAAACTTCTGGTCTCACTGATATTATGGAGTTTTGGAAAGGGGACAATGGCTTTCACTTTTTCTGGGTCTGGCTGCGTTCCAAATTCATTAACGACGTGCCCGAGGATAGTTATTTGTCTCGAGGCGAAATAAGACTTTGCAATTCAAGCACAGCCCGCCTGCTGAATGCATCTCAAAACTTTGTATAGACGTGTTAAATGTTCTTTAAAGGTCGATCCATAGACTACAATGTCGTCTAAGTAGCATAAACACATGTCCCATTTAAATGCCCGTAGGACATTGTCTATCAATCGCTCGAAGTTACTGGTGCGTTGCAGAGAACGAATGGCATTACATTAAATTCATAAAGCCCATCTGGAGCGATAAATGCCGTTTTCTCCCGGTCCTTATCGTCTACTTCAATTTTTCAGTAACCCGATCGCATATCCATGGTGAAAAAGTACCTGGATCCAGCGAGGGTGTCCAGCGCGTCATCGATACGAGGGAGAGGGTGAACAACTTTCTTTGTAATTTTGTTTAGACGACGATAGTCGACACAGAATCTCAATGAGCCGTCCTTCTTCTTCACTAATATAACGGGGGAGTGGACTTGATGATGGCCGGATGATTTTAGTCTCCATCATTTTCTCCACTTCACTCTGAATGACACGTCTTTCGGCGGGAGACACTCTATAAGGACACTGTCTGACAGGCGGATAATCACTCGTATCGATTTTATGTTTTATTTCGCCAGAGACAGAGAAGCTCTTTTTCTCAAAGTCGAATATATCAGCAAACTCATTTAGGCACGTGAGTAATCTGTTTCTCTTTGTTTCTTCCAAAACAGTTGAAATCATCGAAATTAAACATTCTCTCACATCTGGAGAAGTTACTAAGTCTTTTTAAGCTATTTCAGAACGAGCGTCAAGATTAGATATGCTCCCTACTTCTAGATTTTGCATTGTGCCTACCTTCATGTCCGAAGGTATCACTTGACACTGGTAAGTACTGTTAGTCACCCAAATCACCGCCCTGCCATGTAAGAACCTAACGAGGGAAGAGGGAATAAAAAGTCTTTTCTCCAACAGCAGGCGTTTTAACCTGTAACGACTACATCTCTGCTGCCAAATACATCCTGGTTGGTGACAACTATCTTGCCAAAAGATTTCGGCGGTATGACACAGTCCATAGCATAACAAAGTTTCAGGTCTTTCCATTCATAGAATTTTTTAGCTTCGCTTAAATACAATTTGTTTTTCTCACAATCTATAATGACATCTGTGGCTCTGAAGAAATCCCAGCCCAGTATAACATCGTGGCTAAATTCAGCGGCTACTACAAAATCAAAAATAATATCAAGTCCTCTGATTTGAACTTCTAAAGAGCACTTACCAAGGGTCACGATAGGCTTCTTGTCTGCGGCTCTTAGAAGTGGTCCATTTTCTTTAAAAACTGGCGCCTTTGTAGAAGGTCTGAAAGCTTCGGAAATTACTGAGTAATCAACGCCAGAGTCCACAATAGCTTGTACATTTCGTCCTTGTATGTTGATAGATATCCAGTTCAGGGAGGATTTTCGTCTGTGGCGGCCTCACCTTTAGAGGACTCGCCTTCTAGTTTTCCTCTCTATGGCGACTAGGTGAGTGGCTGGGACGGCGAACAGGGGATTGTGAGGTTCTTCTGGAGGCTTGGAATCTTCCGCGGTTGGGGTATGGCGACGGGTTTCTGAATCTTCCTTGGGATAGTTCGCTTCCTGATTCGCCCATGGTGTAATTTTCCGTTCTTGGTCTTCCGAAATCGACTGTTTCTCTTCCAAGTCTGGCATCCGAAAAAGCTTGGCGTCTGTCTCTGCAATAACGTGCAACGTGGCCAGGGCGCTCACAGTGGAAGCAGATCGGTCTGTCATCTTCAGTACGCCACTAAGTCCTTTGATTATTTGGTGGCCCTTCGGTTCTTCGTCGGTAACCTTTATCGTTCTGGGGGAGGTATTGTCGCCGAGGGCGGAAGCTCTCGGGCTGACGAGAGGCAGAGATAGGAGCCAATGTCTGCTGGATTTCGCTACGGATGACATCCTGTAGGTCGGCGGGTGGAGTGTCGATATCCTGGACGGCAAATGTAGAAGGAGGAGCCATTAATTTCTGAACCTCCTCTCTTACTATTCTTCTAATTAGGGCGCTTCTATGTTCTCAGGTTCAGCGGTCGAGATGGTGGTCACATTGGGTAGTCGGTTGAACCTGGGCGGTGCAACGCGCATCCTCTTGAGTGCCTCGAATCGGCGGCAGAACGCAACAAATTGGTCCACCGTGCTGATGTCCTTCCCAACAAGTGCCTGATACACTTCCTCCGCTACGCCTTTAATCAGGTGGTTTAGCTTTTCTTCTTCCGAAATTCTGGGGTTGCTCTGTTTACAAAGAAGGGGGACTTCTTGTATGTAGCTCTCGACGTTTTCCCCACTCGACTGCGCTCTAGTTCGAAGAATGTTCTCGGCTTTTCTAGCCGCGTCTTCCTTGTTCCCTAATATTTCACAAAACTTTATCTTAAATTCCTCCCACGATTTCAATATTTCCTCGAAGTTTTCGAACCAGCACTTTGCTGTGACAGTGAGGAAGAAGATGACGTTGGCCAGACACATGGAGTCATCCCACTTGTATCGCGCCACACGCTGGAAATCGCTCAGCCAACGCTGCGAATCTTCCCCACGTACTCCCGAGAAGACAGCAGGATCTCTCCACCGATGGCAGAATGGTCGGTTTTCTTCTCTCTCCATTTTCTTCCGAGCAGAAAAAGCAAGTCATGTAGATAGCTCTGGTTGCAATCCTTGAAGGCGACTTCGTCTGGTGACTGTCTCGTTACCCGGCGTCTCCACCACAATTGTCACGTGGAATATTGAGGAAGACAATAACTTCAGGAGGAGAGAACAATTTATTTCAGTCAAAAACAAAACTATGAATGGTAAACAAAAGATAAGCAACGAGGGAAATTTACAGAGTAGCAAAATATAATCATAAAAATAACCACTCTGTTAATAAAATTAATAAAATTAATAAATACTTTGTTATATAGCTTCTTTCCTATGGGAGCTGTGACCCACAGCTAGCAATTATTGTAGATACTGACATGGATCTGACGTGCTTCTGCCAAGGATTCAATCGAAGTCTTGGAACTTTGTTCCTAGGCGTGAAGAGCGGCTTTGTCGTCGTATTGTCTATAGGGACATCGTCATCTTCGAGTGAAGTCTTGGCTTTAGCACGGCGTTGGAATCCTGGAGTCAGTCTCCGAAAATGTAGATCACAGCAACCATGGCTTCAAGGTCTTCTCGGCGGTCTTGAGTTTGTCTTCCCTAACTTACCCAGCATCTCCACCACAATTGTCGCGAGGAAAAATAATTAACTAGGCTTCCGGATTACTTTAAAAATTTATTCAATTAGTTATATGAGAGATTATAAATATAAAATAAGAGTTACTATGTACATGAGCCAAATCGACCCAGCAGTTAGAGCAAGAGGGGAGAACTGAGTTTTTTCTCCTTTTCCGTGGCGCCACTGTGGCGCCCCGATCGGTCGGTCCAGTCCAGATAAGAGGGAATACCAGGAAACTTTGTCCTCCTGACAATATCAGTATTCTAATGATTGTACTACATAGATTTGGGCGTGAAAATAAATAATGTACTTGTAATTTATAGAAAACTAGCGAATGTACCCGGCTTCTTCCGGTTTTAACCCGAGTAAAAGTTTATCTAACGAACATTTATTAAGACGATTCTAGCAAACATCCAATCCCTACTAGATGTATACTCGTCAAGATAACTTTATGTTTGATACTCTGCTCCACCTAGCTGTACCTGTTCACACGTTGCTTTGTTTGAATATTGTTTTGATACCTCAAATATAATTTAATAATGATCAAATGTATAAAATACATCAAAAGGAAAATTAACAAAAAAAATTATCCCTAGATATATGTTGTTTGAATAAACATATTGTTACGTCGTACCCAGACGTTGTTTGGGTTCTTTGTCTACTCAGGATGCCACAAAGAATTCGAAGGGATGCAGTTGAAGTTAGCGTCTTAATTTATGTCTCGCTTAACAGAAGGAATACAATGAGTGGGACTTGCCTTCAACCTCCCCGTCAGAAGAATCCTTGGCGGCGTTGATGTCACTATTGGGAAACGTATGCCCCACACTATACGCGTCCAGCCTGGCTACACCAGCATTTAGGCCGCTCCGATGTCAATCTCTCCTGGCACCGCCTTGCATGATCATCCACACGCCCGGAGGCAAGTCGCCATGTCTGCTCACCGCAGATGTCACCAGACTCTGTCCTTCCGCACACAGGAAAGCTGTTTTGGTGCCTGCCATCCACTGACAACACATGGCCATCCCCCCACTCATCTTCTCCCAACTTTACTCTGAAATCTTGGCCTTGTCATCCATTTTACAATATGTACAAAACATAAATATACATAGTTGATGGTAGAATAAGCATTCTTCTTCACTTGTGATATTAAACAATGTTGCAAACGAATTTCAATTGAACAATAATTCTGTAATTATTAAATATCATCATGAAAAGAATGATATTTGATGATTGATGATGAACTTTCTCTTAGTAGTGTTAGAACCCCAATGTTAAGAACGGGGTAATTAAAAAAGCTCGTGGAGGAAAAGAAAAATTCTGAACGCTCCACAAACCCCCTTTTTAACAAAATAAAAACTTTAACCTAAAGTTTGATATTGTTTTGGGCTGCCTTGGGTGTTCAAGCAAGAAAAAAGGAAGACAACAAAAAGGTTACACATATAAAGTTTTGTTTAATGTTAGCTATAAAATGAAGGATAAAAAAATATATGAAAACTTATTATTTTTGTATATTCCAAAATTTTTGCATGCAACTTAAATGTTTTTTAACAAAAGAAAATATATAATGATGATATTGACGAAAATAGAAAAAAAACTTAGTAAAAATAAGAAAAAGAAAAATACTACAAAATATGCTAGATTAACATAAAAAATATATCAATTTTTAGGAAATAAAAGCATGTGAGAGAGTGCTCACCAAAAAACAGTTCCTCTCAGTTGTTAGGTCGGCTTGCCCGAGCCCCCCTGCCTTGGAAGCACAATTTCGTCTGTCCTCGACGAACTTCCTGGAATCTTCAGATGAAGCACAATTCGTCGCTCTTGACGTACTCCAACCACTATGCGAATCTCTCAACGATTCGTCTCGGCTTCACCTTTCTTTGAGATGTCAGCCACTCAGTCCCTTCTCAGACCGCTTGTATGGTCGTTTATGGAAGATGGACGAAGATCCCGGAGCTCCTCTTGGGCAAGCCCCCGCGAGGATTTTTTCTTGTCTTGTCGGCACAACTGTGACACCAACTCTGGCGCCCGCGCCCTGACCTTTTTGACCCCTCCGCCCCTCCAATTGGTCGGTGGGTACTTTGGACGGTCCATCCGGCCGGTGGACGCTTACATTCTCTCGGCAAGGGGGGGCCGGTGTGTGAAAAGAGGAGAAGAAACAGCAAAAAATAGATTCCCCTTCGCTGAGGGGTCAGACACACCTAAAAAACCAAAAATATGAAAAAATAGTTGTAATATTTACATATATACATACAATATTCCATGAGTTCTAACATACCCCCACCTTTTCTTTGTGTGAAAACACAAAAAAAATAAGGAAATGTGCTCTCCCTTTCTTTTGTCACTGATTCAAAACATCAGGAGCAAACCTTATTGGTTTGCGGACTTCACGTCCGGATCTTGTTTTGATCGTTAGAGGTTTTTTATCCCCAGAGGCCTTTTCAGGAGTTTCCTCAGAGGAAATCTCAAGGGGAAACAGTCTCTGTACAGGGCGTAGCCATTCGCCTGTTGATGTCTTGACTCTGGCAACCCTGTTCACCCCATCTTTCCCCAAGTAAAGTTTTATTATTTTTCCAACAGGCCAGAGAATTATTTTAGTGATGTCCTGGCCTATAAGGACTAAATCCCCTTCTTTTATGCATAGCTCCCTTTTATTTTCGGCCCGTTGTATCAGTACCCCCAAATATTCCTTGCGAAATCTCTGTTTAAGTTCCTCATTTAGTTTACTCAAAATCTTGTATTTTCTGGTGAAAGAATTCACTCTTATTTTCTCTAGCTCCGGAAACTCATTGTTTGCGTTAGTCTGCAGAAACATTTGAGGGGTCAAGGGAATGAGGTCTTGGTCATCTTCCGATATATATGAAAGAGCTCTATTGTTGAAATTACTCTCTACCTCACATAAAGCAGTCTCAAGTTGTACATAATTCAATTTACTAAATCCGAGCATACGAACCAATAAACTCTTAACAACCCTTACTAATCTCTCCCAAAACCCTCCCCACCAAGGCGCTGAGGGAGGGATAAAAATCCATTGGATTCTTTTTACACTCGATTCCCTTTCAATCTCCCCCCAATCCAAGCGTTTAAGTAATTCGTTTGTTTTTGAGAAATTTGTCCCGTTATCACTATATATTTTTCCGGGACGTCCACGCCGACAAATGAATCTTTTTAGAGCTAACAAAAAGTGTTTGCCTCTAATGTTCTCACAATCTCTAGGTGGACAGCTCTGTAAACCGCGCAAGTAAACAAGGCCACCCAAACCTTGCTGCCACCTTTAAGATGTAGCGGTCCCAACAGATCCACACCTGTCACCTCGAAGGGTTTGCCTAACCCTATTCTATTAGTCGGCAAAGCCGCGCCAGGAGTCTGAATAGGTTTCTGATTATGCCTCCTACATATCACACATTTCCCAATTATTTGTTTAATCAATCTGCGACCACCAATGATCCAGAATTTCTCTCTCAATTGTGAAAGAATGAATTGGGCCCCTCCATGCCCATTTTGTTGGTGTATTTCACGAACCATCTGTTCCACCAAAGGATGATTAGGAGGTAGTAAAATAGGTCGTTTAAACACTTCTGAATCTTGTCCATGTAGCAGCTTCGTCTCAACGCACCACAAACCTTCGACGGATTTAATAGTCTTTAATCCATTTTTCGGAGCCTGTTTTCCTGGGAAAGTCTCTTGTTGAACCAATTTCAACAGCTTCCTTTCGGCCCTTTCTAACTCTATTACTTTCAAATTTCCCCTTTCAGTGGGTATTCTTCTCGCATTGTCCAAGAATCTTAAAACCCATGCCATAATCCTAATGTTTAGGCTATACTTGGATCTCCTATCTAGGAACCATCGATTTGCCTCGACAATGAGAGTGATGTAGGCCTGTAAGGTTTTTCTTTTTTCTTTGATGATCTCTTCCTCATCAATAGTCGGTTCAAAACTAGGCCAACTCTCCTTTTCCCCTTTGAGCCATTCAGGACCCTCCCACCAGTTGGTCGAGACAAATTGTACGATAGAGCACCCTCGAGAAGGCAAATCCGCTGGATTAAATTTTCCGTAAACAAACTTCCAGTTCTCATTATTGACAGTGTCTCGTATTTCCTGTACTCGGTTTCTTACAAACACATTCCACTCATTTTTTCTCTTGAGCCAAGCCATAACGGTTGAGGAATCGGTCCATAAAGTAACAGGGCAACTATTTGTTAAGGCAGTCGAAATAGATTTAACAAGTCTAGCTCCTAAAACGCAGGCCAAAAGTTCTAACCGAGGAATGGTTACCCTCTTGGTTGGCGCAAGCCTAGATTTGCTCCAAAGCAGAGACAAATGTACTCCCCCCTGCACTTCACTTCTCATATATGCCACTGCTGCATAAGCTGATTTACTGGCATCGCAGAAGACGTGTATTTCATTCTTATTAGTTTGATCAAACCAAATATGCCTGGGAATTTTGATTTGACTTAATAGACCAATTTGGGAGTACCATGTTCTAAACTCCCGATCCATATCTTCGGGTAATTGAGAATCCCATCCAATTTTCAACTCCCAGGACCTCTGTAATAATAGTTTAGGAGGCAAAAATATAGGACTATAAACTCCCAAAGGATCAAAAACTTGCTGAATTTTAGAAAGGATAATCCTCTTGG
Source organism: Cordylochernes scorpioides (assembly GCA_030710605.1). Classification (NCBI taxonomy): domain Eukaryota; kingdom Metazoa; phylum Arthropoda; class Arachnida; order Pseudoscorpiones; family Chernetidae; genus Cordylochernes; species Cordylochernes scorpioides. The sequence continues at coordinate 61,689,062 of CP092878.1, forward strand.
TTAGTCTTCGGGGGAGATCCTTTTCAATAGAAACATCACAATTAAGTACATCTTCTACTTTGTCCCACACAAGTCCCAACACCTTGGTAGTAGTTCCTTTTTCCTCCTTTGAATTACTCACTGGTAAATTAAATTCTCACTCACGCAAGTCCATTTTTGCCATTTCCATGATATTGACAGCTGTATTCTGGAATTGTTGGACCTCCTCCTGAGAGGAGAGGGATGTTACCAAATTATCCATATAAAAGGATCTCGCCATAGTCTTTGCGATTTCAGCTGCCGGACCTTGTACAGAATTCAGATGATGATCAATAACTGCACCCAAGATGAATGGACTACAGTTAAGCCCAAATACCACACGTTTATGTCTAAAAACGGTTAACTTCATAGGGTCAGTTTGATCCCACCAAAGGAAGCGAAGAAAGTCCTGGTCTTGAAGCTGCACTGTAATCATCTGAAATGCCTTTCGAATATCGGCTAGAACACCAATACCCTTTTCTCTAAACCTAATTAATATTTCAGGTATTTTTTCCAAAAGGTTAGGTCCCTTTTCTAGATAGTCATTCAGAGAGAGACCATTATACGACCTGCAGGAGGCATCGAAAACAGGACGAAGAGGCGTCGTCCTACTTTCAGCCTTGAACACCGGCCTATGCGGTAAATAATGGCCCTTCTTTTGAGGCCTATTCTCCTCTATCCTCTCAATTAGGCCCTCTCTCTCCCATTCTTGAAGAATAGTAGAATATTCAATAACCATTTTCTCCTTCCTTAACTTACTAGTGCATGCTTCCAATCTCCTCTGCGCTATTTCTAAATTCGAGGGTATATTATTTCTCTCGCATTTCCACGGTAGCGCGACTGAATATCGTTGATCTTCATCCCTCTTTATATTTTTTTATAAAATGTTCCTTTAGTTCAGTTTCCCTTTTCTTTTTTGAGACAACTTCGATGGGATCTTGGATTCCCAAGATATCCAGCTCCCAAAGATCTTTCAAGTTGTTTCTTGCAACCAACATATTCAATGCAATTTGGACCTTATCCTCCTTACCCACCACCGGAGATTGCCCCATAAGCGTCCATCCTAATTTTGTCTCTACGGCAGTTAGGTCCTCTCCTAGATGGACGACCTTCCCGGTCAGTAATTGTCCAAAATAGTCACTACCTATTAAAATATCTATTTCCTCATTTCTAAAATTTGACGGGTGAATATAGATCTTTTTCCGTTTTAATTTTTATAACAAACGTCCTCTTGGAATCGGCGGTATCCTTGCACAAATTTCTGGTTGATCGAGGGCGACTATGTCTACATCAATTTTATTGGTTAGACTTCCCAGTTTCAAAACATATTTTCCGTGCAACGCCTCCTTCATATTTCCTCCCCCGAAAAGAGATTTTTCCAAACTTATCTCTCCTATTTTTTTTAAACCCAGTTTTTCGACAATTGATCTCTTTATATAGGGGTAGTGACTTCCAGTGTCAAATAACACTTTTACTTCTTTAGTCTCTTTAGCCCCTTTCAATTTCGCCACGGAAGTCATGAGTAAGATGTCATTGGCGCATGTTCGCGCAGACATATTAACACCCGTGCATGTTGCATTTCCTTCATTAACAACCTTAGATGTTTCACCTTTGAAACTATTGTTTCCTCCTTGCTTCAAAGCAATTTTATTGCAAAAGATATCTAGATGATCTTTTCCGCAATTTCTACATTTTATGTCTGCTCGGCATTCCCTTTTCAGATGGTTACCCTTTAGACACTTAAAGCAGACTTTAGCCTCCTTTATCCTTTGATCCCTCTCGCTAGGTGTAAGCCGCGAGGCAACAAAACATCTACTACTCAGGTGATTATCCCTCTGGCAGAATATGCATTTTCTCTTAAATGCGCTGCTGAATAAATTGGAGACAGTGGGCGGTGTCTTCCGAGGAGTCTTTAGTTGAGAACCTGTAGCCCTCATTGAGCTATTACCCTCAAAATTCTCCTTAGCAAATGCCATTCGCTCAGCACCCTTCACCTCATCCCGAAGGAAGTCCATCAGAGCCTGAAGTCTACCGCTGGCATCGCTCTTATCTCCATTATCCGCTCCTTCTTCTTTTATCCCATAGCCCACAGCAGGATTCCTCTGCCACACCTGAATAATGTCCAATGGCAGACTCGACTCAACCAATGGGTAGAGGAACACGCCTGCCATCTCCGTGTTAACACCCAGTGATTCTAGGTTCTTTAAGTGAGCCGTCAGATCATCGTAGATCTCGTCAAGAGGAAGGTTTTCTTTCCTTGCATTAGAAACAACCAGTTTCAACAGTCTCCTTATGTAGTGTTCTATGAGAAGGTTCTTATCTCCGAATCGATCTTTTAGGGCTTGTACTACCTTGGGATAATTATCCTCAGTTATGGGATAACTGCACACAAGACGATGAGCTCTGGATCCCTCGACTACCGCTTGTAGCAGATAGTGAAAATTATCTACATCCCCCAGAGTTTCATCGTCATTGATTTTACTAAATTGCCTCCACCATGAGAGCCAATCCTCTAGGTTGCCCTTAAATTTTGGTAGCTCCACTTTTGGCAACCTAATAGTTCTTTTAGATTCGGTATTTACAACCGAATTCGCCGCGGACTCCACCAATGAGCCGTCGACCCTATCCCTCGCGGTTTCACACCGAGACAAATATTTATTTTCTATGTCAAACATCCCTTGAACATAGTTTTCACAACCCTCGAATTCTTCTTCGATTTTGACCTCCGTTATGGTTTCATCCTCCAGAAGGAGCCCATGATACCTTGAATCAATTTCACTTATTTCCTTAGAGAGAGCACAAATTCGGTTATATTTAGCTCTATATTTTTCTGTATCGAAATCTGGCTTTTCTATTTCAGCCCAAAACTCGTTGGACAGCCGAGTAAAAATAGCTCTTTTGGGGGCTCTAGCCCTTTTTAAGATATCAATATTCTGCATTATTTACTATATAATTTTTCTCGAAACCTTTCTCTCTTTTTTTTTTTTTCCTTTTCTCGATTTGACCAGCCAATACAGCCCACCCGGGGACGCCAAAAAATATAATGTTAAGAACGGGGTAATTAAAAAAGCTCGTGGAGGAAAAGAAAAATTCTGAACGCTCCACAAACCCCCTTTTTAACAAAATAAAAACTTTAACCTAAAGTTTGATATTGTTTTGGGCTGCCTTGGGTGTTCAAGCAAGAAAAAAGGAAGACAACAAAAAGGTTACACATATAAAGTTTTGTTTAATGTTAGCTATAAAATGAAGGATAAAAAAATATATGAAAACTTATTATTTTTGTATATTCCAAAATTTTTGCATGCAACTTAAATGTTTTTTAACAAAAGAAAATATATAATGATGATATTGACGAAAATAGAAAAAAAACTTAGTAAAAATAAGAAAAAGAAAAATACTACAAAATATGCTAGATTAACATAAAAAATATATCAATTTTTAGGAAATAAAAGCATGTGAGAGAGTGCTCACCAAAAAACAGTTCCTCTCAGTTGTTAGGTCGGCTTGCCCGAGCCCCCCTGCCTTGGAAGCACAATTTCGTCTGTCCTCGACGAACTTCCTGGAATCTTCAGATGAAGCACAATTCGTCGCTCTTGACGTACTCCAACCACTATGCGAATCTCTCAACGATTCGTCTCGGCTTCACCTTTCTTTGAGATGTCAGCCACTCAGTCCCTTCTCAGACCGCTTGTATGGTCGTTTATGGAAGATGGACGAAGATCCCGGAGCTCCTCTTGGGCACGCCCCCGCGAGGATTTTTTCTTGTCTTGTCGGCACAACTGTGACACCAACTCTGGCGCCCGCGCCCTGACCTTTTTGACCCCTCCGCCCCTCCAATTGGTCGGTGGGTACTTTGGACGGTCCATCCGGCCGGTGGACGCTTACATTCTCTCGGCAAGGGGGGGCCGGTGTGTGAAAAGAGGAGAAGAAACAGCAAAAAAAATAGATTCTCCTTCGCTGAGGGGTCAGACACACAAAAAACCGAAAATATGAAAAAATAGTTGTAATATTTACATATATACATACAATATTCCATGAGTTCTAACACCCAACACAGATTTTTAAAATATATTTTTGAAACACGTTTACTTTTTTTTGAAAACATTTATTAAATTTTAAATGAACTATAAGATGTTTTCTTATAATATATAATAATATTAAAATGTCAAGTTTTTACGTGATTCAAAAATTATATTACTAAATCCTCAAAAATAATTGCCATTAAATATTAAATTTATTATACTTGGAACACATTTTAGCATTTTTACAATTTATAAATGTAATTTCACCAGAAACCGCGAGAGGCGCTGCTTGCGAGTGAAAGTAGAAAATTTCCAAATAAAATTGCAACGAATATTTATTTAAAATCAAATTCAAAGTCGAACTGCTTTTCACATTTGTAGACATGTGGTGCACTTATGCACTTACAGTAAAAGCAGTCGCCAACTTCCACCCAACATGATTATCGTGACCTGTACCACGTGTACTAGGGATAATATATATATATATATATATATATATTAATAGTAATTGTTTTTATATTTGGAAAATAGAGGAAAAGTAAACTATTAAGAACAACAGATTTTAAATTAATTTTGAGTCAGAACAGCAAGCTAATTCTGTATCAAATAGTATAGTTATGAAAAATTTTAAGATTAATATTTTTTTTTATTTAATTTAAATGTGTGAGGTTTGTTTTTTAATTTTTTTTTGTAATAAATAATTAGTTAGATTATATTTTTAAAAAAGAGAAAAAAAAAGGTAACACCAGCAAAGCATCGGCAGTTACGCGTCATAGGCTGGGTGAAAAAAGGAATAAGGGAGAGAAAGTTTTAAAGAGAAGAGCAAAGACAGAACCATGATAATAATTTTCCAAATATAAAATAAAGCTAATTAGAGAGAGAGAAAAAGTATTTTTTTGCTCTATTTTCTCTCTTGATGAAAAAAGTTAGATTTTTGTAATTTTTTTTATATATATAAGCTTATTTTAAAGACAATCTAGTGTAAATGTGGAGGACACGATATAAGATAATATATTAAATTAGGAATGATGAAAACCTTAAGGGTTAGACCAATTGAAAACCATAAAGGTTAGACCAGATGGAAAGAGGATGGTACTCAGGTGGGCCTCTTCAGATGAAGTCCTGAGCAGTAGTTTCGGCCCTTACTCCATTACTGCCAAACCATACCTCTTCGACCAAATAGAAAGCAATTTTAGGTTGGAACGGAGATAGGGTAATAGCTGAACCTTAGATATACTACAAAAATCAACTAATGAACTAAGACATTGTCATCTTCTGAACTTTCAAACCTAACTCAAAACATGTTTTTTTCAGTTCAGAAGTTAAATTGATTCGGTTCCCTAGACTTAATCAGATTGCTACATACTTATCCCTTAGTGTTAAACTTTAAATCAAATTGTGTTTATTCTTTTTGGGTATAAGGACTGTAAGAGACTGATAAGAAATTAGTAATACAGTTAAATGATTTTTATAAATATAGGAAAAATTGAGCATATCCCAAGCCTTTAACAATATGCGTCGACAAGGGAACAGGAAATCTAACGTTAAAGAACATAGAAAAATAAACTTTGTCTGATGTTAGTACGAGTCTGAACTCGTAGGTTCAGATTATAGTCCAAATTGTGTTCATACACTCTAAATAATAGGGCTGCAGGAAAATAATAAGATATTAGTAGTACGAGAGGATAAGGATTAATTGGAACTACAAGAAAGTACGATTAAATTCAAACAAGTTAAGAATGTGCGTCATACCATAAATGGAAAAATCAGCTTCATCAGACAAAGACATAAGTCCCTTGTCTGAAGATGGTGAAAATGCTTTCCCATAATAACAAAACATCATCAATTTATTTGAACTGGTCCTAACGGAACCGTATATTCTATATATAGTCCTATCTATACTTTTTTTTAAATATAATATATGAGGACCATTACCTGTAATTTCTGCTAAATAAGGAAGTTTAGGAATTTAAGTTTTAATGCTTCATATCAATTAGATTGAATGTTCATTCTCTATACCCCCTTTATAAAGATTGAACACGCATAGATAATTGTTATGTATGCTATAAGGAGAGAAAGAAAATATTCTAAAGTTATCGTATAAATTTAAAGGATCAAACAAAGTAGGAATTAGAGAAAACACAGAAATAAAGGTATGGTATTGGTAAGCAAAGGTAAAAAGAACAAATCCAAACAAATAAACAATGTGTGACGTTTCGGCATCAGCGTCGCTACAATCTTCAGACAAGTCTGAAGAGGGCCACAATGTCGCTACCGAAATGCTACATACCACTCATTCACTCGGATCCGGTCCCGTTACCTTGTGTTTATAATCTATAATCCTAATTGTGTTTTATCAGTATGGTATTGGTGTTTCAGAATATTGAATTTAATAGTTTCTATTAGTGTAGATGGAATTTTTTTTTATTAATTTAAAATATTAATTATTATTTGTTCTAAGTCCAATTAAAAGGGGCGAAGAAAAAAGAAACAAGGAAAACAAAAAAAAAATAGAAAAATAGAAAAAAAAGGAAAAGATAAATAAATAAAATAGGAAAGGAGAGAAAGATGAGGTGGAATGACGAAATAAAATTTCTTTGAAAGTATTTATAATAGCTTATCAGTACACTTAATTAATGTGATAGCATTTGTTATGAATGTTATGATTTCAAGAGTATTTACCTATAATTAAATTATTTATTATCTAGATTAGCGGAATGTAGTTAGTGTTAGTAAATCAAGAGAGATAGATGATGTGACTCTTGTTAGTTGCCTCATTGTCTACAAGTGAAAGTAGCATTTAGATTGAGCGTTCCAGTTGAAGTCAGTATTGCTGTTAACATTATTATAGATCATTCAGTTACATGTATTGAATTGCGGTTCATGTTATCAACTTAAAATTCAATATATGCATGTTACAATTAACATCACAAGCAAATTCTACTCACCCAGGGGGGAACAGTTTGATACAGAATTAGCTTGCTGTTCTGACTCAAAATTAATTCAAAATCTGTTGTTCTTAATAGTTTACTTTCCTCTATTTTCCAAATATAAAAAAAAATACTATTAATATATATATATTGTCAAGTAGCTCCATCCAGATGGGACACCTGTCAATCATCCCTGGACCCCGGGGGGGACCACATGATCCCCCCCTGATCTGTAAATAAGGAACACGGGACGGTGGCGGACATGAGATTAATCTTCAACTTGGAGTAAGTTGTATTTTCTCTCTCTCTCTCCCTAGAAATACTCCTTATAATAAATTATTTATTCCCAAATTTGCCCTTGCTTTATTTATCTCCGCGACATATTTTGGTGGAGACGCTGGGTAGCGTGACGGAACTTCGAAGAAGTCGACGTCTACAGGGACGTGAACCAATTCTTCAACCTTTGCCACAACGAATAGAAATGGAAGACGACCACAGACCTACTGTTAACGGATCCTACCTCCCTTGTCAGCGCCAACGAGATCCTTCTACCTTTTCTGGAGATGGAAATATAAACCCTGGACAGTGGTTGAAAGAGTACGAGAGAGTTTCGAAGTACAACAGATGGGACGAGACCATGAAGCTTGCCAACGTCGTATTTTACTTGAACGGAACTGCTGGAAGGTGGTTTGATAATAAAGAAGAATCACTCAAGTCGTGGAGAAGCTTTGAAGACGCATTCCGCGGTGTGTTCGGACAGCAGGAGGATTCTGCTCGACGCGCCGAGGAAGTTCTGAAGTCAAGAGCACAGAAGGCCGAAGAATCCAGCGAGTCATACATCCAGGAGATTCTTAGTCTCTGCCAACAGGTGAACCCTCGCATGGAAGAAGGTGAGATAGTTGCTCACATTATAAAGGGAATTTCGGAGGACACATACCAGGTATTGGTGGCGAAAGACATACAGACGGTAGATGAGATCCTGAAGTTCTGCCGTCATCTGACAACCGTCAAGCAGCGCCGGATCGGCCGTACGAAATTCGCCAGGTTGTCAAACGTAATGCCCATTTCGTGTGTTGACGACTCAGACGACTTGGCCGGCTTAATTCGCCGCATCGTTAGAGAAGAGATACAAAAGGTTTTCTCAGCACCTGAAGTGATCAATCCTCTCCGAGAGGTGAACGCCCTGGAACAGACTGTGAGGGAAGAGGTCAGCCGTGCTCTACAACCTACCAGACCACAAGTCAACGTGGTACAACAACAACCACGAACGCCCTATTATAATATCGACCGACCAACCCAACCCAGGAAGACGGAACATTGGAGAACCTACGACGACAAACCTATCTGCTTCCACTGCGGACGACCCGGACATGTCGTCCGTTATTGTAGGGAACGACGGCAGGTTTCCGCTGAAGCCAGGTCAAGGAATGGCGGAGAAGGAAGAAATGTTGGATTTTCGAGTCGACCCCCGAGATATGACGCCGACGACGACTATGTAACGCCCAAAACCTCGACGTACTTCTACCGGAGCTCTTCCCCACATCCAAGCCGTGCAAGGTTGCCAGCCCGAAGACAATCCCAGTCGCCAGCCCGTCGTTTCAGCCGTTCTCCCAATCCTCAGAATGTGAAAAACTAAGTGGAGCGGCTTCTAACGGGGGTGAGGTCGCCATTGAGGAAAATCCTCCAGGGTATATCGCCGCTAAATTAAAAGAAAATTTTGTTATGGTCGAAATAAAGGGACGCAAAATTAAAGCATTGGTGGATTCAGGAGCCGACTTTTCTGTTATTTCAGACAAATTTCGACGCGAACTAAAGACACCTCTCTTCAAAGAACCAGGTCCCATTCTTAAAGCCGCAAACAAAAATTTAATAGAGACCCTAGGAAAATGTGTCCTGAACATAGAAGTTAATGGTCTGAATATCTCATTTGAATTCGTTGTTATGGTGGAATGCAGCCATGCTATCATATTTGGATGGGACTTCTTCAAGGCCACCGAGGCCGTCATTGATTGTGGCAGAAATGAACTCCATCTCGGGGAAACCTCCGTCCTGGAATCTCGAGAGGAGGAAAACCAGAGATTGTTTGCTTCCGAAGACTTTGTCATCCCGCCTAAATCAATAAAGAAGATCAGTGTGATAAACGAAGAAATATGTGGTGTTAGAGATGTTTTAGTCTCAACTTCTAAGGACTTATTATTAAGAAAAGAAGTTCTTATACCAAACTCATTGGTTACATTTCGACACGGCCGAGGTAGCATTTGGGTGGCGAATGGAGCGTCTTGGCCGCAACTGATTCCATCAAGAATAAATATGTGCACCATGGAAAGTTATGAGAATGGGAATATCTGCAGTCTTATTGAATCCAGCGATAAGTTACAAGAAACGCAGCTAAAGTCACGTGAATGGTCACAGAAGATAAACCTTACTCTAGATCCAGGGCTGTCTGAAATTCAAAGGTTACAGCTTGTTTCATGCCTTGACGAGTTTATCGACGTATTTGACTTTGGGAGTATTCCTATTAAGCCCACCAGTACTGTGAAGCACAAGATAAACACAGGAGACCACTCTCCTATCAAACAGAGGCCCTATAGAGTAGCACCAAGTGAACGACGACTAATTCAAGATGAAGTGAACAAGATGATTGAAAATCACATCGTGAAGCCCTCTGAAAGTCCTTGGTCATCTCCAGTTATTCTAGTTCGAAAGAAAGACGGGACCTGGAGATTCTGCGTAGATTACCGTCGATTAAATAAGATAACAAAAAAAGATGTTTACCCGCTGCCACGCATTGACGATGCCTTGGATAGTTTAGCCGGCTCTAGTTACTTCTCCACGATGGATCTTCGGTCCGGGTATTGGCAGATTGAAGTGGACGAGAAAGACAGGGAGAAAACTGCTTTCATCACTCCAGATGGGTTGTATGAATTCCAAGTAATGCTTTTCGGTCTTTGTAACGCTCCAGCAATGTTTGAAAGGATGATAGATAGTGTTCTGGGCAGTCTTAAATGGAACATGTGCCTTTGCTACCTGGACGAAATCGTAGTTTACGCACCTACCTTTGAGGAACATCTACGTCGTCTACAACTTGTATTAAGCTGCATCCAGAAAGCTGGACTAAGCTTGAACCACAAAAAGTGTCTTTTTGGATCAAGGAGGATAAAGATTTTGGGACACCTTGTTGACGCCAATGGAATTCATCCAGATCCAGATAAAGTTGAAGCCGTCTCTAAATTTCCGAGGCCAAGGAATATCTCTGAACTGAGGAGCTTTCTTGGATTATGTTCCTATTACCGAAGATTTATTGAAAACTTTGCCGACAAAGCTAGATCTTTGCATGACCTACCGAAGACTGTAAAACAATTCTATTGGGATGCAGCTCAAGAGAAAGCGTTTGAAGTCCTTAAAACAGCTCTAATTTCAGAGCCTGTCTTAGGACACTTTGATGAATCTGCTGATACCCATCTACACACGGATGCAAGCGGACATGGTATTGGAGCTGTTCTTCTACAAATACAAGGTGGAAAGGAGCGGCCTATAGCTTATGCATCTAGAAGCTTGACAAAGGCTGAAAATAACTATTCTACAACGGAAAAAGAATGCCTTGCTGTAGTCTGGTCTATTAGCAAATTCCGCCTATATTTGTTTGGTCGACCATTCACGGTTGTCACTGACCATCATTCTCTATGTTGGTTGGTAGGGCAGAAAGATCCTTCTGGCCGTTTGGCAAGATGGGCGCTGAAGTTGCAAGAATTTGACGTGACCGTTATCTACAAGAGCGGACGCAAACATAAGGATGCCGATTGTCTGTCAAGGAGCCCGCTTGAGAACGATCCACCAAGTGCTGTGATGTCACTAACCAACGTCGATATAGAGCAGACTAAAGACCCGGATTTAGCTAAAATAATCGATAATTTAAACTCGGGCTACACCAGAAAGGAATTCAGCATTATCGACGGCATCTTATACAAGAAAAACTATAGCACAGCTGGAAGGCCCTGGCTTATGATGATCCCTAAGCACTTAAGATCGGAAGTTATGGCAGATTTACATGACGCTCCTACAGCTGGGCATTTGGGTTTCGCCCGAACGTATGACAAAGTCAAGAAACGATTCTATTGGCCTGGCCTTTATAGAACTGTTCGCCAATATGTAAGCCATTGTCGGGAGTGTCAACGAAGGAAGAAATTACCTCGACGTCCGGCTGGACAACTTGTATCCATACCGCCCGTAGAAAAGCCATTTTATAAGGTCGGGGTCGATCTCCTTGGAAGAATCCCAGTTTCTAAAGATGGAAACCGTTGGATCATTGTGTGCACCGATTATATGACAAGGTATGCCATAACGAAAGCGATCCCAGACGGAGGAGCAATCGAAACAGCTAAGTTCCTGATTGAAGATGTTATCTTGAAGCATGGAGCTCCTAGAGAAATGATAACAGATCGCGGAAGAAATTTCATTTCTCAAGTAATAAAAGAGATCAATGCTCTGTGCGGAATTGTGCACAGATTTACAACGGCCTATCATCCCCAGACCAACGGCCTGACTTAAAGGTTCAACAAAACTCTGGGAGATATGTTGTCCATGTACACAGGTGTTGAGCAGAAGGACTGGGACTAAGTTTTACCCTACGTAACTTTTGCTTACAACACGGCTAAACAGGAGGCAACCGGCTACACTCCGTTCTTTCTTGTCCACGCCCGCGAGGCCGAGACCTACATCGATGCCGTACTACCCTACCTACCAGATGAGATCTCTGACGACTACGTTGGGGAACTTGTGACCAGAGCTGAGGAAGCGCGTCAACTCTCCCGATCACGCCTTCTACAATCACAGGCGAAAGACCGTAGACTTTACGACCAGAAACCTACTCCAGTCTATTACCAGAAGGATGATCTTGTGTGGGTTTTTACTCCCATCCGAAAAGTAGGGCTCTCAGAAAAGCTACTGAAGAGATACTTCGGTCCCTACAAGGTGACCAAGAAGCTTTCAGAAGTTACGTATGAAGTAGAGCCCGTGGACCCGTCTCCCCGATCACGGAAAGCCAAGGATATCGTCCATGTCATTCGGATGAAGCCCTACCTGGACCCTGAAGAACAACATTCCATTCTGCTAGGGAACACAGGCCGTGATAGATTTCCTTCCAGAACAAGGGCTGAGACAAGCTAATCAGCGGGTCGCTGTTTTCTCTAAAGAGGGAGAAATGTCAAGTAGCTCCATCCAGATGGGACACCTGTCAATCATCCCTGGACCCCGGGGGGGACCACATGATCCCCCCCTGATCTGTAAATAAGGAAAACGGGACGGTGGCGGACATGAGGATAATCTTCAACTTGGAGTAAGTTGTATTTTCTCTCTCTCTCTCCCTAGAAATACTCCTTATAATAAATTATTTATTCCCAAATTTGCCCTTGCTTTATTTATCTCCGCGACAATATATATATATATATATAAGAATTGTGCAACTAAATGTTGTTTGTTGCTGGCGCCATCTGTTGAAATAAAAATCAACTAATCGTTTAATTTTAATCATTTCAGAATTGGTAAAATACCATTTATTGGTTAATAAATAAAAGCTAGCCACCTGCGTGTTTCGGGCTGTTGACCCTTATTATTATATTGTTTGGCGTTATCACGCCTGTAGTTAGGCCTAAATTATTGTTTCTTAATTTCTCAGAATGCCCCAAAAACCAGATTTTTTGGTCGTTGAGGTACAGCTTGCACCACGCTGATGAGGGCCAACAGCCCGAAACGTGTACATAGATAGCTTTTCTTGATGAATCAATATATGGTGTTTGCCTAATTCTGGAATAATTAAAATCAACGATTAGTTTATATTTATTCCGATAGATGGCGCAAGCCATTAAGATTTTTTTTATATGTTTAATTGTCACAATAAACTATATGATTCCTTCTTTCTAATATGCACAATCTATTGGCAATTTCTGCAATATAGCAGAATAGGATCGGTGACAAAACACAACACTAGCTTTGGTAAATTCAGAACGCCCACGTGGAGACCATGGTTTCGGGCTATGGCATTAATTAATCCAGGGCGGTATTGCACTTTCTGCTGTAGTAGGTGGTCGGAGTCCAATATTGACAAAGTCAACAAAGCCGCGAATAATATTTACCTGTGATGACGTCATCCTATGACATCAGAGATCCTAGACATCTGTCGGGTTATCTATAGTTGAGATCATGTAGCATCAAATTTGAAAAATCCATTTAGTGTTATTTTATTTTATTAATCAACCGGGCGCGATATTGAAATATTTGCGTCTATTACAGAGGAAACAAACAAAACAACAAACAAATTAGAACTTAGAATTAAATATTTACAAATTTACATGTATATATTATTCGACAGAGTTCATAAAATTTATATAGACAAAGTGGCTGATGTAAGAGAGTTAAATGATTTAGATCAGGGAACAATCGATGTCTCACTTCTGTAAAGTTCGGACAGTCGTAGATAAGGTGAAGAGCAGTTTGTTCAGTTTCTCCGCAGGAACAATTTGGGCTGTCCAATAGACCTCTTTTATGTAAGTAGTGCTGGAATTTTCCGTGTGATGTGACATATTGAGTGACTATAAAATTTGGATGGAATTGTATAGGAATTCCGTTTGGAGAAATACTTCGAATTGTATAATTAGCATTATGAATGGATTAATACAAATGATTCATAATAATCATTTTTTCTTCGCCAATTATTGTTGTTCAGCTTGACGTGGAATGCAGATGAGTTGGAACAAGTACATTCGTGTTGATGATTATCACAACATACGACACTGAAATCGCTGTTAACCTTCTTTTAACAAGTTTGTGCAAGCAACGAATGGAATTGACACTTTTGATCAAATAATTGAGTTTTGCATTTATAACCGCGCGTCAGGAATAATTTATATACTTGCGACTAGTAATTAAAAACTGACGTCTCTTGTGGAATAAACCAAAGGTATTTAGCTTCTAATGTAGTAATCTCATCGTTTTTTCCAGAGATATCAATACAAATCTCATATTTACAGACTTCGCGGCTTTCTTGACGTTGCTGCGTTTTTTAAATAGCAAAATTCAGCCGTAGTATAACTCGGAGTGTGGTTTCAAGAGATGTAGATACCAACCATGTAGGGGAACTTGCCTTCCTCGGCACCAAGCTGTGTGTAGATTCTCCCCATGGCTTACTAGAAGAATGCCTTGGCTTTTCCCAAGATCTTCCCAAAGGAGTGTTTACTTATATAATATATATTTCGCAATAACACAAAAATATATTCTATATATTTTGTAGTTAATGCAAACCAAAAAACCTAATATACAAGTATCAGAGTCATCAACAATCAATTCTGTCATCGTTTGCTTTTGTGAATGGAATAAATACCCAAATATGGCCTTTCTTATAAGCATCGGTGGTTCAGTGGTAGAATGCTCGCCTGCGGGCGGCCCGGGTTCAATTCACGGCCGATGCATTTTTTTTTTTACAATTTTTAAAACTCATTTATATTATTATCTCTCTCTATATATATAAGTCAGCGTATGTATGTATGTATGTTTGTCAACTATACACGTCCACAATACGTAACTAATCTGGCTGAAATTTTAACAGTATATAAAGTAGAATCTGGAAAAACTCTTAGTGAAAATTTCAGGTCTCTATCCCGAATATCCGTCGTGTTATTTGCAAATTTGCTCTTTCGCTCGCGCCTCTAGCGGTGAAAATGGGGGGTAATACCAGCTGACTTAATGTACATGTAAAGTTTGGAGCGGGACGTTTCACAAGAGTGACATCCACGGCTCCTATTTATAATTGTAACGAATAGTATTTGAATAAAAACATTTAATCGGGTAAAACCCGGGCGTTGCCCGGGTCATTCGGCTAGTATATAATAATAACGAGCCATCCATATATAACGAATGAAAACATTAAGACGTAAATGTTTCTTTTCACAAATAAATCAAACTTCTACTGTCCCTATTGCGATGAAAAAATATTAGGATGGACTTGGCTCATCAGTGGTAAACCCTCCCAGCGGTTTCGCCAATTTAATCTACCAGATCGCTTCTTTAGAGCTCTAATACTGTAATGGATCATTCTGCTTTTATATGCTGAAATGGAGGGTGGAATCTTAGAAATGGTTTTTGAGCAAACTGTGGACATAAGCTTTTAAGGACAGTAGAATTATATTTAAATATTTGCATCTAGCAATGCTTTTTCGCAAACAATAAGATCAAATTAGACATAAATTGAGATTGAGAAATTACTTTATTTCAATATTCAAATAAAGTTATATAGGTTTAAAATATAAAATTAAAAATATGATTATTTAATGATGAATATATGAGTAAATAGGTGTAAATATATAAAATAATTGATAAATATACATTTTTCCACGTGGAAAATTAGGGAAGACAAAAACTTCAGGAGGAGACAACAATTTATTTCAGGCAAGGGCAAACTATGAATGGTAAACAAAAGATAAGCCACGAGGGAAATTTACAGAGTAGCAAAATATGATCATAAAAATGACCACTCTGTTAATAAGAATAATAATATGAATACTTTGTTACATAGCTTCTTCCCTATGGGAGCTGTGACCCACAGCTAGCAATTATTGTAGATACTGACATGGATCTGCGTGCTTCTGCCAAGGATTCCATCGAAGTCTTGGAACTTTGTTCCTAGTACCTTTGCGTCCTTTTTCTTGCGGCGTGAAGAGCGGCTTTGTCGTCGTATCGTCTATAGGGACATCGTCATCTTCGAGGGAAGTCTTGGCTTTAGCACGGTGGTGGAATCCTGGAGTCAGTCTCCGAAAATGTATATCACAGCACTCATGGCTTCAAGGTCTTCTCGTCGGACTTCAGTTTGTCTACCCTAACTTACCCGGTATCTTCACTGCCACGTGGAAAATTAGGGAAGACAAAAACTTCAGGAGGAGACTACAATTTATTTCAAGCAAGGACAAACTATGAATGGTAAACAAAAGATAATCCACGAGGGAAAATTACAGAGTAGCAAAATATAAACATAAAAATGACCACTCTGTTATTAAAAATAATAAAATTAATACTTTGTTACAATATACAGGGTGATCCAAAAGTCCCGCACTATTTTAAAAATTAATAACTCCGCGAATATTTGCGCTAGAGCAATGCGGTAAATACCATTGTGTTCAGGATTTTTAAATCGTTTGGATGAAATATTTAAGTATTTTTCTGACAAATATGATAGCAATAGGAAAAATCTTTGCAAAGAGGATATTGGTTATTTAAAAGGAACTATTAAACAAATAAAAGATAGCGTATGTGAACTAATTAAACTTGATGAAAATGTTTCAAAAATTGAAGGATGTCTGCAAACTAATTTAGATGAAATAAAAAATGAACTACGTAAATTTGCTTCAAAAAGCACAACTAAGGATACTTATGCAGATATGGTTAAAAATAAAATAGGAAAATCAATACAGAAAGACGGATATATAAATGAAGAGAAAACTTTGATTATTTCAGCAAATAACAATCTAAACGTATCAGGCATTCATCAACTGGTAAGCGAAAAAATAAAACTTTTACGGCAGGAAGGTAACAAAGCTAAAATAACAAACATAATAAATACGAAAAATGGTACAATCATTAAATCTTCTAATGAGGAAGATATCGACCAGCTTCTAGAAAGTTTCAAAAATACAGACGAAATTAATAAAATAAGCAAGGTATACAAACCAAAACTAAGAGACCCAAATATACTTATCAAATCTGTCAATAAAATAACTGATATAACCAATCTGCCAACTATATTATGCAATATGAATCCGGAGCTTGACAACCTACAAGATCATATAAAGGTTCTTTTTCCGATCAAATCTAATAGGCAGGAACAAGACATCGTGCTGAGAGTCTCTACACAAGTATACCAAATATTAAAGAAAACTGGTAAAGTTTACACAGACATACAACGCTGTGAGGTGAGAGATAAAATACTGGTTAGCCAATGTCAAAATTGCTTTGAATTTAACCCTAAGCATCGTACAAACAACTGCCCTAATTTGAAAAAATGTGTCAAATGTGGCCAGGAAGGTCAGCATCTTTGCTCTGGCAGCATTAAGTGTTGCAATTGCACGAAACACCCATACTTTAAAAATGGAAATCAAGATCATAAACCAAACTCCAAAGACTGCCCGATATATGCTAAACAAATTGAGTATACGATACAAAAAACTGCCTACACAACTACTGAACCACAATATAAAAATGAATAATACGCTTGGAGCAGTAAACAAACGGGGCACGTACTTAGATACCATACAAATTAATAAAGTCAAAATTGTCCAACAAAACACCAGAAAAAGCATTGCATGTATTAATGAACTCCGCGCTTCCAAAGACTTTACGGAGGCTGATATAATTTTAATACAGGAACCATACACAATAAATGATGAAGTAATATACTCATGGTCCGCGAAAAAGTTTCAACTGGAAAACTTCCGAAATGTCAATACAGCAATCATTATAAATAATGCCTTTCTTCAGACTAAACTAATCAAAAAATATACAAACACATTTGCAACAACAATTATGATTTATACCTCAACTAAAAAAGTCATAATCTCAAATATATATATACAACCAAACTCTATGAAAAACGAACATACAATATTCTTAAGACAACTAAGTAATGAGTACGAAGATTTACCAGTGGTCATATGTGGAGACTTCAACGCAAGAGATCCACTATGGTTTGACTCGAAGAAAAACTACAATGGTCATAAACTAACACCACAAATAGACGATTTAAACTTAACGATACATAATGTCAAAACTCCAACATGCCGAAATGCGAGCATAATCGATTTAACGTTAACAAATAGACGGGCAATTAGCAATATTAGAAACTGGAGCTCTAAACAAATCTCTCAAATATCTGACCACAAGGCAATAACATTTGATGTCTGTATAGATGATCAATTCTCCACAATCACTTCTTATTCAAATTGGAAATTCAATGAGCGGGGAGTTGACTGGAGTCAATACACTCAGAGCGTGGATGGAACTGACCATGAGAAGATTAAAAAGATTAAAAACTATATAGAAAATGCTTCTACACCAGAGATGATAGATCAAACAATAAGAGAAATTAACACTATTTAGAAATACAATAATATACGGATCTACGATATGGTACCAATTCATCCCAAAAAAAGCCAAAGACAAATTAAACTCGCTACAGTATAAAATTCTCAAACATGGTATACAAGCATACAATACAACATCGTCAAATTGTACGCATATCATTGCTAGAACTCCAAAGCTCACTCACTTCATTGAATCAAATATATTGAAAATAAATATAGATTACAACCGATTTGTCCCAGCAAAAATAGTCATAATTTCTAACTTTATAAACCAGAAACAGCAGGAATATTACGAAGCGACCAATGAAAATTTCAAAAGTTTCTTCAGTGGCCCAAAAATTCCTAATTTTATTAAACCTAACTTCTATAATGTGCAATTCCTCACTGGACATGGCGACTTCAATTCATACCTGTTTAAAATTGGCAAAGCTGAATCACCTGGATGCTCGTGTGGAGGCGAAGAACAGAACCCCAGACACTTATTAACTGACTGCCCGCTGACCGCTGATCTTAGGGAACTAAATCAACTTCCCATAAATTTGCAACATCTGGTCTACACTAAGGACATATACCAAAGATTCAACAAATTTTGCAGAATGTATTTAGCTAGTTAAGTGATTACTAATGTAATCAATTTGCATACTGATATGTAAATATGTATATATCTTCTTAACTACTTTTCTTTTGTGTCTTTCATTTAAATGTTTATATTTCACGCGCGAATATCCGAATTGTGGATATGGCGTGTACTCTGCAATTGATAAATAAATAAATTGTGTTCAGGATGCAATAGAATTTTTTGGGTCAAAAATGAGAAATTCTAAATTGATTTTAGTTACAATTTTATTCGCTAGATGGCGCTCTACTAGAATCAGATATTCAGCGGCCAAATTGTTTGATAAATTGAAAAATATAAATGGTCGACACGTATTTTTCCTTTTTTAATACCAGGAAAGAACCCTAATAATATCAAATGATAAATTAATAAAACACCATTTCTCCAAAAGTATAATAATTGGACGACAATTTTTAAATGCAATCCGAGATAAAAAAAAAGTCCGTGGACGAATGGACAGTCATGAACCGGGATTGAATCCCGCGTTTAAATTTTGTTTAATATGTGAATAACCTTCACATATTATTCATTGTTCAATTATCATGAACTAGGTTGCTCTTGCTGAGCGGTACCTATTTATGTGATTTGAACCAGAGAATCCGAGATATGTAAAATAGGTAAAAGCAAATTAAAACATGTATCAAAAATATTTATATTTTAGATGGGGTTTTGTGAAATAGATTGAATGTTTGAAAAACACTGCTGATATCAATACACGATTTTTTGAAATGTTTATATAGTACCAAAAATTATGATGGCACTATTAATAGGTTTTCTTGCTATAAGGAATGTGTAGTTTCTTGACTGATTGGCGACACTTAACTATTTAACTGGATATTAGTCATGATCCAACAAATGAAATATAGAGGGGAGTGGCAAAATATATTTGTCGCACTTATTCCAAATATCCTATGCGCTTGTCAAATGTTATAATTGCTTATTATGCTGTACACAATTTTAAAAATGTTTCCTCTCAAATAAAAATCATTTTTAGATCGACCTTTTGCGTTGAAAAACGTGTTGTAAAATAATTTTGTATTATTTTTTCGCACAAAATTTCTAAAGTTATTGGTGTACAGAAAATATTCCTTATGCTATTTCTTCTAATGAGCGAAAAGCGAAAAACTAAACATAAGGGGTAAAATTGTGTGTACCAGTGTTATTCGAGAAGTTATAACACTTTTTTTGCACGACATAATATGTGAGAAAGTGACAAACAAAAATTACTGTTCACAAAAAAAAAGGAGTCAAGCTGTGAGGACAGTATTCATTATCCCCATAACCCAACACAAAGAGCTGCAAAATATTGATAGATAATATAATACATGGCAGCTTATATAACACATGAGGTAACTGCCTTCTCTCTTGTATTAAGTCACAATCCTTGCTCAATATGGCGCCCTTCATTCTCAAACACCGCCTGCAGACGATAGATGACAGATTGGAAAACATTAACATGGCCAATGTGGTAGGCCAGCATAGATAAGCACACGATTTAATGTACCCCCATAACCAAAAATCGCAAGGCGTCAAGTCTGGTGATCTTGGAGGCCACTGGTATATAAAGTGGCGACTTATCACACGATTTTCACCGGACGTATCCTTCAGCAATTGTTTGGCACCTCGGGAGATATGAGGAGGTCCTCCATCTTTCATGAATGTTATTTCGCTTAGTGCTTGTCTGCCCTGCAATATGAGAATACCCTTTTCTCTCAAAAGTTGAACATAACGTTCACCAGTTACAAAACGGCTTTAAAAGTTCTTCCATTGATTTTTCAAAGAGATATGGCCCAATAATAAAAGAAGAAGTGAACCCACATAAAACTGTAACTCTAGGCTGATAAATTGGCATTTCTGTAAAAATCCAAGGGTTTTCTGTTGCCCAAATGCGGCTGTTTTGAATGTTAAATCTCCGATTATAGAAAAGTGATCATCATCTGTACACAGAACATTCGACAGCCAGTTTTCATCAATATCAATTTGCCGGAAAACCCATGCAGCGAATTCTTGACGCATCTCAAAATCGCCAACTTTCAGCTCGTGAAATCTTTGAATTTTGTATGGGTACACACAATAGAGACATTAAGTGAAGCGTCTTCGGATATCACAATCATACTCGGCGATTTTAACGCCAAATGTTCAATTTGGGGATCACCTGTCCAGGATAACAAAGGTCAGCATGCTAACCGACCTCGACCTTACACCGTTAAATAAGGGAGAGAACACCTATATCTATCCAAGTCCACAGGCACAGAATACGCAATAGACATCACAGCGATAAATTACAACATCGCGCGCATCCACAAAAAAAAATGGAAAATCCTGAGAGGTGCAATCAGTGACCACAGACCAATTTTAACAACACTAAACTTCAAAATTGAGAATGTCCAACAGAATAAAAGAACATGGAACTTTAGGAAAGCCGACTTGAAAAAAAATCACAGAAAAGCTAGAAGAACTGTGCAACGAAATATTGAATTACAGAACGCTTGACAAAAACTTGGAAAAATTCTCTTAGAACATATCCAAAGCTGCAAAAGCATCGATACCTAGAAAGAGACGTAAAGACCTGTGGATACCTTACTGGAAGGACCATAACTTCGAGGCAATGATTTCAGAGAGAGAGAGAGACAATATCAATGAACTTCTTAAAACAAATAAAACAGAAGAAAACAGAAAGGAACTCATTGAAATTAGTAAAAAAATAGAACAAGAAATTTGGATATGCAAACAAGAAAATGGCAGAATTCTGCGAAAAAATGGATCCAAGAAAGGACAGCCAGCACTGGATAATGATTAGAGTGTTAGAAAACAATCAAAACCAACACCAATCTTCCAATACTCTAACCGATATGAATAGAACAGCGAGAACGAGAACAAACAGATGGCTGACATAATTGATGAATATCTTTCAAGCACTTCCATACTCAACTATACGAATGAAGACAGGACTCTAAAAAATAATATAAACAAGTTAGTTAAACAAGCAAGAAACTACCATCAACAAGATATTTTCTCGAGAGACTTCACACTGAATGAGCTAAACTCATCAATAAAAAAATCCAAGAGGTCACCAGGAGATAATCTAATCTTTGGTCAAATGATTGAACACTTTGGAGACAAAGCTAAAACCCAACTCATACGAATACTGAACATTTCATGGAAAACTGGCAAACTACCAAAGAATTGGAAGATATCAATTATAGTGCCAATACTGAAACCAAACAAAGATGCTAAGGAATCCGAGAACTATCGGCCAATTGCTCTCACCAGCATACTTTGTAAAATAACAGAACGAATTATCCACTCTAGGCTCATAGTCTGGCTCACTAACAATAATAAATAAACTTCTACCAAACTGCCTATAGATCCAGACACTGTACACCTGATCTACTGTTATACTTCTGTCAATCAATAATAGATTCTTTCCAGGAAGAACCGCCAAAGAAGACAACGGCCGTATTCCTGGATATGACCTCAGCTTTTGATCGAGTGTGGAGGGAGAAATTACTTGAAAGGCTGCACAACATCGAGTAAGAGGAAAAACCTTAATCTGGATTGCAGACTTCTTAAGGGGAAGAAGGTTAAAGGTTCGGGTCAAGGGATAATTTTCCAAGGACCGAAGAACATGTGCTGGGGTAACTCAGGGATCTGTTCTCAGTCCTCTACTCTATCTGCTATATATTAATGACTTCCATCCTTACCTCAATGAAGACACAAAGGTTGCCTGTTATGCAGATGATATAGCCATATGGCACACAAGTAGCAGTATAGAAAAATCAGAAAAAAATACTGAACACATCAATGAGAGGACTGGAGAAATGGGCAATGGAACTCCAAATGATCATAAACCCAATAAAACCAAACCTATGCGTCTTCTCCACTGACAGGGAAAAAAGGCATAAATATAACCACAAAATAAGCATAAACAACCAAATAATTGATAAAATTAGAAATCCAAAATACCTAGGTGTGATACTGCAGTCCTGGATCTTTCCAGTTGGTATCGAGGACCACGCCATCACCATCTCCTCAGCGGCGAAGTACGCGATCTACGTATTCATAGTAGATCGCAAAACGCGTGGTGTCGCTGGAGGCCCACTGGCGATTTTCCACCAAACTCTTCAGCGCTGGCAGAGGCGCCATATTCATTGTACATAGTGTATATAATGCATATTATATTTTTTTAAATAGTGCAGACTGTGCACTTTGCATGTAAATAATTTGGCACGGCCAAAATATTCTCTGGTGCTGTTTTATCCACCAACAATGAGAAAATTCAAAGAGAAAGTGCTCTAGACCTACTCGCTCAAAAGCAGAAGACAAAATAAAAACAATAAAATTCACCAATAGCTTAAAAAGGGAAGAAAGCTAACACATATCCCATAAAACCTATTTAAACTGGACACAAAAAGAAAGACTCAAAAGATCTTCAACACTTCAGTACGACAACAATATTAAAAAGGGAATAAATATTAAACACAATGACTTTCAAATTCAAGAAG
The DNA here is from genome assembly GCA_030710605.1 of Cordylochernes scorpioides. Lineage (NCBI taxonomy): Eukaryota > Metazoa > Arthropoda > Arachnida > Pseudoscorpiones > Chernetidae > Cordylochernes > Cordylochernes scorpioides. The sequence continues at coordinate 61,712,276 of CP092878.1, forward strand.
AACCAATATTTCCTACCCATGTGCCATCAAATGTAAGCATCAATTTTAACTTGAATGAACCCTGCACAAAAAAAGAGAACAAAAACATACCTAAAAAGAAAGGACTTGACACAATTGGTTTAAACGATCAGAGAAATTATTTGTTGTTGTTGTTTCTTATCCCCTTGTGTAAAATTTACACGAATCCCATGAGTTCATGCTCCTCGAGCTGTTTTATGATAAGCAGCGACCTCTTCCAAAGGTCCTGTTTAGTGCATCTAATGCAAGCCACAATGTCTTCTGGAGCTGCAGGTGCCAAGCTACATTTTGGACAAGTGGGGTAGATTTTGTTTTTATTTTCTATCTTCAATGGCTTGAGATGGCCTATTCTAAATCTTGTAAGTGTCGTTTGATGCTGTCTATTTCTGATGTTCAGAGCTCCTCCTGGGTCCACTCCACTGTACCAACTGTGTGTGGGGAAAGAAGTATTCCCACCCTCACCATTCACCCTTGAGGATAGGGGAGTGGAGAGGCGACTCTGCGTGTTTGCCTTGCGTCGGAGTGCCACTGGCTGATGGTTGATGAAGCTGTAAGCTGGCCATCAGCCCTTGGTTAGCTGGCGCGAGGCGCACGAGTCTTGAAACTCTTGGGTCTTTGCTCTGTGTGTGCGCCATTGGGAGCGTCCTTGTCGTGCGCACCATGAAAAACCAAGGGGTGCACACAGCAGTACCACCCTCCCGCCTTCGCGTTGGTTCCCCGCGTAAACCTCAGAACCTCAGAGGTCCTTGATTCGTCGGCAGATTCAGGGAGTACTGTGAACAAAAAGGTTCGAGGGCCAAAGGGGGGGGAGTCCTATTGGAGCGTAGGACGGGTTTAACTAAGTCCGAACGAGAGGGCTCAGTTAGCAACCTTGCCATGAACTCTCGGAGACGCCTGTGGGTTTGATTGGTCGACCCCATGGAGCCAGACCATAATGGCGGGCGCGAGGGGCCAAACATTGGGCGCTCGGTGCATGGATAATGCATCATTCCCTTTTGGCTGGGTCACCTGGATGTCAGCAATGGGTGTGCATTCGCACGCCGGTTAATGGACCTTTGAGGTCTGGGAAACCATTATTGCTCCAAGTCTGTACCAACTGTGTTGGGCCCGGGGCCCTGGTTCTGAGCATGGAGAGTGGGTAGGACTATGTGCCTGGCATCTGCAGCCCTTGGCACCCGACTCGCGGGTAGTAGCGGTCTGTACCTGGCTCCCTGAAAGAGGGTAGTAGGGGCTAACTGATCACGACAGACCATTGTAGAACTCAATGGAAGAGTTAGCGATACTAATAGGGGTCTGTGACAGGAGTGACGTCCAGTTGCAGATTACGCAAAGTAAGGAGGCTTGACGGCTACCTACATATGCTGATCAGCACCTTCCCGTGGTGCGTCCTGAGCACGTTTCTAACAAGAACGTGGCCAACGCTGACAGCTCGTCTGACAAGTCTGGAAAGACGGATATGCCCAGTTCAGCCTTTCGTGACATGGTGGCGTTCTGGTGTCATTATAATACAGGTCACCCCCCCCCCCCCCAAATAATGCCAATACAAAATATAATGATTGACATTACCAATGAGGCTCAGTTAGCGCCTGAGAACGGGTGGGAGGCAGATGCCTCTTGCCGTGGAGTGAACGACCTAGTCAGAGCTGATGGGCCAGCTCGACATATTGGGTCTAGTAACTTCTCATGCATACCTCTTGAAAAACCCCTGAAGACAAGGATAAGCCCGAGGACGCTCAAATTCCCTCGGGCTCCGAGCGTATGCCCAATAATACCTCGTTGGATATTTCTAATAATTCCCCTGCCGCGCCCACTAATGGCCCAGGGAAGTCTCCTATGGAAGCAGGCACCCTCCGCACACCGAGAGTCGACACGACTCGAGAGGATAGGCAGAGGGCTCACTTGAGTCCGCGAAAAGCGAAGCGGCCGCCTGAGGATTTGAGCTCAGGTGCCTTCCGCACAGCTAGCTCTGGATACCCAGAGCGAGAGGATAGAAAGGATCGTCCATCCCTCCCTGATATCCGCCTCAACAGGATCATCAACATGGAGATCCCTGTGGATCCTTTCCTGTTGATTGACCCTTCGTCTGAGGCGAGAATCTGCTCAATAGTCGAGGAGTCGGGGGCTGAGATGGATACCACCAAGGCAGGGTACCTCAATGACCTGAATGAAATGAATGAGTTTCTAAACCTGGCATTGATACCCCAGAAGAAGTGCACGGAGCTTAAGGAGCTTGTTGAGGCGTTCCAGGACTCCCTAGACACCATACGTCGAGGGAGGAAGATTGGAAATGTTCACCCGAAAATCCTCGAGCAATGCTTCGATAAGCTCTTCAAGAAACATAGGTCGTCTCTTGAAGAGCTCGAGCTCCTCCGGGAGGAGAAGCGGAACCTGAAGGAAAAGATCCTCAGTCCGACCACCCTGCAGTATGGCATAGAGAGGGGAGTGGCATCGGCTCTTTTAGAGTCGCTGAAACTAGCTGAGGTCGAGGTATGTCCTCCCAATGACGCTTCCCCAGTCCTCCCTAGACGAGAGACGCCCCGAAACGAGAAGACGGAGGAGCCCGCAAGGGCCGGGAGTTACTGCCCCGAAGTAGAGGGAGACCCGGTCCAAATACCAACTAGAGACGAGAAAGCTGGTCCCCCATCTCCCCCAAAACAACGTGTTCACACTAGGAACAGCGAGATGGCGGAATAGAAGAGAAAGAAGAAGAAAATTGTTAGGAAGCCTTCAGCAAAAGAGGAAGAGAGTAGGACTGAGGTGACAGCCGGATCAAAAGAGGACCCACTGAGAGCGACGCCTACAGAGGACGTGAAAGAACCTCCTCCCCCGAAGAAGATCAGGGCTAAAGAGGTTAAGGATCCCCCAAAGGCGGCAAAGACTACCAAGCCATAACCCCCAAAGGTCAAGGGCCCCCTAGATGGCAGGAGGACCTGACCCTGGTAGTTGAGTGGAGTGAGGATGCGGGGTCCGGGTTAATGCTCGCGGTGCTGACTCTCAGGTCGACAGATCGAGGCGGCGGATCTAAAACTGGTCTGCCTCTCTACGTAAATACCACCTCAGGACAACGACCACGGTAAGCAGGACTTCCTAAATGATTTTTTGGTTGGGAAGGAAGGCACGAGATCGTGATTGGCAGGGATTTTAACGCGCGCACCTAGCAGGGAGGAAAATTCTAAAGGAAAGGCGCTGGTTGATCTTGTTATTGGGCAGAGTCTGGAGATATGGAACGTCTATGGTGAATCGACGTTTGCCACGGCAAACGGTGAAAGCATCATAGACTTCTCCCTGGCAAGAACGAGCAGGATGCGGCGTTTGAGGAGGGAAACGGACCCCACGGACGTAAGCGACCACAAACTCATCAGCTATGAGGCCAGCTGTGAAGTGGAACCGCCATCAGTGGAGAGAGTTCCTCGGTACAGCATCAGGGGGCCTAACCTTGAAAGATTCAGACGCCGGTTTGCTTGCACACTTGGGGATAGATTGGCTGGAGCAGTTGACAGAATTTATATCAATAGCATGGTCAATGAGCTCCACCAGGAATAACCAACAAGTGAAAAACCTTGGGGCCTGGATCTGGAAAGGTTACCGCATTTAAAAGGCTTGAACAGCCTTGGTGGACCGAGGAGCTGGAGATCGAGAGGAAGAGAGTCAGGGCCACGAGGAAGCTATTCCAGAAGAGTACGGGCGAAGAGAGAGTTAGGAAAAGAATAGCTTTCCAGAAGGTCCTAGAAGGGTACAAGAGACACACCAAAAGGACGAAGAGGAAACACTGGAGTGAGCAGTGCAAAACCGTACTGGAGATTAATCCATACGGTCTCCCTTACAGGGCTGTCTCTGGGAAGATAAGGTGCTCCGCTAACTTGAGGCTACTTGAAGGGCAAGATGGGTTCAAGACTCGGGACCTGAAGGAGACCCTGGACCTCATCTTGGATCGGCACTTCGGAAACGAGGAACCAGAGGACGAGATCTCTCTGACCACTTGTGGTTAGGTGGATCCGCCCTTTTCTGAGAATGAGGTGAAACTAACGGCTTTCAAGTGCGGGAAAAGGAAATCTCCTGGTCCCGACGGGATCGATAACACGGTTGTGAAAGCCCTGGTAAGAATGCACCCATCGCTTCTTGCCAGGTTATTCAATAGGTGCCTGGACACTGGTACATTTCCTGAGGCATGGAAGGTTGCCCGAGTAGTGCTTCTGGAAAAGTCTGGTAGAAGGGGTAATTCTCCTAATGATTATCGTCCGCTTTCTTTACTAGTGTGTCTAGGTAAGGTCCTGGATAGCCTACTAGCTCAGCGCCTGAAGCACTGGCTAGAGAGTAATGAGCTCTTTCCCTCTTTCAAACATGGTTCTAGGGAAGGCAAATCCACAACCACAGCTCTGAACGAGATGTTAGAGGGGGTTGAGATAGGCTTAAATAAGGGTGCTTGGGTTATTCTAGTGGCCCTGGACATTGATGGCGCGTTCAAATCCATGAGCTGGAACAAGCTGATGAGAAATTTGATGGACATGGGTTGTCCAGATAATATGTGCAGCTCGGTTCGTGACTTCCTGAGGGATAGACGGATTAGCCTCAGTTTTGGTGGGCGGAAGTTGGAAAGAAACTGTGCTAGGGGTTGCCCCGAGGGCTCTTGCTGCGGAACTATTTTGTGGAATATCCTGGTAACACCGTTTTTTTTGGAGGAGCTACCTGAGGGAGCCAGGCTGGTTCTCTATGCCGACGACCAGTTCCTCATCATTGAGGCTGCTTCGAGAGCGAAGGCTGAGAAGTGTGTTGAAACTTCTCTCCAAATCCTCTCGAAATGGGCCCATGACTCTGGCCTTAAGTTCAATGTCTCCAAAACTAAAGCCCTCGGCTTTAAGTCTAGGGACATAAGAACTAAAAGGAAAGGGATCAAATAGGAACACAAGCCGGCTATCCGGATGTAAGGACGGAGGGTAGCGTTGGTCAATAGGATGACCATCCTGGGGGTAGTCATTGATGACAAGATGGGTTGGCAATACCAGGCGGAGGAGATGGTGGCGAGAGGCAGGGAGGCGTTGTGCAGGCCTGTCCTGGTTGGCTCTCAACAGGGGGGGGGGGGAGGAGGGTACTATTTTTAGGAACCTCTACCTCTCCTGTGTCGAATCAATCCTGCTATATGCTTCCGGGGCTTGGTGGCGCCGAAACAGGGATCAGAGGATTGCAACAACTCTAGAGAGAGTGCAGAAGACAGCGGCACTCAGAATCACAGGGAGAAATCGCACTACCAGCAGTGAGGCCTTATTCGTCCTCGCTGGGCTTATTCCCCTGGGATTGAAACTAGAGGAGGAGACCATCAGACAGAAGATCTGGGAGAACAGGAAAGATGCCCTGGGACTTGAAGCGGGTGCCCTGGAATGGAAGAGGGACCCAAGGAAGCCTCCGCAGTGGTTGCCAAAGTGGAATTGGAGTCCTGGAGGGCCGACAGGGATTGGAACGGACGTTTTCACTGATGGGTGTAAGTCTGGAACCAATACTAGAGCTGGGGTAGTGGTTTTCACTAATGGAGAGCTGATCTTCCAAGAAAGCTTAACACTCAGAGTAGACGAATTGGTCTTTTCAGCCAAGCTGGTTGCGATCAGGGAAGTCCTCAGAGTGTGTGCCGAGAAGAACTTCAGCCCGGACCGCCTCTATTCAGATTGTATGTCGGCCCTCGTCGCCATCAATCTGGAGAAAGGGCAACTCGCGCATCAAATATTCCAGGAGCTGGAGATGATGACGCGGGCTCCGGAGCTCCCTTGGTTTAGGGGACACAGCCTCATCGAAGGTAATGAGTTCGCAGACAGGATCGCTAAGGCAGGATGCTTTAGAGGTAGATCACTGAGGACCCCAGTGACTAAGAAAGAAGTTTATAGGAGGATCAGGGGGCACGTCTAGGACTTATGGTTGGACGATGGAAGAACAGTGTGAAGGGGAGAGAGGTATATATATTGTTACGACGCTTCTCAGCCGTCGATGTTTGCGTTCAAGGTTTACTGAGAAGACAATGTGAGTTCGTTTTGGATACAGCTTAGTGCGGTATATTTATTACAAGAGCTTAAAAGAGTAGATAAGTAACTATACAGTAGAAGATTGACTTGCCTTCAATGCCCGCCACTAGAGGGATCCTTCTCCGCTACCGCCTTCCCGGTCAGTCCATACGGCCACACGTACGGAGCCCACTTCTCAGACAGACTTCTCTCCCCAGACTGCCATGTCTTCTCGGCACACACAAATCCTCGGCAGGCCGGCCAGCTTCCTTCCACTGCGGCACCAGCTGGGCTCGGCTGATCCCTTCCCCACCGCGGCGCCAGCTGGACTGCCGACCGTCTGCCACCCCCTCCTCTGGCATTTGTCAATCGACACTTCCTCGACGGGGCCTCTGCATACTTTCTTCCCTTCTACTTCTCTGCTGCATCGCTTCAATATATATACTAGACAAAAGACCCGGCTTCGCCCGAGAATTCCCCCGAGTGCAATTTCCTTCATACTGAAAGTACATCAATAATAGAAGTGCCATAGAATATCAATACAGAAGTAACACATAAAACCACAGGCAAAAAGTGTGTGTGATGGCAGAAAATTGTATTATATAAGTGTTTAGGTATTTGCTTTTTTTTTTTGCAATCCATTTAATTGTTTCCAAATCAATATAGTTTAAATAGATGGCAGCTTTTCCACCCAACCCCCGAGGTACCCGCCCCAGCGCATTAACCCTTTAAATTGCCTGAGTTGAGTGAGTGACTGCGATGGATCTTTACTGTGATGCCCATCTGCTCAGTAAGAATAAGAAAAAAAATAAGTTCATAAAAAAATTGATCCAAAATACTGGCATGTAAATATTTTTCTGTAAAAAATAAGAGTACATGGGAATTAGGCAAATGTGTTTGCTAATGTCTGCGACTGAATTTTAAACGATTTTTTAAGAGATGAAAAAATAAAGGCCAAAACAAAAATTAATAAAAAATACGAAAGCCATTATTTACATACAGTAACGCTAATTTTGTATATATATTTTTTAAATTCCATTGTGTGCACTTACCGTAACTTGGTTAGTAATATAAATTTATCTCTCAATACCCAATACTTTTGTAAAAAAAAAAGTAACACTCGTATAAAAAGATATTTAAAAAAAGTACTCAAGCAACTTGAAAAAAAAATGCAGAACGCTCATTGGTCGCTTAATTGGCCTGATGTTGTCACTTCGCCTCGTATTTACTGCCGCGCAAAAAATAGTTCTGGAGATTCTTTACACTTTATTAAAACAATATCGAACTTTCGAGTATTTATGCCTTCCTGCAGGAGTACATAAAAACGAATAAACGCCGTTAAGATGCTAATAATATGTACATTTAAATATTAGGAGATATTTTGTATATTGCTTGATATTAGAATATTTTATTAAGTTAGTTTGTATTTTGCATATTGACTATTGTTTGTTTAATTTTAAGAATTATCATATTGACTGTAACTTTTATTTATTATATAAAAAAACAAAGGCCAGAACAAAAATTAATAAAAAATACGAAAGCCATTGTTTACATACAGTAACGCTAATTTTGTAAAGTTTTTTTTTTAAATTGCATTGTGTGCACTTACCGTAACTTAGTAATATAAATTTCTCTCTCAATACTTTTGTAAAAAAAGTGACACTCGTATAAAAAGATATTTTAAAAGAAGTACGCAAGCAACTTGAAAATAAATGCAAAACGCTCATTGGTCGCTTAATTGGCTTCGTGTTGTTACTTCGCCTCGTATTTACTCCGCGTGAAAAAAAAGTTCTTCAAATGAAAAAAAGAAATAGCCAAAAATACTAATCAAAATGTATCCGAAAATTTTCCTCAGGTTTATAAAAAGCGACATGCAAAATTTGGTACCAATTGGTTCAGTAGTTTTTGAGTTTATCGCGAAACCGACAGACATTGACTTATATATATATATTCAATTGGGTAACAACACCCAAGTACCTCTGTAAGGTAATGTCCCACAAACTCATTAGGATAGTTCGGGACATGGGCCCTTACCCAGGAGTCTCCACAGATTAAAAATTAAGAGCAATCCTGATTGCGTCTGTGGAGAAAAGGTTGTGGATGCACGCCACTACGTCTTGGATTGTCCAAGGGTAGTGGGTGTGCAGGAAGAGAGAAGGAGGGCGAGGGGCGCGATCGAGAGTAAGCTGCTGAGAAATCACAGCAAGCTTATTGAGAAAGCCCACGACGTGGCAGCTGAGCTTTTCCTCAGCTGAGAGTGAACAGAGTCGACCGGTGGCAGCCTCCCCGCGGTCACCGCTGGACACAGTAGATAGTTTCCTATTTTGCTGTGACTAAAGGCCACCGGTATAGAAATACTTCCAGACACGTTGTCTGGAAGGTGGTTTTTACAGGTACAATGTCCAACCACTAGCTTAGATACCGTTACTTGGCTTATGAATTGAACAGGGTAGCAGCGAAGGGCATGCTTTGCATGCCGGCTTTTGGACCGAAAGGTCTGGGTGGCCATCTGCTTCTAGGGTGTACCCAACTGTGCTTAGATGGGATCCTCCAGTTATTGTTTATTTTTGTTTTGCTTACTGTTTCTATTTCTTTAAAAGTAAGTTTATTTTCCAGTAGCAAGGGTTCTTTTGTGCCATTTTTCTCTAGCGCATCAGCAGCTTCATTGCCTTCAATGCTAAGATGTAAGGGTATCCATTGAAGGTGAATTTTTGAGGTTTTTAAGAGTTTTTGTAGATAACCAATTAAGTTCCTACTTACTTTGTCTCTAAGTTCCCCTGTGTGACTCAAGTGTTGAATGTGACTTTTACTATCAGTAAGAATCCATATATCGTTATGTTTAGTGTTTCTGATGGATTTTAAGGCTTCATAGATGGCTATAAGTTCTGATCTGAAGACTGAGCAAAAAGCTGGGTTTCTTTTGTTTATTTTCTCAATGCCATTTGTGGTTTTAATGAGAGAGCCACTGCCAGTGTGTCCCAACTCGTCTCTGCTACCATCGGTATAGATAGTTATTGCATTTTTTGGAATTATATATATATATATAGTGTAAAACTATATAGCAAAAATATAACAGTGATTCCACATTTTAACAATTTACAAATTTTATAATTTGAATTTAAATAATCAAAATAATGAAGATAATTTTAATACAAAACTTAACTATAAAACTATACAACTATTTATTGTTATATATATATATATGTGTTATATATATATATATATGTTATAGATTAGAAATTTTTTGTGTGTTTGATTGTTGAAAAGAGGTGCAGTCGTGGAAGAATAAAATTATTATTTACCTTTCAAGCAGATTTTTATTTTGAATCTCTTGAAGTAAAAATATACATATAAAATTATTTATATCACAGTAATATAAAATTTAGAAAATGAATTCTATATTCGTGATTTTCATTAGAAAAGGTAGGGTTCACTTTACATATTTACAACAACTATAATTAAAGTGCTATTATTTTGAATATATGGTCAAAAATGTATAAAAGTCAATGAATGAAAAATAAAATATATGTTTTTAAAATAAAATAAAATATTTGCATTTTTAGATTATATAATATATATATATGTAATATTATAAAGAATATTGTCTAATAAATAATTATGTACCATGTTGGATATAATGTATTCTGTATGGATTCAAATAAAGATGGCAGTCAAAGGAAGAGGAGATGGAAGAAGTAGAAGAGAAAAGAACGACAGATCCAAGTCGTGTATCTAGGTCACTTAGAACAAAGAGGCCCTCATATTCCAGAGTTGAATGTCCTGAGAGATTGGGATGTTAGGCAAAGCTTCTTCCCGACCAAATTTACCATCATGGCCGACAGAGACAGGGACCAATCAAAGGTCAAGCAGGGTCCCACATGACCCAAGCCAGGGGGCGGGGCAACCAGAGTTCGGTCGGTAACGTGTGGGTCAAGACGTGTGTGTGCATCTTCTCAAAGTAGTGCCTCGAGGTCCAAGATGTGAGTCATCTCAATCCAATTTAATCGTGAAAATCCTTCCATCTCCTCTCCCGAGCCGCCAATGATTAATATTCCGAGGTGTTTTGTGATTCATTAATCGATATAGTGTGCCGATTTCTTCATCCACCGCCATTGATAACGACTGCCCAAACATTCAAAACCCCATCCACGCCCGAGGATTCTCAGGACAAAGCACTTTATCACAGTGAAGTCGACAAGCATTTTTATATATTATAGAGAGTCGATAAGATTCTCAGGATCCTTTTCCCTTATACCACAGAGAGTCGACAGGATGGACGAGAAAAACGAAACGCAAGACGCGGAGGAATACACCGCAGAGGGAGAAAACAACCCCGCCGTAAGTTCTCCCAAAATAGAACCCCCCCCCTCCGTCGGCAGAGTTGCCGGCCGTCTTGGCACGCCTTGCGGCGTGTTTATCTGCCCTTCAGACCACCAGCGACCGCGTGACCCATCGGACGGAGATAGAAGTCCAGAGCTTCGACGGGACCTACCCAGCCGCACAGTTCTTTCGGACATATGACCAGAAAACAGACTGGGATGGTCTCACCAACACGGAAAAAGTGCTCCGCCTACCCCGTTACCTGAACAACAAACCGCTAGAACACTTCAGGAGGCTTCGGATGGAGACCCAACATTACATCCAGGTGAGACAGACCTTCCTGGATCTCTATCCGGAGACCAATGAGGCCACGTATGCCCAATACTTCTCCATGAAGCTGGCCGGACAGCCCAACCTGGAAGAATACTATCGGAATAAGACCGCGCTGGGTCTACAACTGGGCCTCCCACAAGAGGTCATCTTGGAGACACTCACCGAGGGGCTGCCACCCTCCGACCAGCGCCTCGTCCGCATTGTGCCGCCAGAGAACCTAGGTGCATGGTTCCGGCTGGTGCAGCGGATCCGCGGCAGCGGCGCACCATCTCCAAGGCACCCAGACGAGCACGCACCATCCCTACTGGGCCCCTACGCACCGGTGCGACCTAGTCCAAGAACAGTGCCAACCAGGTCGACCCCGCCAACAGACTGCCGTTTTTGTGGTGGACTACACTGGCACTCTGAGTGTCGTCTCAGACAAGCCCCGCAGTTGCCCCGTGCCTCCGGAGACGCACGAGCAGCGCGCTCCGCGCAACTAGCGGAACAACGGCCGCGAGCCCAGCCCCATCACCAAGCGTCACGCGCACAAGCCACTGGGATAACCAAGGGAGCCCCAGACCAGCAGCCAGCAGGTAGGCCTACTGACCAGGCCTTTCGTCAACCTGACAATTAGATTGCCAATCTCCCATGGACTGTCCCTACCATTCCTGATAGACACGGGTGCGTCCGTTAACCTAGTGTCATGTGCCATATATAAAAATTTAAAGAATAATTTCCCTGACCTAAATTTAATAACTAAAAAAATAATAAATTTACAGACAATAGATGGCCACGTGCCAACAATAGGCCAGATTACCTTCCCCCTATCCATTCATGCCATAACCCAAAACGAAGTATTCCACGTGGTGGACGCCCCTCTACCATTTGGAATACTTGGTATTAATACCCTCCGTAAATTCAAATTAAAAATCGATTTTGCACATGGCACTATGTACCAACTCGATGCACCTTTGTCGCCCCTGACCTACCACTTTGCTGTGTTGCCCGAAAGGTGCACATATTGGGAATGCCAGGCGGACCTATGCAAGGCCCACACTATTTTTCCGCCTTCCGCCAACAATACCCAATATGCGCATTTTTCGGACAACACGTCCACAACCCAGGGACTCACCCAACCACCGCACCATGTCCAATCAAAGAACTTTTTTAGAGCCAACTGCTCTTATTATAGGGTCAAGGTACCAGAACAACCACCCAATGCCAACCTCTCACACCCCACCAAGGTCCAAACGGACCACCTTCACCATACACCCAAACATCCCCATTCCACACACCATTCCATGTACCACACACACCACCCAACATCACCAGAACACCTCCCAGGGATCCCCATAGACAATCAACCGCAGCCACCGTATCCACCTCAATTCCCGGCGCTATTGCGCCAATACCAACACGTGTTCTCCCGGAACAAATTCGCGGTCCCATGCCTAAAGGTTCCCCCAGTAAGAATCGCCACCAACTCCGACAAAGTCGTCACCATCCGCCCATATAGGGTACCGATATGCGACCAACGGGAAATACGCAGTCAGATCCGACAGATGTTGGATAATGACATCATTGAGCCGTCCTACTCCCCTTTCTCTAGCCCGGTCACCCTCGTGACCAAGCGAGACAAGACCAAAAGGTTTTGTATCGACTATAGGAAGGTGAACGAGGTCATAAGCTCCGATGTCCATCCACTCCCGAGGATCGAAGATATACTGGACCGTCTCGCGCGGGCCAAGTATTTCTCGACTGCCGACGTCTCCTCCGCATATTGGCAAGTGCCGATACACCCTGATTCTCGACCACTGTTGGCCTTCGCCACGATAGACGGGTTGTATCAGCCCACCCGATTGCCTTTCGGACTTAAGACCAGTCCACAGATCTATGAAAGGGCAATCAATCAGGTCCTGCAGGGGCACGGACTTGATTGTGTGGCGCACTATTTTGACGACTTTGTCATATATTCGGAGACACTGGAGGAACACCAAGAACACCTGCGCAGGTTTTTCGCGTTCTGCGACGCGGAGAACTTGCAACTCAACCTCACCAAATGCGAGTTTTTTAGGCAGACCATCGAATTTCTGGGGTACACAATCACCGCTGGTACCACCACCCCACTTATCCGCAATACCGACGTAATCCACGCTATCCCACCCCCGAACAATCGCAAAACGCTGCAATCCTTCTTAGGCGCCGTGAACGTCTATAATAAGTTCATCCCGGACTATGCCCGTTTGCGGACCCCACTCAACAACCTTCTCAAGAAGGATGTGACGTGGGACTGGGATGACAAATGCCAAAAGGCGTTCACCAGCCTGAAGGAAAGCCTCACACAACACCCCGTATTGCACCTCTACAAGGATGAACTACCATGCCAGGTATATTGCGATGCATCAACACTTGGCATTGCAGGCGTCCTCAAACAAGTCCACTCCGCTGGGAAGGCCTACCCAGTCCAATATTTCAGCCGCGCTCTGCGTGTACACGAGCGGAACTACACCATCTCCGAACTAGAATGCCTCGCCATTGTCGAGAGCGTGGAGAAGTTCCGTGTGTATCTAATGGGCAGAAAATTCACCATATTTTCTGACCATCACGCACTGCAGTGGCTGAAGACGATCAAAAACCCGTCAGGCAGATTATTCCGATGGAGTTTGAGGTTATCGTGTTACGAATACGAAGTCCGCTACATAAAAGGATCACTACAACATGAAGCGGACCTCCTATCCCGTAACCCGTTTTGTGGATTCTTAGACGCCACCATCATTAAGAACCATCAACTCACTCCTTCGGGAGAATCTAAACTGACCATTGATCGAAACGGACTGCAAACCCTAAAGCGTAGAGGTGTAACCAAAATTGTCGTCCCTGACGCCCTCGTTCCCGACCTACTAACAAAGGTGCACAGTCGGTACAACCACCCGGGCATATCCCAGATGACCAGGCTCATCTCTCCCCAGTACTACTGGAAGGGGATGTCAGAAGACATCTCCAAAACCACCAAAGCCTGCGCCATCTGTCAGTCAACAAAACCCCCTCGATTTCCCACTTTTAGGCAACTAGGACAACTTCCTGTGGCCACTCAGCCTTTTGATCTGGTCGCCCTCGACACCATAGCTGGGCTTGCCAAATATGGTAACGCCAAAACTTACCTCCACGTTGTGGTGGATCACTTTTCGCGCTACACGTGGACCTTCCCCTCAAAATCTACCAGCATCACCACCTATCAACAGGTGATAAAGCGAGTGTTGCAGGACGGCTCTCCGAAACGCCTACTCACGGATAGAGCGCCTGCGTTCACCTCACCAAAGTTCAGGAAGTTCCTGATTAACAGGAACATCCATCCCCTGCTCACCACCAGTAACAACCCCCAAGCTAATGGTCTATGCGAGCGCCTGAACGCTACCTTAACAGGCAAACTAAGGTTACTCCATTTGGAAAACCCCAAAGCCGCATGGACTAAGCTGGCGAAGCGCGTTACTGTGGTGTATAACAACACGCCCCACTCAGTTACCGGGTTCCCACCTGGCTACCTGATGTTCGGCGTTCTACCTCCCGAGCTCACTGAGCATGTAAACCCCTACCCCGTTTTAACCACAGCCCGACGGATAGCCCATGAACGTACCCAGGCCAAGCACCTCAAAGACAAACATGCCTACGACCAACAACATAAGACACCCCATTTTGAACCCGGAGATCTCGTGTTGGTAAAAGTTTACCATCACCCCAATACAGGCAAACTGGCTCCGTATTTCACGGGTCCCTACGAGATCTTAGAGATCATCTCTCCCAACGTGGTGAGAATAAACCGACCCAACCAACCTCTAAATCGGAATACCGACACAGTCCATGTAAATAAATTACAGTACTATAACGAAAATATTCGTTATATCGCACCTCCCACTCTGATACCACACCCTGCTAAACCCCAATCTAGGACGCTACCACCACTGTTCGAGCACCTCACCCCAGACCTCTTTACAGTTGAGCGCTTTGCTCCTACAATAGGCAATTGTACCACTACCACCCCTGTTGACCCACAATGTAACATTATCGCCCAACGCGATATTCCCCAACCTGCAATATCCCGTCCAACCCATATAACCAAAGTTAAAACCCCAATCCCTACAGTTAGGGCTGATCCCAAACCAATTCCCTTACAGGCAAGGTTTTTTCGTAACGTGAAAACCTTCCCCTTGTTCCACCTCCTATACCTCATCAACCTTTTCATCCTACCCACTGTACTATTACCCATGGCCACCCTACTGTATGTCAGTGTCTATACACTGCAGCCCAACCGTCTCTTCCAACTACAGGAAGCCCTATTCGAAATAACCATCGCCGTAGTGGAACTAATCCATCGAACCATAGGAATAATTCTCCCGGAGTTATGGACCATCCTTGTCCACAGTCATGCCTTGGTCGCTCTAATAGGTGAAATCATAGGAGAGATTTTCCAAACCCTCTTTAGAGCGCGCCAAGTCGAATAGCAATCTCCCCACCTTTACAAACACTCGATCGATCACCCCGCTGTCAGCTGGCGTCCACTTTACAGAAACCTTCCGCCGAGCCGACGTCACGTCTTTTCCGATCACGTGACCGACGTCACACCCTCCCTGCGGAATGTAAACAAACCCGCCGTCACTTTTCGCGTGTCACCACACTTAAAGTTACTTTCTGGAACATACACTCACACACACTCGCATACATTCACGCACCTATATAGTTTTGGCAACCTTATGACCTACGACCCTATAATAAACAAAGATTGGACATTGTTATGTAAAAAAAAAAAAAAAAAATATTCTTCTTTTGTGTATATTTTTGTTAACCAATTTTAAAGGACTTGTACACAACCAGCACTTTTATTTTTTTTATTTTTATTTTTTTATTCCCACCATCCATGTCTATCACCCTTTCAATTTCTTAATCACCTCAAGTTTATTTTTTTCCTTTAATTGTTTAAACCTTGTTTTGTCCTAACTGAATGAACAACTGACCTGACGCAATACTTCTCATGTATCAGCCTTCAGTTATCATACAGGAGCTTTGATTTCTTTTTTTTATGTTTTGTTTATATTTTTTCACCGCCCCAAAGGCTAATCAGATTTCTTTTTCTTTTTTTTTTCCCTCCATCACCAAAATTTATTGTCTATAGTTTTCTTTTTATTTCTGTTAATGTCTTATATGTTTTGTTTGGATTGCACCTCATAGAGTTTCCCTTGCTGTGGGTTTCCACACAGCAAGATTGAACACCTATGCAGGCAAGATTTTTTTTTTTTTTTCCTCCAAAAAATTATCATATTTTTTCCTAGTTTAGCAAGCACCCCTATCTACTCAAATTTCTTTTTATTACTTATTTCCATCATTTACTTTCTCCCCAATTGTATCTAACCACTCACTATTTTAAAAAAATTTTTATTTTTTTTTCTTTCCCAAAAAAATTATTTTTCTTTTTTTCAGAATTTAATACAGATCCCTTTTAAAATTCTTATTCATAGGGGGCGCATCTGTAATATTATAAAGAATATTGTCTAATAAATAATTATGTACCATGTTGGATATAATGTATTCTGTATGGATTCAAATAAAGATGGCAGTCAAAGGAAGAGGAGATGGAAGAAGTAGAAGAGAAAAGAACGACAGATCCAAGTCGTGTATCTAGGTCACTTAGAACAAAGAGGCCCTCATATTCCAGAGTTGAATGTCCTGAGAGATTGGGATGTTAGGCAAAGCTTCTTCCCGACCAAATTTACCATCATGGCCGACAGAGACAGGGACCAATCAAAGGTCAAGCAGGGTCCCACATGACCCAAGCCAGGGGGCGGGGCAACCAGAGTTCGGTCGGTAACGTGTGGGTCAAGACGTGTGTGTGCATCTTCTCAAAGTAGTGCCTCGAGGTCCAAGATGTGAGTCATCTCAATCCAATTTAATCGTGAAAATCCTTCCATCTCCTCTCCCGAGCCGCCAATGATTAATATTCCGAGGTGTTTTGTGATTCATCAATCGATATAGTGTGCCGATTTCTTCATCCACCGCCATTGATAACGACTGCCCAAACATTCAAAACCCCATCCACGCCCGAGGATTCTCAGGACAAAGCACTTTATCACAGTGAAGTCGACAAGCATTTTTATATATTATAGAGAGTCGATAAGATTCTCAGGATCCTTTTCCCTTATACCACATATATATATATATATTAATTATTTCTAATTATAATTGTTTTAAGTATTCTTGATTTTGGTATTGTTTGTTGGTGGGTTCATTTAAAGTGGCATTAAAAATAACATTTTGTTAGTGGTTCGCATGGAGATATTTTTTCTGCTAAATAATTTTTTTCCACTTTATATTTCAAAAATACATTTCTTCTGGCGAGGTGGAGGAGGCCTTCATTTTTGATCTTTTATTAGATTCCCAATTAAGTATGTAATTGGAAGTTCTGTGTTTGTTTCCATAACTCTTGATTTTGCTTATATATTTTGGCAGTTGTAGCTTCTTCTATCCTTTAAGGGCATAATGTCTGCCTCGTAAAGTAAAATATCATTAGGGCAGGTATTTCGAAGACCTGTAATAATTCTAGCTGCACTTAGTTGCATCCTTTCCAGTGTTTTTAGATTTGTTTCAGATGCTGTACAATAGATTTGATATCCATATTCCAAGATAGGTCTCATTAGAGATGTGTAAGTTAATTTTAGTGTTGTTGCTTCAGCTCCCCACCCTCTTCCTGAAATATATTTCAAGATTTTTAGTCGGTCTCTTCCTTTTCTAACAACTCCTTCAATATGTTTACTGGAGTTAATTTCTGGATCCAGGGTGTAGCCCAGATATTTAGGATGTTTATTATATTGCAATTGTTGTTCTTTCAGAATAAAATTTTGTCTTATTTTGTATAGTTTCTTATCGGTAGTAAAAAGACAGGTTTCAGATTTTTAGGGGTTAAATTATAATTTATTTTTATTAGCAATATTTTCTAGGTGGAGAAGAGTCTTGTTCAAATTCTTTTCAGCTCTTTTCCAGTTAGTGTTGCTGCTCCATAGAATAATGTCATTAGCGAAAAGTCCAATATTGGTTTTATGTGAAATATTTTCTTCTATGCCTGCAATAAATCGGGTGAAGAGATTTGGGCTAAGGACTGATCCTTGTGGTAATCCTTGATACAATTTGAAGGTTTTAGATAGAGTGCCATTATATTTGGCCCTGATGTATCTATTTTTTAGGGAATCATTTATCACACACAAAGTGATACCTTTTCCGTCAATTTTGAAATGTTTGTATAATTTTGTAATTAACTTGTTTTTTCCATACTTATCAAAAGCTTGTGCAAGGTCTAAAAAAGCAGCTATGGTGTGGTTAGTTGGTTTTCTGTTTTGTGCATCTTTTACTTTTTGTGTGAAAAATAAGATTTGGTCTATTGTCCCATGTCCTTTCCCAAATCCATATTGTTATTCTGTTAAGAGATTTCTTGTGTCGGGGTGGTACACCTAAAGGCCACCGGTATAGAAATACTTCCAGCAACGTTATCTGGAAGGTGGTTTTTACAGGTACAATGTCCAAGCACTAGCTTAGATACCGTTACTTGGCTTATGATTTGAACAGGATAGCAGCGAAGGGCATGCTTTGCATGCCGGCTTTTGGACCGAAAGGTCTGGGGGGCCATCTGCTTCTAGGGTGTACCCAACTGTGCTTAGGTGGGATCCTCCAGTTATTGTTTATTTTTGTTTTGGTTACTGTTTCTTTAATTTCATTAAAACCACAAATGGCATTGAGAAAATAAACAAAAGAAACCCAGCTTTTTGCTCAGTCTTCAGATCAGAACTTATAACCATCTATGAAGCCTTAAAATCCATCAGAAACACTAAACATAACAGTCGTCTGAGTATATTTTTTCCATTAATTTGCAGCAAATACTTGTGAGGGAGATAGGTCAGTAGTTATTTTGGGTCATCAGCAGATTTGTCAAGTTTTTAAATGGAAATTATTGTTGTAGTTTTCCAGGAGTAATTGAAAATATGAAGAAGTCTTTCTTTGCCAATTTTGTCCAAGTTTGATATCATTTAGCCATGGATTCTGTGTTGTTATCCAAGACGAGGCAAGATTAACTAAGCATTAGTTTATTTCCTATTATATTATGTTTGTCATATACAAGTCAAAAGAGATCACTAGCAGAGTATTATTCCTTTTGGTTTCCAGAGCTCAACATTCTATGAGCCTAATACTCTGCACATCTCCTCCCTTATCTTTACAGGAACCTTCGAGGTATCTTGACTGCCCTTCCATATCTTGTATGCACGGCTGGCATTGAAGGGAGGCTCTTCTCTGGATCCTGGTCTTGGTTGTCCCTCTGCATCCTTCCATCTCTTGTAGATGAGGCCGTTGGTGTAGGGCAATCCTCCTCGGTCTCTTGCTCCTGGTCATCCTTGCATCTCCTTGAGAGCCAGGTTGATGTCGAAGTGGGGGTCTCCTCATTTCTCTGCTCCTGGCGCTTTCCAGGGGCATCGTCCTATGTGCTTGAAGAGTCAGATAGCAATCTTCTTCTTTCTTCTTGGACTTGGGCTTCTTAGATTTCTTCTTGGGAGGTTCTTCAGCTTCTACTTCCTCCTTCTCACTGTCCTCAGCTTGCTTCCTCTCCTGGGGAGTCTCTTCTTCCTCATTGTCAGAGGACTCCTCCTCATCTCCCGACTCTTGAGTTCCAGATTTGGGGCAGTCGTCCTTCTTATGGCCAAACTCCCCACATGTGTAGCAAGCCTTCTTGGACTTGCGCTGGTTCTCCTCCTGTCCTCCATCTTCAGCCGTGTTGTTGGTACACTCATATTTACGGTGGCCAACTTCTCCGCAGTTGTAGCAGGTGTTGTTGCTGCCTCCATCACGGCTCTGTCCACGGCCACGTCCACCACCACGGGCAGGTTTGGTACATTCAAACTTGCGGTGGCCTTCTTCCCTGCAGTTGTAGCAGCCTCTGTTATCTCCACTTCCGAGTCTACCACGCTGTCCACCGCGGCCTCCTGATGAAAATTGCTGAATCATTCTCACAATGTTTAATTTTTCACTTGTCTCCCCAGAGAGAAGTGGCTGCTTTAGTTTATCAACAATGTATATTTTCGAGTTTAAGTGCTGGCCTTTATTTTGAAGTTTTACGTGGATCATTCCAACTGTTTCCAAGGGTATTCCATTTGGACCTTGTAATATTTTATCAGATTTTTCCAGTTTTATTCTTTGGAAACTTTGATAATAATATTGTAGGGGGAGCACGTTGACATCAGCTCCGGTGTCAATTTTAAAATTAATTTGTCTATTATTTACCTTAATTGGTACTATCCATTTCTTGGAATTATCTTCTACAGATCCCAAAAAAGCTATCTCTGATTTTATTTCATTTATGGCTTCTGATCTACATACTTTGGCATAATGGCCCTTTTTCTTGCATTTACTACAATACGAGTTCATAGCTGGACAATTTTTCCAATCATGATTATTTGAATTGCCACACCTTGTGCATCCATGTGATGACCCTCCCAACTGGTTTGACTTGAATTGTCTTATTTTTTGTTCGTGCCTTTTTGTTTCTTTTATGTGATTAGGCATTTTCTTTATTTGATCTATAGAATCTTGTTGGTAAAGGCTAGACTGCTGTTCTTTGACACTTTCTAATTGCTTTGCCATTAGTGTGGCTTTTACTAAGGTCAAGTCTGTATCAAGTTGCATTCTTTCAGATAATGCTCTATCCCTTACTCCAACAACTATCCTATCCCTAATCAACTCATCATGTAACATCCCAAAATTGCAGTGCTCAGCTAGGCTATGGAGTGCTGTGATAAATTCATTCACCTTTTCCCCTTCCTGCTGACATCTTTGATTAAATCTTGCCCTTTCATAAATTATATTACGTCTTGGAATAAAGTGACTTTCAAAGCATTCAATAACTTTACCATAATTTTCTAGTTGGTCACTTGCTATTTTACATGACAACAAAATGTCATCTGCATTATCACCCATGCAGTACACGAGCATATTAACTTGCTCATTTTCTGGGTTATTAATTAACCCGCTTGCCTGCCTAAAACGTTCAAATCTCCTAATCCATTTTGGCCAATCACCCGGATTTGAAAAATTAAAAGGTTCTGGGGCTACACAATTATAATTTTGGGACATTATAAAGATTTATTTATAATATAATATAACTTACCAAAAAGTTTGCTTGATGTCAAGTTTCAAATTTTCTTCGAACAACGACTTTCTTTATGAATTCAGTTTACCGCTTCTAAGCTTGCTTGATGTCGAATTTCAAATTTTCTTCGAACAACGACCTTCTTTATGAATTCAGTTTACTGCTTCTAAGCTTCCTTGATGTCGAATTTCAAATTTTCTTCGAACAACGACCTTCTTTATGAATTCAGTTTACCGCTTCTAAGCTTGCTTGATGTCGAATTTCAAATTTTCTTCGAACAACGACCTTCTTTATGAATTCAGTTTACCGCTTCTAAGCTTGCTTGATGTCGAATTTCAAATTTTCTTCGAACAACGACCTTCTTTATGAATTCAGTTTACCGCTGCCACCATGTGTTGTTATCCAAGACGAGGCAAGATTAACTAAGCATTAGTTTATTTCCAATTATATTATGTTTGTCATATACAAGTCAAAAGAGATCACTAGCAGAGTATTATTCCTTTTGGTTTCCAGAGCTCAACATTCTATGAGCCTAATACTCTGCACAGATTCCATCTGGCCCAGGAGTCTTGTTTAGGTCAGTGTTTTCTAATGCATAAGCTAGCTCTTTCATATTGATTTTTTTCATGGAAAAATATTATGAGTGCTGGTGACATTTTTACAGTCATGAAAAATCTTTCGGGCCTTTTTTTCAACCTTCTTATCTTTTATTTCAAATTTGATTTTACTACTTATTTGATATGAATTACCTAAAAGATTGGCAGCAATTTTGTCATTAGTTGCTGGGCTACCATCTGTATTCTTAATCATATTTGTTTTTTCAGTTTGTGACTGGGATCTGTCGATTTGTTTTGCCAAATGCCAAGGTTTTGTATTTGGTTTTCTTGGGTTCAGGTTTTCACAAGTTTGTTTCCATTTTTCCCTTTTCATATTTACGTATAATCTTTTTATTTTTGCATTCACAATGTTCAGTTCAGTTCTACAATTTGTTTGGTTTTGGGTGCACTTTTTTGTAGTTCATTTCTTTTAGTTATTAGTGTTTGAATATATTTTGCCTGGTGTGTATAATTTGGAATCCATTTCTTAATATTACCTCTTGGTATTGAAACTTTGGCTGCTTTAATAATGGTGTTTTTGAAACATATCCAATTAGCCTTTTTGAAGTTTCAGAATTATTTTTAATTGAGCTGGCTTTGGTCTTGGTGCTAATTTCTATCAAATTAGGCAAATGATCACTTACAATACTTTTCAATATTTGCATTTGTGGAAAATGTCAGGATAGTAAAAACTTATATCATGTGCTAGTGTAGTATTATAGCTGTAGGAATGATGGGTAGGATTCCTATCATTTAAGCACATGAAGACATTGTCGTTAAATATGTTTGATAGTATTTTGCTTCTTGGGTTTGGCGTGGAACATCCCCATAGTTGATGTTTGGCATTAAGGTCACCTACAATAATAGTGTTGTCTGTAAGAAATAGAGCCATTTTTCCATCGTCAATAGGTTTATTGTTTGGAGGAGATACATATTGAATATATTGATGGTTTTGTTTTGATTGAGGTAGACTTTGATACCTTGGGCTTCGAGGTCTGATGTGTTTGGAATTTATTAATGACTATGTCTTCATAGTACAAATTCTTGATTAAAAATGCTAGGCCACCCCCTAAACAGCATATACAGATGGATCTTCAGACCTTACACTGAGTAATGGAGGGGTCAGAATTAACATAATACTGCAAGATGGAACACACGTCAAAATCAAAGAAGGAGCAGGACAGATTTCGTCAAACTTCACTTGTGAACTGACAGCTATCTGAAAAGCCCTTGATGTATGCCTTAACCAACCATCCCTGCATCAATTAGAAGGAATTTTAATATACAGCGACTACATATCCGCTCTAGAAGCAATTCAGAAGGGGGCAATACTAAAATCACACAGAAAATACACTCGTTACATACCCAACTGGAACCAGTGGAGAAGAACTGCATTCTACAATGGATTCCTGCCCCTGTTTGGATCGGGGGTAATGAAATGGCATTTGAATTGGCAAAGAAAGCCAGAAAGTTGAGCCAAAGGAAAGAACAAATGTAATTATTTGACGCTGATGCTTTTTCAAAATACAAGATAATTAAATAAAAAATAAGAAAAGAACAAAATGCGAAATAAACTCTGAGAGAAAAATTACAAAAGCTATAACAAGACTTAGAACAAAACACTATAGAGGAATGACAATACATCCAGATGGCACAACAACCTATAGGGCATGCAACAACTGTCCTGGTGTGAAACTAACACCTACCCACATATTCTCATACCCAGCAATGGCCGCAGCCTTGCAGAAATTTGACATAGACCTAGAGCAGCAGCTTTACACACCCAAGATAGTGGACATTGCTGCTGATGTGATGGAGATGCATGGAGACATCTGAGGCTCTTTATTGGACACGACAACAACGACGGCATTCAAGATTAAAATAAATTATCAGAGATAGATACATATTTTTCAAATGAATTAAAATAAATACAATCGATACTGAGAGAGAGTTGAATTAGAAAAATTAGAAATTTATTATCTTCGAAAACAAACCGTATTTAAAATATCAATTTATTTTTGCTACATGTTTTAATTTGCATTTACCTATTTTACATATCTCTGATTGTATTTAAAAATCGTCAACCAATTCTTCTACTTTTGGCGAAGTGGTGTTTTATTAATTTTTTATTTGATATTATTAGGGTTATTTCCTGGTATTCAAAAAGGAAAAAAAAAAAACGTGTCGATCAGTTATATTTTTCAATTTATCAAACAATTTGGCCGCTGAATATCTGATTCTGGTAGAGCGCCATCTGGCGAATAAAATTGTAACTAAAATCAATTTCGAATTTTTCATTATTTGCCATAAAAAATCCCATTGCATCCTGAACACAATGGTGTTTACCGCATTGCTCAAGCGCAAATATTCGCGGAGTTATTAATTTTTAAAATAGTGTAGGACTTTTAGACACCCTGTATATAAAATATGTACAAGGTCTTCATTGGTGGCGCTCACCGCGTGAAAGACTCCGCCAACCAATAGACTGCAAGAGATCTTTCCCACAGAGTGGGCAGGACGATGTTATGGCTGGCATTAACCAACTCAAGGCCAAAATGGTACTTGTAGATGGTAGCTTTCGCCACACTTGTCAGTTTTATTGCCTCTGGATGGAGGCCGATGCCGAACAGCCAGGCCTGAAGATCCAGGCGCTCTTCGCAGGAGGCGAACACCGCCCGGAGAAGGGGTCGCACAGCTCGGCAACTCCAATATCTGTTGGGACAGTAACCTGTCCCTGGACCCACAGGCGGCACAGGTGGCACGCCTCGAGGCAGGATGGGGTAGGGCATGGAGAGCCAGTCGTAGAGGGACGTCTGCGTCGTGTCCAGAAAAGCAGTTGCAACGCAGGTCAGCCCAGGGAATGGAGCGGGGCACATCCACGGTGAAGGTCCACCGATTAGCTGGCTCTCCAATGGGATGGGCCTGCAACCATGCCGAGTCCAAGGCCCGGTGCGCGCTTTGGGTGGTAGGGCGGGTAATGGGCGTAGCCGATCCCCGCAGAACGATGGTCTCCGCCTCCGCCACTCAGCGTGATAGCTGAAGCTTGCGTTTTCCTGTAGGAGACGCTGGCAGGAGCGCGGCCCGCGTTGAGAGCGCTAAGACAGGGGCGCCATCGGAGAAGTCGCCAAGCCAGCGCTCGGGAGTCAGCAGGTCTGGCGGCTGCAGGAACCTGTTGTCGCCTTGAAGACGCAGGGACCTCAGGCTGGCCGATGCAGAACTATGTGATCCAGAGAGATAAAGAGAAAACGAATTCTATATCAGATAAAGAAGACAGATCAGGTGGTTTGGTCTCCACTTTGGCAATGACAACAAATTGGGCCCTTTTCCAATACCTTTGCGTAACCTGCCTGGACAAGCAGTCAGCATTGTTGTTGAGGTGGGTCCAATCTTGGGGGTTGGAGAAAAATTGTCCTGTAGTGGCAGCAAATGTCTCATAAAGATCCTTCTAAATTTTCTGTGGGAGCTGTTTTCTATACCACAATTGGTTTCGATCTCTGGCCCTCATCGTAAAATTTGACCTATTTCATAATTCCTCTCGTAGGATGTTATGGAATCGAAGCTGCTCCTGTACTGATTAGGACCATAGGCCTCAACTATGGTAGACAGTTTGACTCTTGGTCGGAATTTTCCAAAAATAGTGTTATAGCTCAACCCTCATCACACCTAGTAAAATTTTTCTACTAGGGAGATAAAGTTAATGCATTGTTCATTGCATAAATAAAGAGAGAGATGCCACTTTTGATGCATGGATTTTATCGTTCCGCAACTTTTAACCTGAATATCGGCTCCTTCTTGAACAGTTTTTTGGAAAATTCTACCGATTTCATAATTCCTTTCGTAGGATGTTATGAATTCGAAACCGCCCTTGTACTGATGAGGCCCAGAGCCCGAAACTCTGGTATACATGTCGGCATTGTGTCCGAATTTGTCAAAAATGGTGCTCTGGCTCATTTCTTATTATCACTAGAAAAGT
Organism: Cordylochernes scorpioides; assembly: GCA_030710605.1. Classification (NCBI taxonomy): domain Eukaryota; kingdom Metazoa; phylum Arthropoda; class Arachnida; order Pseudoscorpiones; family Chernetidae; genus Cordylochernes; species Cordylochernes scorpioides. The sequence continues at coordinate 61,737,662 of CP092878.1, forward strand.
GTCTTCTAATAGGGTGACAAATGTAATGCATTGTTCTAATGCACAAATAAAAGGAGATTTTCCTTTTTGGTACCTAATTCTTCATGTTCAATCTGGTAGATTAGATTTTCACATAAATTCAAAATTATGTAAGAAACCACCTGCATGGATCAATGTTAGAATAATTATGAGAGATCATAAAACAAGGAATTTATATAATAAGTAAATTGATTTGCTTAAATATTTCCATGAGAATATAGATAAATAGGAAGTAGCTGCTTTGGTTACAAATTTAATATATTTATTAAATAATATATAATCCAATGAATTTTTTTTCTAAGAGAGAAAGGTTTGGTCTTCAAAAAAGCCAATATATCAAATTTTCAAGGTATTCTTAAAACACCATAACAGAAATACCATATATCGATTTTAATTTAAACTTTCTCAATAGCAACTTTTTCGTTATTAAAGTGAAACTTTTTCAGTATTATGACACCAGCCATTTGATTCAATCATCAATATTTTCGAATTAAATCTTAACTTCTAATTCATTAGGAACACCTTTTAGGAATTATATTCTACTTTTATACATCCCAACATTTTTTATATCAATTACATGGAACGATCCGGTGAGGATGGACGTTTATTTGGCCAGTTTGATATGTTTTGAAACTAATTCAAAAGATTTTTGCGCCTATTATAACTGTCGATAAAACTTGGGTCTATCACCTCATACCTGAAGCGTAAATTCAGTAAGAAAAATGGAGAATAAAAGGTGAATGCCCACCGAAGAAAGTTTCATCATTGCTATCTGCTAGAAAAGTTATCGCGTCTTTTTTTTTTATTAAATGTCTGTAGAAATGTATGCAGAAATATGTACACTGCTGGCCACCCGATTTCAACACTAAGAAAGACAAGGGATATCACAACAACATTTATTTTGTAGATAACATGTTGACCAAGTATCAAATGCTTAAATTTATATACTTCTGCGAAGTGTGGTTCCTGCCAGAATCAGTAGCCAGAGAAGCCGCCACACGCCTCGGCATTGATTCAAAGAGACTTTGGATGTGTTCTTGGGGTAGAGAAGACCAAGCAGCTTCCACACGTTGGCAAAGTTGATCTGGGGTAGCAGCTGGGAATGTAATCAGGGTCAATCGTTGAGCAACCATGGACCACATGTTTTCTATCGCCGAAAGATCTAGAGAGTGAGCCGGCTAGGAAAGCAATTCAATCTGGCGATTGATGAAGAACCTTTGGACAATGCGTGCCATGTGTGGTCACGCATTATCCTGTTGAAATATGGCTGTGGGCAAGCCCTGAAGGTAAGGAAGGACAACTGGCTCCAACACCTCGGAGATGTAGCGTTGGCTTTTTAAAATACCGGCAATGCGTACTAGAGGAGTGCGAGAGTGATATCCAATACCGCCCCATACCATAATACCCGGTGCAGGACCAGTGTGGCGGTAAATAACGCATCTGTTCAGCATCCTCTCTCCACGGTGTCTCCAGACTCGAATCCGACCATCGTGGTGTTACAGACAGAAGCGTGACTCGTAGTAAAGACAATTTCATTCCATTCTGCCGTCCACATCTTTCTTTCTTCGCACCATTGGTGGCGGAGACGTCTGTGGTTCTGCGTCAAGGGTAGACGAAGCAATGGACATCTTGCGGACAGGCCACTCTGCTGTAAACGGCGTCGAATGGTACGCGAAGACACTGGATTACAGACTGAATGTGACTGACAGACTGTTCGTGATGTGACTGAGCGATCTGTCACTGTCATGCGCACAATTTGCCTGTCAGCACGTGAAGTGGTGTACTGAGGTGGATGCGATCGAATATGTCGGTCCGTCGTACTTTCCTGTATCCAACGATCACTATCCGCATTACGGTTGTTTGGTTTCGTCCAACACGACTACCGATTTCCCTGAAAGACTATTCACAATCTCGTAGGCCACTATCCTTCCTCTGTTGAACTCGGATACTTGATCAAAAGATGATCGCTGTTTTCTACGAGGCATAATTGATCGGTTTTTTTTAACACAAAAAAAAAAAAAACACAATTGCCGAACTTAAAATCGTCGAAATTACCAAGCCTTAAATAGTGCTTTGAAGTGGAGCCACAGGCGCGCGTGATGTGCGTCTGAGCTGAAATTCTAATCATTTGCACATCCGCTAATTAATGTTGTAAATTCCATGTTATTTGCATGCTTCTTTCAGGGTGTTGAATTTACGGTGGCCAGCAGTTTATAAAGGATCGCCGGGGAGAATTATGCAAAACAAGTAGAAAGATTGGCTAATTAAATACCGAAAAAAAGCCAAATTTGGAAAAGTTTTCTTTCACCAGGATGGTGCACCCGCGCACAGATCTGCAATTACTATGAAAAAATTCACGAACTACGCTATGAAATTTCAAACATCTACCTATTCTCTGAACTTAGCCCATTCTCTAAAATAGATGATGGGAAATAAATATTTGGGTGATCACAAGGTCATTAAGGCTGTATATGAGTATTTTTACAGCCTCGAAAAGATGCTGTATGAAAATAGTTTAATGGCCATTGAAGATCGATAGGCTCAAAGCGTGTGTGTTGTTCTATGTGAAGTAAACTTCAATACATCTTTTACTAGATTGTCCTGTTTTTCAAGACTATAGAATCGACAATAATTTATAAGTAACAGATCCAAGTATTTTTATTTCTAGTGAAGAAATGTATATTAAATTCAATACCTTTTGTAGATATATTTTAAATTATGTATATAGCAAAAATATCTTTTAAGAAACTGAAAATTTATATTATGCTGATTGTACATATTGCCAGACACTTCTTTCTTTTGTACACAGTTCTTTTTTCTCGTTTTTTCCCCTTTCTTTCTCATTGTTAATATCATATGACTATTCTATTCACGGCATGCAATTATTGTATATACATGTATAGACAAATGTAAAGGCATACATGTATGACAGCGCAAGTGTCCCTAGGGGGACAAAGCGCTTTAAATTGAAATAAGATAAAATAAAAAGTGAATTGTTTTCCTATTACTTACCTTATTTATCAAACCTCCCTCGTCGCAATTTTTCTCCTTCAATGCAACTTCTTGATTTCAGCCGCCCTTTATTGAATTGATTTACAATTTTAGTTTATCGTAGGTTTTTTATAAGATTTCATTCATTTTTTAAATATTATAAAGTAATATAGTTATTGCAACATTTTGATTTTAAATGCAACTTTTCTATTTTAGTCGCAACTTATATAAATATAACTTTATCCATTTAAATTTCATCATTCGCAAATATAGCGACATAGATTCCCAAAAAACCCATTCCGAAGGTCAAATATTGCAGCAGAATATAAATTATGGTTCCGAGCGGAAAATTCAAAGCGGCAGAATTGGAAGCTCTGAGTCGCTAAAGAAATTTCCACGCAGCCAATACCAAGGACCAGATCTTGCAGTCCTAGATGTCTCCTTAAGATGATTCCGTGCAGTCAATGCCGAGAATCAGATATTGCCGCTCTGCCGTCGCGATATGACTTTCAAGCCGACTTAAACAAGAGCCAGATATTGCAGCCCTTGTGCCACTCGATAAAATCCAATGCCAAGCACTAAATTTGAGGTTTTGGATCTATAAAAAGGGTTCAGTGCGACAAAGGTGGAGACCAATTATTGCAGCAATGGATTACTGAATAGAGTCAATGCTGCGTTTGACGAAGGCCAGAAACTGCAGTCTCGGGTTCACTCCAGATGTTTTTATGATGCTAATTCTGAAGGCTAGATTCTACATCTCAGGTGCCTCAATCAAGTTTTCCAAACTGCTTATGCCATGGGCCGAATTTTGTTTCCCTCGCCTCTATATATTTCATACATTGTGATAATATTTCCGTACGGTGTGTTATTCACGTCATTTCAAAACCCAAAATTTTCATATTGAATAAAAAAAATGTACGTTCTTCACATGATATAATTTCCAACCAGAGTAATAGATAGATATTCAATAGGCCATAACATGAACACTTTTTAACGCAATCAAATTGAGATTTCATTATGGCTGACAATATCAAGTTTTTTTTTCGTTTCTTTATTCTCAATATGACTTCATAGCAATTCACAACATAGTCCGATATATTTCAGATGCATCTGATGTAGTAGATAGAGGACATTGCGACTGCTGTGATCGAGATGTATGGGTACATCTGAGGCTCTTCATTGGACACGACAACAACAACAGAAAATTGACATGGACCCTGAGCAGCAGCTTTACACACCCAAGATAGTGGACATTGCGATTGCTGTGATAGAGATGTATAGGGACATCTGAGGCTTTTCATTGAACACGATAACAACAACAACAACTAATGTAGTGACACTACGTTTTATGAATAATTTTGATAACCAGAGATTTATCTAAACTTTTTTTCAAATCAGTCCCCCCAGGTAGAGAGAGAGATTCATTTAATAGCCATACATAATTCGCACAAGGGGTAATCCGATATACGAGTATAATAAAAGGAAAATAGAGGTTAAATAATATAAATGATTGGTACTCGTTTCTTTTTTAATCAAAATTTTACACATTGAACCTCATTTGATTTTTATACAGAGTTATTATTTGTTTCTTATTTGACGGAATTTGTTCAACTTCGTTTCAAGAAGCAATACAGATCCATTTTTTTCCACACTTCCATTTTGACAGTACACACAATAGCCTGATCAAATTTAGTCTTCAAATTATTTGAAATATTTCTGCCGATTCTTTCTTTGTTTCTTTACCGGGTATCGCTCAGTTTCACCCAATCATAATTCAGCAAATTGATGGAATAAAATTATTATATTGATAGCCATAACGCATAGAAATATTGGCAGCACATTGAATTTCATATCATCTAATAATTGTATCAGATCATCTTAATTTGTAGATTACTTGTGATTTTGACAAAATAATTTCAAATATAATTTTCTTTTTAAAGGTCACTATGCCGCAAATTGTGAATCGGGGCTTCCTTAGTTAGCATACACACGATAATTTGCCAAATAAATAGACATAATTACTTTTTGAAAACTATTTTAAAATTAATATAACTTTTAAATATTCCAATTGTTGTTACTATGTATCTCTAGATTTAGAAAACAATTTTATTAAAAATTTCCCATATGAAATTATAGTTTATAGCAACGTATATGTGTGTTTTCAAAATATTAGACCTATATAAATCTCTCTCTGATTGCTCTGAATATTAAACAAATATTATACAAGGAAAATAATACATATGTATCTATACTCTAAGATAAAAATGCATTGATGAGTTGTCCGAATAGGGGAAATTTTATAGGTGTTATAAAAATAAACTTTTAGATTCTCAGAGAAATCGGATGTTTTATTTAGGAGCTAATATATACATAAAATTATTCAATCAATAAGGGGTTGACTCATCTCGGGCTCTTATGTAAGCTGTGATTCGGCTTTGTATTGATTGAGAGAGTTGGATGATGTCCTCTTCCGAATATTCTTTAATAATCGTGTTAGATTCCGAGTTGGTTGAAAGGTCATAGAGAAAGTGAGAAAAATGGGAGCAAGCGCAGGATAAAGGTTTCAAAGTAAGAGAGAGAAAATAGGGGAAATTATATCTTTAAGGCTTAATATAACGTGATATGGACTCTTTCCCCATTAACTTATCGAGTTTTAGAATTATATAGGATGTAAAATGCGTATGTGAGGCGAGTTAGAGGCAGAGGCTCGTAGTGGTGAGATGTCTAAGTGTACCTAGTGTGTGTGAGGAAGAAGAGGAAAGAGAGTGTCGTGAAGTGAAATTGAGAAAAACTTCACAACTCGCATTTGAAATTGTCGGAAAGGGAACACGACGTAAGGGTCTACTTCAGATTAAGTCAAGAAATAGAGTAAAAAAGAGAAATTGGCCGGTATTCTTGGGGAGTGCGGAATGGAGGTAGAAGGCAGTAAGAGTATGACTGCTAGTGCTGAGTGGTGTAATGGGTCTACCAGTGGTCGCCTCGTAGTTCTACGGAGGTGTATGAATCCTGCACTCATTTTCTATTGCGAAAGACCATTGGTATATTAAACCTTCTGAATCGCTGTTGGAGAGGTTGGAAATTTCTAATGTTTCTGAATAATGTATGTGCATATGCTCGCATATAGGATAGCGTGTGACCGTGAATATCGGCTCTTGTATAGGCAGTAAAAATATCTGTCAGGCTTCATGAAGGAAGTTAGGTAGGGTTTGCCGCTTATGTTTCCCGATATGGTTGCAAGATGATTAAAATTTGACCTCCTGCCAACCAGGGGATGTACGTTAAGCTACATTAGAAGGAAAACTATAGATTATGGGCCTTTTAGGGTGGTAATTCATATAACATAAAATACAAGGTTATATATGCTAAATAGTTGTACGTATGTGAGGATATTTATATACAGATTAGCATGTATGGGATTGAATCCTACTTTACTGGGACAAGATTGGTAGCTAGGTTTGGTTAAATTTACTTTTTATTATGAGGCTATGATTTTTACTGTTTGACGACCCCAAAAATGGAAGGTTGCTTTGAATGTTCTAGAATTAAAAATGAAGTATGTTACATTGTGACTAGAGGATGTTTTATTTCTTGAAAACTTTCGAGGAAAAGTTTTATTTCTTTATTCGCTCAGATACTCGCAATCAAAAAGAATGTGTTCAATGTGTTAACAGATTCACAAAAAGGGCACGCTGGGTCCATTTACCCATTGTACTCGCATTGATCCAAGACACTAGACCTAATGTACAGTGGGAAGAAGGATAAAGAAAATTGTTTCTTCTTTAAGATAATACTGAATGGCTATAAACTTTTAAAAGTGATTTTGATCTTGCGATTCAAAATTTTTGTCCCGGAATATCCAGTTTTTCTCTATAACTTTTTTAAACGGTATAGGAACAAACTTATATGTTTTAGGAAAAGAACATAGTATCGATTATTCCTCCTATCAAGCCTTTCTTCTTAATGTTTCTTAGTTAAATTACTGTGACCTTACTTGACCTAAGTAACCGAATCTTCTCTTTCCTTGATTAATTGTGATTATGATGTTCAGAGCACATCCACAGTTTTCTGAGATTCTTTAAAGCGGAAACTACAGCCTTGTTGTCTAGCTTCACAGCAATATTTAGGTGCTCAGGCAGTGAACTCGTCTCCTCGTGTGCTCTAATTGAGTCTATAGCTTCAACCATTTTTTATTATCCCTCTTGTCATTACACAATGTCATGGAGACTATTTACCTGTACCTTGTTCAGGATTAGTTGTGGGTTGTGGTATAAGTCAGGCATGGTGACTCCAATGCATGGTGACTGCCATCTCCTAGAAGGCCTAAGGCCGGGTGCCCCCTGGATAGGCAACCAACGGCAGCAGTACCAAAACCCATCATGGAGATCCTTTGCACTGAATAGCTTCAACCTGAAATACGCCATTGGTTAGTGGGCTACCTAGACCGAAGTCTGTACGCCTGAACCTGAAATACAGAACATTTTGTCGATAGAGGCAAGCTATTTTTTTTCTGGAATACTAGCAATTGAATGGGTTCGAAAAAATCTGCAACCTACTCAATCCTTTTTTTCAGAACCATTCATGTAGTAGCATACACCATATAGTAGGGATTCATTAAATTCTGTTGGGAATATGGAGGACAATATATAATAGCAGGGGCTAGGACGAAGTTCAAAAGGAACAGATCAAGCCGTTATAATTCTGAGCCCAGAGTGAAGTTTCATGTTTCTGGGGGACTCACTAAAAGCAATAAATTCATCGGCGTAGGCCTGTATGAACACGAAGCATGAAGTTTTTAGGATAAGCAAGTATTTGAAGGTATGAAATGTCCAAGTACAAATTCTCGAAACATCCTCGCTCTACAATCTTGTGAATAATATATTCATTCGCCTCCATATAAACTTTACTGCCACTCAAGAAGAATTCAATTAAATAAATATGTTTTTTTGGACAGCTGGTATTGCTCAATTTTTTCAAAGATACTTGTGGGAAAGAAATTGTTGAATGCTCTTTTTATTTCAAATGATATTAATAACGAATGTTTATACAAGGTCTGTTCAATTATTTTCCGGAAAAGGCTGTGAACGGTGAGACTGAGAAAACCCTTTATTTGAATTTTTCAAATTTCTCCTCTCCCGCATATATACACAGCATCCGTCATTTCTCCTATACGACTTTCGTCTTTCGGGATGATCTTCAATACCTTTTTCGAAAAACTCTTCTTTTCAAAGCCATTTTGACATTTATGAATAGGAAAAAGCCACTTGGAACTAAGTCTGTAGTATAAGCAGGTTGGTAAAGTATTGGGGTGCAGTTCTTGGCTGCCGAAATATTCAGCATAGATGTAGCAGAGTGAGGCCGAGCGTTGTGTGATGGAGAAACCAATTTTTGGAATCCCACATTTTTTTTCTTTTAAGGTGAATTGATTCGCGTAGATGTCTCAGAATGTCAATATAAACTTTCTTATTTATTGTTTGCCCTGCAGGGTATTCATAGTTTACAATACTTTTAGGTCGAATAATGACACTAGTAAAACCTTAGTTTTTGACTTGAAATGATAAATTTCTTCCTTCTTGGCTCGTCTTTTCCTTTCCACTTCATGGATTGGCATTTAGTTTCGGGGTCATACCCATAAACCCAAGTTTCTTTTACAGGTATTATGTTTTTATTCCAATTAAAGTTTTGTTCGGCCATTTCTTGAAATAAAGTTCTTGAGGCATCTACACGGTCATTTTTCTGTTCGAATGTCAACATTTTAGGATCATATTTGGCAAGTGTCTACCTCAACTGTATATATTCTTTGATTATCTTCCTACTAAAGATTTAGATATTTAAGTTTCTATTGCGATGTACATAGACCAATTCCTGTTCACCCTCGAGAAGGCGTACAACCACCAAAACGACAGGAGCTGGTCCGCTGAGGCTCCCGCCACGTCGGCCATCGTCGAACACCGCCAAAATCCGCAGTCGGTTATGGTATGGGCCGGGATTTGCGCCAGTGGCACGACCCCTCGTTTTCCTGGATCAGAGGGTCAAAATCAAGCAAGTAACCAGAAAATTAAAAGTTTTTTTCTAATTTACATTTACCTTCTGAAATTCGCAGTTTGATTTTTGAATAAGCAATTGAATAACGAAAGCTCGATTTAATGGAAATATGAATGGAATTAAGGATAGACACATCTTTCAAAAAATGAATCGAAATTATGGTGAAAGAGTATTAGATTACGTCTTCAGGCTTAAAGGCCAATATCAAAGTGTCAATACATTGAAGACAAAAATGATATCTTATGTGAAAATTATATTTTGCTGGATTGGAAAATGAATATATAATCAAAATACCTTTGAGTGAAAAATATTTATATTTTTAAAATACATGTAATTTTACTATCACACTCAATAAAAATGGCGAGTGCGAATTGTATCAATAAAATGTATGAACCAAAAACACGAACAGATAAAATAGTCAACAAGGAACTTTGTAAATAACTTAAGAATGTAAACACTGTGGCATGAATAACCACAATAGCACTACTTTCAAATTTTAAAGAGGCAGCTTGTTCCAAAAGTAAATAGAAAGATCACTTAATATCCATTTGTTGTTTCAGGGAAAACAAAAACTTAGTCAGTGTAGTCTACAAAAAAGGTATTTCTTTTCCCCAGAAAAAAAGAGACCATTAATGATCATAATGCCACTTTTGTGCCGATTCCAAATAAACCATTAGTATTTTTTTATCACGCAAGGTTTCTGAGTGACAACCTTTTTTGCATTGGGATAAACACGCAGTAATTTTCCCAGTTTGTATTCTATTAAATTGTTTTTATAAATCATGTATACAAGACGATTCCAAGGTGTTGCCTGAATAATCAACATACTTTCTGTTACATCTGTGGAGAATTAACTTTCGAATCTCAAAGGCGAAACATTACACCACTCATCAAAAAGTGTTATGAACTTTACTTTGGATGCAAAGTGGGTGACCAAGACTTGTTATGTAAGTATTTTGCCTGAATATCTTTACATCAACTAGTGGTGATAGATTTGCTGTGGGTTTATTCTTGCTTAGGCACGTTGATACGTAAACCAATGATTTGTTTAGTAGCATTGCAGTGGAGATAGCAGATTTAATTTATTGGGAGTATAAATAAGTTCGTGCGGTTTGGATAAAGATGGCGCTACTAATTTATTATTCCACTGTTTCATCTGGCAACACCATTATTTTGAAGCGTCATCATAAGGCTTTATTTTTCAGTAACCGTCATTTCTCTGAAGTATAAACAACCTAGTTTCTGTTTGCTTCTAAAATGTCAACTTTTGTACCAAATAATGTGTTTTTGCGGGGAGTTTTACTTCATTACTTCAATATGAAGAAAAAGGCTGCTGAGATTCATGGTAGTTTTGGTGATCATGCTCTAGCTAAACGAACGTGTCAGAAGTGGTTTACACTGTTTAAAAGTGACAATTTTGATTCGGAAGACGAAGAAAGACCCGGAGCACCACCAAGGTTTGAGGGTGAAGAATTAGAGGCAAGGCTCGTTGAAGATCCAACACAAACGCAAAAGGAACTCACAAAAACACTTGGAGTCACTTAGCCAGCCATTTTTCATTGCTTAAAAGAAATAGGAATGATCCTTAAGGTCGGAAATTGGGCGTCGTATGAACTGAAGCCAAGAGACGTCGAACGCCATTTTTTCACGTGTTTTCAACTGCTCCAACGTCAAAAAATAAAGGGGTCTATGCTTCTAATTGTAACTGGTATTTAAAAGTTGGTCCATTACGATTATTCAAAACTTCGGGCAACGTATGGATACCCTGGCGGTGCCTCATCATCGATGGCCAAGCCGAATATTCATGGCAGAAAGATTATGCTGTGAATTTGGTGGGACCAGCTAGGAGCGGTATATTATGAGCTGCTACAACCAAACAAAAGCATCACAGGGGAGGTCTACTGAAGACAAGTGATCCGTTTGAGCCGAGGATTGCGAGAAAACGGCTGCAATAGGCCAATAGACACGACAAAGTTATTTTGCAACATGACAATGCTCGGCCACATGCTGCAGCACCCGTTAAAATTTACTTAGAAACGCTCAAATTGGAAGTCCTACCCCACCCACTGTATAGCCCAGACATTGCTCTTTCCGATTATTATCTCTTCCGATTAATACAACATGGCTTGGCTGACCAGCACTTCTCCAACTACGATGAAGTTAAAAAATGGGTCGATGAATGGATAGCGACCAAAGAGCCGGTCTTTTTCCGCGATGCGATCCGTCAATTTGCCATAAAGATGGGAATAAGTAGTTGCTAGCGACGGACAAAGCGAAAGTTCAAACCTCTATTCAGCAAGTCTTCTTGTTATTTCGAAAGGGGATAAGTAGACATGTTTACTATTGAGGATGATTTACCTACATCTGGGAAAGAATATTTTATAGACCAAAATTTTAATTTCTTATCATGTCTTTTTAAAATAACTGAGTCCTGTTTATTTATAGTTTCTGTAGTGTTAACTACTATCTTGTGTAACTCGTTCTCCGGGATCAAGAGCATTAAAAGACCAATTATTCCTTTAACTGTTTTTCTTAAAAATCTGATCATTGAATGACAACCTTTGGTACGCGTTCTAAGGAGTTTCCAGTGGATGTCCGCCATTAGTTTCTGCGAAAATATATTTTGACTGGATCATTTTATTACACAAATTAGAAATTTAAAACCAATTTCAGAGTATAAGATATGTCCCTTTGATGTTACTTCCCTTTTCCTCTCCCTACCACATTATCTGATCTAAGCAGCTTAAAAGAATTACTCACCACCAAAAAAGTCAAGGTTCCGCAAATTAACGGATTGGTTAAAATATTTCAGACCTGTTTAAACATGACCAACTTTACCTTCGAAGGGAAGCTTTATCAGCAAATACTAGTATGTGGGTCTCCCATGGGCAGTCCACTATCCCTTTTAGCAGCTGAAGTGGTCATGAGCAGACTGGATATATGGATCAATGATCAGAAAAATCTGAGAACAAAAAGGTGGTGGAGAAATGTTGATGACATATTTTTTTTTAATATCACCACGAAGATGAGTTTTTGATCTTGGAAACCTTGTATAAGTATAATAGCCACCTTAAATTTACTATGTAAACTGAAAACAATCAAGTACTACCATACCTAGATATTCTTGTAATTAGAACTCCTGAAAGATACCATACTTCAGTATATTTCAGTATAACAAAATTTAAAACCTTCATATTTACACTTCAGATCATAAATCCAATAGAACATAAAATAACAGTTGTCAAAACGCTTACTAAAAGAATTCAAACCCATTGTTCCCTGCCTGTTTTTAAGAAGCTGGAAAAATAAAATATCCTCAAGAACCTTAGTCTAAGAGTTTATTCATCACAATTTATCAATAGACAGTTTTAACGCCTCGCCACATAGAACAGCTAAAGTATATAGAAACAAATGCATTCTTCCTTATTCAAAATGTAATGAAAAAATAGCACATATTCTTCGCAGACAAGGAATTCAAACGTATTTTAGTATCCATCAATTCATAGGTCAACTTCTTAGAAATCCCATAACTAAATCTGAAAAACAATTGGAACCTAAACTTCAAACTAATGCAATTTACTCAATTCAATGCCAAGACTGGAATGCTACCTACATAGGTGAGACAGGAAGATCATTACAAATTAGACTTAACGAACACAACAGAAATATCAGGACAAAAGACCAACGTTCTATGATCCATCAACATATTGCACAGACCAGTCACCAATTCAAAATAACAGAAACGAAATGCCACTACAAAAACATTAAAAACAAAATATCAACGGTTACTCTTAGAATCTCTCATTTCCAATGAATATAACAGCATAAACAGGAAGATAATCTCCCTCAGAAGAAATCAATAGATCAATTTTATAGGTTCTGGATGCCCTAAAAATGTAAATAATCATATTCCATAAAATTGTTAAATTACATACCAATTTAAAAATTTCAGTTGTAAATATCCACGCTGCGCGCGTATGTTTTGTAAATATTTCTTGTAGGATATAGTCGATGTTTTATTAAGCCCGTTGAAGAGCGATTATCGCTTGAAAGCTAGCGTTTTGTAATAAAAAGAAATTCATTGTTAGAAAAAAATATATATATTTTTTTAAACTTTGAACATTGAAGGTCTAACCAATTTTTCACAATAAAGTCCAAGTTTCGAAGAAAAGAAAACTGCACGAACTTATTTATACTGCTAATATAAAAGAACCTTAATTATATATTCATTATTTATATTTTGCTACACGGAATATTTCTATTTCCCTTTTCGCATTCTATTAAATTGTTTTTATAGATCATTTACACAAGACGATGCCAAGGTGTTGTGTGAATAATCCAGATACTTTCTGTTACATATGTTTAGAAATAACTTTCAAAGCTCAATGGCGAAACATTACGCCACTCATCAAATAGTGTTATGAACTTTACTTTGGATGTAAAGTGGGTGACCAACATAAGACTTGGGCCCCTCAACATTGTTGTCAAGCCTGTGTTCGGCCTCTCACAAGGTGGAATAAAAGTAAAGGTCATATACTCTTTGCGGTTCCAATGGTATGGAGGGAACCAAAAGACCATTATTCTGACTGATATTTATGTTTGAGAAAAACTACAGATATTACATCTAGATAAAAAAATACCATTGGATATCCATATTTTCCATCTGCTATGAGACCAGTTCCTCATAATGATGATTTACCTATGCCACAGCCTCGCAAAAATGTTACATTTAGTAACGATGATTCAAATAGTGATGAGAAAGAGTCGGATACACTAATTTCAAAGCACATGTTTCATCTGAAACTCATTTATTAATTAAAGGAAATTTGAACGACCCCGGATACAAAAGTATGTTGTCCTTTTATCAAACGACGAGCTTAATTTCAAGACTTCTTTTTACAAGAAAATAACTAAGTGTACTGCAATGATGTTGTTAGTCTAATGGTTGCGCTTGGTGATGAACATAATAACGAAGAGTGGCGCTTATTCATTGATTCCTCTAAAGTTAGTTTGAAAGCTGTTCTCCTTCACAACTGTAATAAGTACCCATCGGTGCCAATAGCACGCACATCAAACATGAAAGAGAGTTACGAAAGCATGAAACTGCTTTTGAAAAAAGTAGAGTACGACAAATATAGCTGGAAAATCTGTGGTGACTTGAAAGTCATTGCTTTATTGCTTGGTTTACAGCTTGGAAATACAAAATTGTGTTGTTTTCTGTGTTATAAGGTTGTCCCAAAAGTTCATTTATTTATTTATTACCAGTTGCAAATAAGACACGCTATATCCTATCTGGATTGGATAATTGCGCGTGAAACTATTTACAATAATTCGTATTGTAGTAGAGTAGGCAACAGAATTGTCAAAAAGAAAATAAACAATTAAGAAAAAGAGCATTGAATAAACATATACATTAAACAAATAAGCAACAACATAAGCAGATAGAATAAATCGCAAGGTAGTTACTTACAGTATGTTAAGCAATGATGGAAGTTGATTTGATGAAGTTATCTGTAATAATTAGTATCGTGGAGAGAGAAAGTTGATCAAGTTGAGCTATTCACAATGAGTTATATTCTAAAGTAACTTATTAATTATTTACATCGATTTAAAACAAGTCGCATAGTAGTTTAGTTCCTCAATCTGCATGAAACTGTCTATTTATAATAAAAAGTCTGCAGAACTTATTAAATTTCGTATATCTTTCCCTATTATAAACTATTTGACCCCGATAGGTTCTTTCCATCTTGCTCTACTGTCTTAGGTTTGACACCAGTGGGCATGAGTTCAGAATGTGTTCTGAGGTTTATTATTCCGCTCCACATGAGCATCTGAGCTAATCTTTTTTTTTTTTAATTCTGAAGAGATATGATTTGAAGTTACCATGACCCGTAAATAATTGAACACTGTAGAAATTTGGTTTGACAAATTTTGGTATTTTTGAGGAAATAAAAAAACGTTTGAAATTATTGTTGGATTCTTCATAGTATTCCTGTAATTTTCTTTCAATATAGTAAGCAATTTCATTTCTGTTTAATAAATTAAATCTATTGTAGCCTATTTCATTTTTTAATATGTTGAATTCTATGTAATCTGTGAGTTTTGGTATTTGTGTTAGTATATGTGTTCAGTTTGACGATGTTGTGGTATAGGCCTGTTTCCAGTGTTTTAGAATATTATACTGCAGGGAATTTAGTTTGTCTTTGGCTTTCTTTATTATAAATGGAAACCATATTGTTTGACCCTATGTTATTGTACTTCGGAATATTGTTTTGTATAAAGTTAATTTTCGTCTGCATTCTAGACGCCATGCTTTCTTTATTAAACTGAGTAGGTAACGGCTAGCTCTAGTAGTTTTGTCGACGATTTCATTAATGTGTGGCATGAAGTCCAGCTTGTTCCTGCTTCGATGATTTTTCAAGGTCAGTCCCAAGATCTTAAGGGTTTCAACAGGTGTAGCTATATTGGTATTAAGGAGTTTTGTGTCATTTTTGCAATTATATAAATATAATATTTTCGTTTTGTTCTTTGATATCTGTAATTTACTGCTTTCACACCAGGTATTAATTTTACTATGTACATTTTTATTTGTTGTCTTTAGTATGTCATGGCTTTTGTTCCAGCATGTTATAGTTATGTCGTCAGCATAGCCAAATGTTTCACTGTTATCATCCAGATTAGTGTTTAATAATGCTTCAATCAGTATGTTCCATAATATGGGAGATAGTGGTCCTCCTTGTGGACATCCTTTAGCTAGTTTTTTAGTAATTGGTTGTCCCAAAAGTTTATATTTTTCTTATTACATGGCGATTAATATTACAGAGAATACATAATAATACGTAAAACAATTAATTTATGAAAATTCGAAACTATTTTAGACGCGTATAATTATTTTAAAAATTAAACAATTTTCTCTACTGCAATGTAAAATTAATGGGAGGGCCTGGCTCAACAGTGGTGAACCCATCCAGCGGTTTCGCCAGTTTAATCTACCATACCGCTGTTATATTGCATTTTTCGGGGGTTCACACTGATGAGCCAGGCCCTCCCATTAAATTTTAATTGCAGTAAGGGTAGTAGAAAATTGTTTAATTTTTAAAAGAATCATACGCGTCTATAATAGTTTCGAATTTTCATAACAGATGACGCGCTTATGTATCATAATACAAATACATTAAACATAAAGGCGAATAATATTGGTATTTCATATTTTACAAGTGTTTACGAACTTTTGGGACAACCTTGTAGTATAGTAGTAACAAAGAAAGGTATTATATCAAATGTATTTTCAAATTCTAAACGTACCGTCTCCTCCATCTGAACCGCCATCAGGTAAACAATCCTGGTTAAGAGTGAATGTGGGCCACTGCTTTCGTTCAGAAAAATGCTATATTTTGGCAATGGAGGCATAATTCAAATAGATAAGAAATACAAGAAATAGGCCACCAGAACAACTACAACACCTAACAATAAATTTCTAAGAGAAAGCTTCTAAAGCTTTGAAATACCTCGGCTGATTGGTTTTCGGATAATGGGGCACCTTTCAACTATTATGGCTTAAAGAATTATTGAAAAAGTATGGTAAGAAGTCACATGACTTCTCCAACGTGACACCCACATTCCAATGGACTATCAAAAGATTCCTTGAAACATTTCAAGAACGGGGTTGAAAGATTATGCATCATACGTCAGTGCCTTCAGATGAGTAGCCATTCACTCTAGTCACAAAAAAATTGCATCACCTATAAACACTAGCAAATTTTCAGAAAATGTACATACTTGATAAGAACATTAAGGCATGTGAATGATCAATTTTCTGAATAGCCCCCTCCTCCTAATGTATCATTAATTCAAGTTATCTTATTTTTTAATTCTTAAGATCATCTTTATTCTGTAGAATGCTAAGGCAGGCCTCAGATAAGGTGGAATTTCTACTAGAGAAATTGCTATGAAAGTAGGCTGCAATCAAAGTACTGTTGTAAGGATTTGATCTCGGTGGTCAGAGAAAGATAAAATTCCAGAAAATCTGACTAGGTCGCCCTAGAGTAACAAAAGGAAGAGAGAGAGGATAGGAGGATTCGAAGGATGGTTGTAGCAAACATAACAACAACTGTACCAATGATTCAAGCATTAAAGTAACTCTACAAGTGCAGAATGAATCTGGACCATCTCTGAACACCATTAATAACTGTCTTTTCGCAGCAGAACTCCGTAGTTGGTTTAGGTACATTTCCTAGTCGTGCCACTTGGAAAAATGACTAAGAATTCCACTCTCTGCCAGACACAGAAGCAACAGACTCATCTGGTGTGAAGAGAGACGTCTTTGGCTCAAGAATGGCATTCTGGTAATTTCATGATAAATCCAGATTCGGTTTGGGGGTTCATGACGGCAAGATACATGTTAGACGTGGGTCTCAAGAAATATCCCATAAAGACTTCATTGTGGAAAGGAAAAGAGCAAGAATCCTTGGTTTCATGGTGTGGGGTGGAACCAGCTATGAAATTAAGACTCCTTTAGTTTTTATTCAAGGCACAATGACTGCTCAGCTATACATTACGGATGTGTTTCAACTTGTTGTGTTACTATTTCTTGAGCATACTAATAATACCATTTTCCAACAAGATAATGCCGGACCACATTCAGCCAACATCTCACGAACTTTCCTTCAAAATGTTGGCATCTTTCCCAAGCCCTCATGTTCAAGAGATATTTGTTTAATTAAGGCATGTATAGGAAATGATGGGAAGAAAAATTCGGCAATTTCCACAGCCAAGTAATCTTCAACAGCTTCGGCAAAAAAAATGAAATGGCTTGGTCTAGCATACCACTAGAAGCTATAAAAAAAACTATATGATTGTATGCCTCATCGTGTAGCTGCTTGTAGATGTGCCAAAGATGACGCACCAAATAGTGGTGCGTAACTAGCCTCAGAAGAAGCATCTTGAGACATTTTTTTTAAATTCTATATAATTAAATCTCTTGGTATCTTTAATGTTCATGAACATTCAATTCAGCTTTCCAATGATTTCTCTTGTAGTAGAGATAGATTGGACATTTAAAATGATATAAATCTGTTCAAATAACTGTTGCTAAATACCTAAGTTAGTCTAAGACCTCTAGAGATTGGTTTAATAAACTTTTAAATAATTCATAATACTATAGGATTACAATTTGGCTTGGTAAAATGCTCAGAAATTACAAATATAATTCTTAAAATTAAAGATACTTCGGCCAGTATCTTTTTATTATCTCGACGTTTCGACAAAAATCTTTTGTCCTCGTCAGGAGCAAAAAAAAAAATTGAAACATTTGGCAAGGCGTTAAAAGTTATTCTTTGCCAAAGGTTCTATGATGTTGTTGTTCGCTCCTGACGAGGACAAAATATTTTTGCCGGAACGTCGAGATAATAAAAAGATTTACTGGCCGAAGTATCTTTAATTCTAAGAGCTATGATGCCGGCCAGGCAGCCTCTATTTTTACGAAAAAATATAATTCTTTTGAGAAAGTGAAGTTCTATCTTCTTAATTTATAAATTAATTTCATTATTTCATCATAGCCTTTTTTATGGTAAACAATTTTGAAAATTTGGCGACGAAGTTATCAATAATGGTATATATCAGATTTTTCAATAATATATATGATTATTAAAATCAAAAAAGGCATATCCTGACCATGAGCACATGAGATTTTTAGATGTCGCTCTGCCTGTTTTTAATACCAACACCTAACCTTTTTATTATTTTTCATATTATTTTTTACATATACAAGTAAAAAATATCTAAAAAATAAAAAAATATAAAAAAGGTCAGGTGTTGATATTAAAAATAAAAATGGCATATTCTGACCAGGCTCACATGAGCATTTCTAGTTGGTAGAACGCCATCTAGTGTAACAAAAATGAACTAAACGTTTATTTAACTTGTTCCGTGATATTTGGCCAACCCAATTTCTTAATGAATCAAGAAAAGTTAACTACGAACGTGTTTCGGGCTGTTGGACCTCGTCAGCGTGGTGCAGGCTTATATATTTTAATTGTTTTTTCACATATGCAAGTATGATTATGTCTCAACATTAAGGAAATTATATTTTACGGTTTGAAGATAAACACACATATGAGCCCGTTTTCATTATTGAAAAATCTCCTAGGAAACTTGTGAAACTTCATACAAGCACCGGCCAGGTTGATGCAGTTCCGCACACACAACAAAGAGGTCAGCCGATTTAATCGATGCTGAAAACGTTCGATAGTGATTTTCCTCCATCAGACCTCAATTCCAGGTTATGCCATACCTTTGGGAGAATTTTGGCTGATGCGATTGGCTGATCAGGTCACGTGAGGACCACGCCCAAGACATTAATCTACCATCACGTATGTAATTAAGACAAGGACGATGCCTCGCGTTGCTCATTTTTTAGGGCGGTGTTTATTGGCATCGCTCTCTCCTTGTTTCCCATTAGTGTATGGACAGCCTGGTGGATCTTTGCTTCACTATCTAAAAATAAGGCGACTTCTCCCTGAATATTCACACACACATACAGCTTTAAGACCACCGGTCTTATACTGATTCACCATAGGAAGGAGGCATAGATGGAGCTCCTATACTCCAGGCAGCGCAGAGCCCAATAGCCCCCAGGTCCGACGCATGTCCAGTGGCCACAGATTCCACCGTGCATAGATTAGTGTTCTGAAAATAGAGCAATCCATACTTAAATTATTAGATAGTAAAAAGGCATATATTGGATTGAATAAAATATTTATTTGCCAATATTTCGGCTGGCTGAACGCCTACCTTTATCGAGGCATTACATTTTTGTATATACTAGATTGAATAAAGATTTATTTGCAATATTTCGGCTGGCTGAACGCCAACCTTTATCGAGGCATTACATTTTTGTATAAAGGTAGGTACATAGGTGTATAAAAATGATACTAATGCCTCAATAAAGGTTGGCGTTCAGCCAGCCGAAATATTGGCAAATAAATCTTTTATTTGATCCAAAATATGCCTTTTTACTATATAATAGGTTAGTGTATCACTAAAAAGGCGAGTGTGGAATCAGCCGCGTTTTAGTCTTTGCTTTCCTCATCCAAATGGACCACGACATTCGGCGATTCTATTAATCTCCTCCGAACGGTGACTGCGGTCTTGAATATTTATATAAACCATAGAGAATACCTTGATCAAACATAATTGTATTCATCCAGTTATATATTTGTTGACTATCGGATTGAGACAAGGATAAGTCACCCAAGAGTTCTATTCTCTGATTCTCCAAACAAAAGTAGCCAAATATTGTATGCATGATTTCGTCTTGGAAGTCTAGATCAACTTTTTATTCACTAGATGTTTGGAGTAACCCTCTCTAATATATTGTTACGTCGTACCCAGACGCTATTCGTGTACTTTCGACACTTCAAAATAGTCCCCGTTGGCCGCGATGCACTTCAGCCACCTTTTTTTTTCAGTCGGCAAAACACCTCTGGTAGTCTGTTTTCGGGATGGCCTTCTTCGATTCCACTTTGATCTCTTCTATGCTCTTAAATTTCCGACCCTTTAACTTTTTTGAGCTTTCCAAAAAGGAATAAGTCGCAGGGGGCCAAATCATGACTGTAGAGGGGTTGGGGGAACACAGAGGTTGAGTGGTCCTGCAGGAACTTCGAGATTTTGAGGGCTGTGTGCGCTGGCGCGTTATCGTGGTGGAGGATCCACGACTTGCTCCTCCACAGCTCCGGCCGTTTCTGACTGATCGCTTCCCTCAATCGCCTCAAAACTCCCAAGTAGGAATCAGCAGTTATTGTAGAACCTTGTTGTTGAAATTCATGATGAACGATGCCCTGGTAGTCGAAGAACACCGTCAACATGACCTTGACTTTGCTGGGAGCCTTCCTCGCTTTCTTTGGGCTCGGCTCATTTTTGAAGCGCCACTCCGATGCCTGTTGGATAGTTTCCGAATCAAAGCCGTAAATCCATGTTTCGTCTCCAGTAATGACCCTCTTCAGCAATTCGGGGTCGTCGGTTGTCGCTTCGAGATTGAGACTAGCCGTTTCTTTCCGGGCGTTCTTTTGATCAAAAGTCAAATCTTTGGGAACGAGAACGGCGTTGAGTCTTCTCACTCCCAAAATGTCCTTCATTATCGATTGAGTCGACCCGAATGATATCCCTGCTTCTTCGGCGACCTCCCTGACAGTTATTCGTCGGTCTTCATGCACCAGTTCCAACACCTTGTCCACTTTTTCAGGCGTGGTTGATGTGGACGGTCTCCCGGAACGCTCGTTGTCGGCGGTCTCTTCCCGACCCTCCTTGAAGCGCTTGTACCACTCGAAAACTTGTCTTCGGCTCATGACGGCATCCCCGTAGGCTGTTTGCAATATCCAGAAATTTCGGCACCCTTGAATCCATTTTTCGCACAGAAATTGATACAAATTCGTTGATCCTCCATTTCGGTGTCTAACGAAATCGAAGCACGGGCAAAATGGCTTCACTTCGAACAGCCCTTGCTCGCGCTGTTGTGGCGCGTGATTTTGAAAATTGGCAGGTCTCCAAGACAAGGGCGACGCTTGCGTTTGCCACAAACCGGGAGAAAATATATTGAGTTTTCAGGTTTTTATGAGCAAAGTGTCGAAACTTTTTGTTCAGAGTAGTATGTGAGTTCGAAGGGATTGCAGCTAAAGTTAGCGCTTTATTGTATCTCACTTAACAGAAGGAATACAACAGTGGGACTTGCCTTCAACCTCTCCGTCAGAAGAATTCTTGGCGCGCCGCGTTCCGCTCCACACAATACACGTCCAGCCTGGACTACACCGTCTTGTAGACCGCTCCGATGTCAGGCTCTCATTGCCGGATCATCCACACGCCCGGAGGCAAGTCGCCACGTCTTCTCCTTGCCGCAGATGTAACCAGACTCTGTCCTCCTCCACACAGGAATGCTGCGGGGGGGTCGCAGGAGTCCACCCCTCTTTCCCCAACTTTACTCTAGTATTTTGGCCTTGTCATCCACGTTACAATATTTTGAAAGAAAACTGAGATATCACACTCATACCCTATTACACTGAGACAGTATTCACATTTTGAGGACCTATTTTAGTACTTTCAAAGACTGTCCATTTGATGACATATATTTATAGATGTATATTTTGTCGGGAGGATATTTATCTAAAAAGGACAAAGGTCGCTTCTCCCGTCAAATTAGACGTGAAAGCTAGATGCCATCTATTGACCGTCGCCGCAAACTAGCGGCCTCAGGTCGATGACAAAGCCACAACACCAGCTTTGGTTGTGGCTTTGTCACCGTACCCGAGGCCGTTAGTTTGCGGCGACGGTCAATAGAGGGCATCTAGCTTTGACGGGAGAAGCGACCTTTGTCCTTTTTACATATTTTTAGCTTTGACAAAAATAAAAAATTGAGTAGTAAATGATAGATATTTTGCATGTTATATGTATCAATGGATATCCTTAAATACCCATTTCTTGATTTCTCAAGAAGCCTCAGTGACCAAAATATTTTTGGTCGTAGAGGTACAGCCTGCACCACGCTGAAGAGGGCTAACAGCCCGACACGCGTTGTGTTAATATATATATATATTTAAAAAAGATGCATATATTGGATTTCTAATTATTTTTTATATATATATGTGTAATATTGTTGCAATGTGCCGACGTATGGATGAACTGGCAGTCGTGTACGTGAGGCGAGTCTTGATGATCTTCCCACACGCGGACAACAAGAAGCAGAGGCAGGGCTAGATGTTAGCACAAAGAGGGATCGGGGACAGCCCTCGGGACAGAGGTAGAGGCCATGACACAAACTTGGATCCTTATCACCGAGACATGGAGAGAGAGACTGTGTGAGACAGAAGCCGTATGTCGATCGACACCTCCTAGAACCATCTGCTCCTGACCCCATGCCAAAACTTGTCCTGTTTACAGGGGATGTCTATAAAGAGTCCGTGGGGGCAGGCCCCACATGGGCGTTGGCATTTTCCTCCTCTCTCCCCAGCTGTCCCCAGCTGACCGCTCTTTGGATCTTTATTTGGACGTCAACATTTTTATTTTTACATACAAATATGGGTTTACAGGTATTATTAATAAGGATATAGCACATTGTTACATCATGATTAATGGCGTATTTCTTATATTATTTTTAATATATTTGAAATTTAAATTATATATTTATTTATTTTTATATAAAATATTCTATGATATTATTTATTTAAAACACAGATTATTTAGATTGTCATCATTTGTATTTAGGTACACGTGTGACTTCACTGCTCTCTTTGATGTGAGAAAATAAAGAAAGGATTCTGGTGGCTACTTAAAGAAGACTTATCTCGTTATTCCCTTTTATAAATTTTTAGGATGGTTGAAACACGCTCTGGTAAGATGCAAGACCCAGCACAGGAGAGAATCCAGGCTGAAGAGTCTGCCAAGCCGCAACCTGGTGCAACAATTGGTAGAGATGCTAGTTCCGACCCAGTTGTCCTGAATCCCAACATCGACATCCCCAAGTATGATGGAACGGAAGACCCTCGCCCATGGATTGAATCTCTTGAAGAAATTGGCTTCTTGTACCATTGGGCAGACTACATTATCTCTCGTTATGCCGCCATGAACATGACGGGAAGCGCTAAAACCTGGTTGAATTTACACAAAGCTAGTTTCACGAGCTGGGAAAATATTAAAATCCGCCTCATTCAGGATTTTTCTTTGGACGCGAATAAAGAAGAACTTAGAATGAAGCTCAACAGAATGCAACACTGGAATGAACCAGCAATCAGGTTCGCGGAAGACATTCTAGTGTTGTGCAACAAGGTTGACCCCGCAATGGAAGAAGAAACAAAAATTGAACATGTTATTGGAGGACTGAAAAAAGAGTACTCATTCGCGCTCTACCTGAATCCTCCGAAAACGACCGATAACCTTCTTGTCGTGTGCAAGAAAATTGATTCTTTTGAAAAGAAGTATCGGGAACGTGTGGAGAAATCCAGAAACCTATATAACGGTCCACGCTATTCTAGACCCCAACAACAATCGAGGTACGTGCCGCCGACTGCCGCACGAAACTACCAGACCACTTCCAGGCCCCAAGCCCCTGTTTCCAATAATTACAAGAACGACTCCCCTCCTACCCCCAGACAGTATCGAAACAACTTTCCCCAGCCCTCTACCCCTAGACGTCCTTATAATCCTAACTTTGTACCGAAACCAAACCTTCAGAGAAACACTTACAATAAAAGCCAAGAAGTGAGCAAAAATAGGACGGAAGATGGAAGACCAATCTGCTTTAAATGTAACAAGCCAGGGCACGTGGCCCGTTATTGTAGGGTCAAGTTTATAAGAATCCTAGAAGAGGATCCAGCAGATACCCAAGAGAAGGTCGAAGAAAAGTGCCAAATGAATGAAATATCAGAGAAATCAGGACCTCGGCTTTATGCTGATGTATGTCATAGCACACAGACAAATATTCCTACCCGGAATAGATATTCCGTGTTGGAAGATTTAAACTAAGCGTCGCGCCTGAATATGTCAATCAAAGCAAGTCGACCATAAACGGAATCAAGAAGTTGGACCCTAAATACAAATTAAAAATTAATGTGGACAAGATAGGGACTTTTGAAGCTTTGGTTGATACAGGTGCTGACCTCTCAGTGGTCGACCTCAGAACGGCCCTCGATACAGGCCATGGTATAAGTAAACTCGCAAAAATTTGTGCAGGACCCGATGGAAAAAAATTGGACATGGTAGGAAGTATATTTTTAAATATAAAAATTGATGACGAAACATTATCACACAACTTTGTGATATTGAAAACGCATCTACGGACATTAATTCTTGGGAGAGATTTCCTTAAGAAAATGAACGCAAAAATAGATTGTAAGCAAGAAACTATAAAATATGATTTGACGAATAATCATGACGAAATCAATTTTGAAATGTTGAAAATAAAGATTGCCAAGGATTCCATTGTACCGGAATGTTCCATGAAATTGATCAAGACATTGGTAGAAACAGAGGATGGAGAATATATTATCGAGGAGAGCAGCAAAATGTTTCAAACAAATGGACTTCGTCTAGCAAGAAGCCTGATCAATGTTATAAATAGGGAAACACACATCTGGATAACTAATCCGTATCCTCGACTGTTAAAAATAATGAAAAACCAAACATTGGCTTTTGGAAGTAGTCCAGCGAAAATAAATGTGAGTCGAGAAAGAGAGGTAGAAAAGAACGAAGAACCTAGATTCCAAATAAACGAAAATCTTTCACCAAAGGAACAGAAGGAGTTAAAACAAGTTTTAGAAAGGTATGGAGATCTTTTTTCATCGAGATTAGGGAGAACCAATTTGGCAAAACATCGGATAGACACAGAAGACGCGAAGCCAATTAAACACAAGCCTTACCAGGTAAGTGCTAAAGAACGAGATATTATAAAAGAGCAAATTGACGAGATGCTTACAGAAGGCATAATTAGGCCATCTTCTAGCCCCTGGTCTTTTCCAGTAATATTGGTAAAGAAGCGAGATGGTAAATACAGATTTTGTGTGGACTACAGAAAACTGAATAATGTGACAGTTAAAGATGTCTATCCGATCCCTAGAATAGACGAAGTTATGGATACTCTCCAAGGATCTACACACTTCTCAGCAATAGACCTCAGATCTGGATATTGGCAAGTTGAAGTCGAAGAAAGAGACAAAGAGAAAACAGCTTTCACTACAGCGCATGGATTATATGAATTCAACGTGATGCCTTTTGGACTTTGTAACGCGCCTGCTACCTTTGAGAGAAATATGGAGAATATGCTTGGAAATCTGAGATGGCAAATTTGTTTGTGTTATCTGGATGATGTTATCATATATAGCCCGGATTTTCCAACGCACCTCAAAAGACTTGAAGCTGTTTTTAGATGTTTTCGTGAATCTAATTTAAGGTTAAACGACAAAAAATGCCGATTTGCTTTTGAAGAATTGGAGATTCTCGGCTATATAACGAGCAAACATGGTATAAAACCCGCGGAACATAACATCAAAGCTGTCAGAAATTTTCCTCGGCCCAAAAATGTCAAAGAAGTACAATCCTTTTTGGGAATGTGTTCATATTATAGAAAATTTATCAAAGACTTTTCAAAAATTGCTGACCCTTTGACCAACCTTATAAAAAAAGTGTATCATTTACCTGGACAGAAAGACAAGAGGAAGCGTTTCAAACCCTAAAAACAGCACTATTAAGTCCACCAATTTTAGGTCACTTCAATCCAAATGCACCTACTTATGTTCATACTGATGCGTCCAACATCGGCATAGGTGCAACACTTGTCCAAGACATCGGTGGTGAAGAGAAGGTGATCTCATATTTGAGTCGTACCCTAAGTAAAGCGGAGCAAAATTATTCAACCACTGAAAAAGAATGTCTGGCCGTTGTCTGGTCAATGTCAAAATTACGACCCTACCTTTATGGAAGACACTTTAAAATAGTAACAGACCATCACGCCTTATGCTGGCTTAAAAACTTGAAGGATCCAACAGGTCGATTGGCAAGATGGGCATTGAAAATTCAAGAATATGACTTCGATATAATACATAAATCGGGAAAGAAGCATCTGGACGCCGATGGCTTATCTAGGGGGCCCTTACCAGAAACTGATTGGGATGAGGATTTTGAAAGGCTATTTTTAAATCAAATAACAGACGAAGAGGATAAATTTATCGAAAGTGTTAAGAAAAACCTTAATGGAAGCAGGCGATCAATTGCGCAAAACTTTAAAGAAGAAGATGGATGCCTCTTTAAGAAAAACCCGAACCCTGAAGGCAGGGCGTGGTTGCTTATGGTTCCAGAGAATAAAAAGAGAGAAATTATGAAAGAATATCACAATCATATGTCGAATGGCCATCTGGCCGTCGCCAGAACCATGTACCGAATAAAGAGTAAATACTTTTGGCCATCCATGCTAAAGGATGTCTCAGAATTCGTTAAGACGTGCCACCTTTGCCAAAGTAGGAAAGGCTCAAACCAATTACCTTCTGGACTACTACAGCCCATCCCCCCAGCCAACTTTCCTTTCGAAAGAATTGGAATTGACTTTGTTGGTCCACTACCATCTACGAAAAACAGGAAAAAATGGATAATCGTGCTGACGGACTACTACACTAGATATGCAGAAACAAGAGCAGTCTCGGAAGCAACAGTGAAAGAAGTTTCTAAATTTCTAGTAGAGGATATTTTTCTTCGGCACGGAGCCCCACAATATCTTATTAGTGACAGAGGCTCTCAATTTACCAGTAATTTAATGAAAGAGGTGATGAAAACGTGCAAGATTAAACATTGCTTCACAACGAGCTATCATCCCCAGACTAATGGATTGACAGAGCGGTTAAATAGAACATTGATCAATATGCTCAGTATGTATGTGAACACTGTTCAGAAAAATTGGGACGAAATACTCCCATTCATCACTCACGCTTACAATACTACAATTCAGGAAACCACAGGATATTCTCCCTTTTTCCTGATGTTTGGAAGAGAACCCACGTCTCTTTTGGACGACAAGAATATCTCGGTGGACATTGACAAAGATGATTATGATGAATACATAAAACATCACTTAGACAAAATAAACAGAACAAGAAAATTAGTTATTAACAACACAATAAAGACTCAAGAAAGAATGAAAAAGAACTATGACAAGAAACACATGGAAAGAAGCTACGAACCAGGAGAATTAGAAGCAGTTTGGACACCAATTAGGAAAATAGGAAAGTGTGAGAAACTACTGAGAAAATATTTTGGCCCATATAGAATATTAAAGAAGCTGTCTAACGTAAATTACTTAATTGAGCCAAAAGATAATCCTGGCCAAGACCCATTGATTGTCCATGTCTCAAGACTCAAACCCTATTTTGAGAGAATTGATGAGGTAACTCACGAGGACGTGACGACCTCTGGAGAGGGGGAAGTGTTACATCATGATTAATGGCGTATTTCTTATATTATTTTTAATATATTTGAAATTTAAATTATATATTTATTTATTTTTATATAAAATATTCTATGATATTATTTATTTAAAACACAGATTATTTAGATTGTCATCATTTGTATTTAGGTACACGTGTGACTTCACTGCTCTCTTTGATGTGAGAAAATAAAGAAAGGATTCTGGTGGCTACTTAAAGAAGACTTATCTCGTTATTCCCTTTTATAAATTTGTAGGATGGTTGAAACACGCTCTGGTAAGATGCAAGACCCAGCACAGGAGAGAATCCAGGCTGAAGAGTCTGCCAAGCCGCAACCTGGTGCAACAATATATACAAAATATGGGGGTGGTATCAAATATAAACGGTGTACATTTTAATAGAGTTTAAAATATACCATAGAATGTGCCCCCGGTGATGAAGGTTTGTTTGGGGGAAATGAAATAACATGAATGATGACCTAACAAACTTATTATAAAATCAAAAGAAATAATTTGGGCACAAATTAGTTACAATTATTATTAATATAGGAGTATGAAATAGGAAAATAATATAATGATGACGTCTCAATAAGATATAGAATATGATGAAAGAAAAATACATAAGAATCTATATTAATAAAATGCAAATTTCATAAGAGGACATCACTAAAAACTTTCGTTACAATGCATCAATTTCAACCAAATTTTCAACATTTATGTAAAGCGAGATGGAGCAGGTTTTGCTTAACATCAAAATATTTTTCCCTAACATTAACATGCGTAACTTAGCTGTTATCGATTAAATACAAAAAAATCAACAGAGTTAATTTTATTTATATATAAATACAAAAAAAAAATTCAGCAATTCATTCAACTCAATCTAAAAAAATATTCAAAACCAGCAATTTTAAGATAACACCATATGTAAAACAGTCGGCCAAGAAAACAACAACGATATTACATCTTTCTCACATATTCACACACAATCTTGATTAATAATCAAAACTAATCTTTAACATTGTTTATTATACTTCATAATATATAATATTCGTTAGGCAAACTTTCACTCGGATAAATGTAATATAAAAAGCCAACAATGAAGAATGAATGTAAGATAAAAATCCAACAATGAAGAGTAAATATAATATAAAAAGCCAACAATAAAGAATGAATGTAAGATAAAAAGCCAACAATGAAGAGTAAATATAATATAAAAAGCCAACAATGAAGAGTGAATGTAATATAAAAAGCCAACAATGAAGAGTGAATGTAATATAAAAAGCCAACAATGAAGAATGAATGTAAGATAAAAAGCCAACAATGAAGAGTGAATGTAATATAAAAAGCCAACAATGAAGAATGAATGTAAGATAAAAAGCCAACAATGAAGAGTGAATGTAAGATAAAAAGCCAACAATGAATAGTAAATGTAATATAAAAAGCCAACAATGAAGAATGAATGTAAGATAAAAAGCCAACAATGAATAGTAAATATAATATAAAAAGCCAACAATGAAGAATGAATGTAAGAGGAAAAGCCAACAATGAGAGTAAATATAATATAAAAAGCCAACAATGAAGAGTGAATGTAAGATAAAAAGCCAACAATGAAGAGTAAATGTAATATAAAAAGCCAACAGAGTGAATGTAAGATAAAAAGCCAACAATGAAGAGTGAATGTAATATAAAAAGCCAACAATGAAGAATGAATGTAAGATAAAAAACCAACAATGAAGAGTGAATGTAATATAAAAAGCCAACAATGAAGAATGAATGTAAGATAAAAAGCCAACAATGAAGAGTGAATCTATTTATATATATAAAATTGAATGTCTGTCTGTTTGTCTGCACTCTATAGATTCAAAAACCATACATCCAATCGCCGTGAAATTTTGGGATATTATTAGGTATATCACCGGGAAGGTTTTTGAAAAATAATTTCCTGAATATCTTGAATATCCTTAGAGTTATTTGCAGATTTGTAGATTTAACTCGCAAGCAGCGCCCCCATTGTGACGATGATAACAATATATCGAGAGATTCAAATTTACGAGTTTCAAATTATCAAAATATATCTTTTTTTTTTTTGATAAGTTTTTAGAGAATTGTTTTAACAAATGTTCGCTAGACAAACCTTTACTCGGGTAAAACCCCGGGCGAAGCCGAGTACGTTTTATAAGTTTATAGAGAATTGTTTTAACAAATGTTCGTTAGACAAACATTCACTCGGGTAAAACCCGGGCGAAGCCGGGCACATCCGCTAGTAAATTATAAAATTGAGAAAATATGCAAAATAAAATTAGAAATGTCGTAAAAGTAATTTACTTATAGAAAAAAAAATTGAGAACCGATTGTATTAAAAATAACTAAAAGAAAAGCTAAAGCTATTAAGTTGAACTAAGGTTATAAGTTAACACAGAGGGTTGATAAGGGTATATGGGATGTCTGAGTATGTTCCTGCAAAGAAATAGCCTAATGAGTTCTGCAATGCAGTACGAACTTGTGTTAGTGAGGTACTGTTTTCATTAACAGAACGTTCAAGATGTTCCGTTTGCATCATCAATTCAGACTAGTAGCTCCCTACTATATAAGTAGGTCGAGGAATGCGGAAAGAGAGAGGTGAACGCAAGAGATGTACAGCTGCCAATGCTGGGTATCCTGAGCTCACTATTGGGAACGATATAGCGAGGAAGGATGTTTCCAGTTGGATTAATAAAAAAAAAATTCTGGCGAGCAAGAATCTCTTGAGGGGAATATATGGGATTTAGGAATGAAGAAAGGGAAGGTAGTTGCAAGGGTTGTTCTGTTGCCAATGATTATTTCACCCGACTTGAATGGTAATTAAAAAAAAAAGAAAAAATGATGATTGGTAATGATGAGCCGGGTGATAAGAAAAATAATCTAGCTGGGTATCCTGAACTCACTATTGGGAATGATATAGCGAGGAAGGATTTCTCATTTGGATTAATCAATGAAAAAAATAGCGAACAGGAAGCCCTTGGGGCAATGCATGAGAATGTATGGGCAGGGTAGGTTAGGATACGTCAACGATAAAATTAGAAAAACGAAATAGATAAAATATATAAATTCAAAAATATCTTCAACTATTAAAAAATGTTATCAACGTTGTTAATATATTAAAAGTTTTAAAATGATTAGAAAGATGGTTGAAGTTATAATATGTGTGTAATAAGCCTAGAGATAATGAAAAAAAAAATTGAAGAAAAAAATGTATAAATAGTTGTTGTTGGCTGACGGCATTGCTAATGGCACACAATATAATAATAAAGAATAATAAAATTGATTAAGGTTAAAATGTTTTATACAGATCTTAAGTTGCATTAATTAAATAGTAATGGGGCAGGTAAAATGAGGAACTTAATGAATTTACAATAACAATACTATTGTCATAAATAGGGTATTGATTGAGTGGCTAACTTAGTGGGAGAAAAAAAAACGGAGATAGTGTTAAATTAAATAATTTTTTAGAGAAATTTCTCCTACCAGATGGATTGATGTCTTGGACGAGACTTGTGGAGTGGGCTGCGATGAGGCTTGGTGACCCTTTTTGCGGTGGTTGCCATGGGACATCGTCGATGCTGGTTGGCGGGGCAATGCCAGGATTTCTCGATGAATCTTGTCTGCTTGTTCGGGCCGATGGAGAAAGATGTTCGTGGCGCAGGAGATGTCGATGGGGGCGATGATGACCTGCTCGATGCGAGGTACAGCTAGTCCTCGCATGGCGTCTTTGAGATGGTCCACTGGATCGTCAAGGTGGAGGACAAGTAGAAGGAGCATCCACACGAATGCGCCGTTGACCACCGGTGCCGCTCTCATCCTCTGCATGCCGCTGTCCTCAGTAATCCTGTAGACTTTCTGTAATATTATTGCAATGTGCCGACGTATGGATGAACTGGCAGTCGTGTACACGAGGCGAGTGTTGATGATCTTCCCACACGTGGACAACAAGAAGCAGAGGCAGGGCTAGATGTTAGCACAAAGAGGGATCGGGGACAGCCCACGGGACATAGGTAGAGGCCATGACACAAACTTGGATCCTTATCACCGAGACATGGAGAGAGACTGTGTGAGACAGAAGCCGTATGTCGATCGACACCTCCTAGAACCATCTGCTCCTGACCCCATGCCAAAACTTGTCCTGTTTACAGGGGATGTCTATAAAGAGTCCCACATGGGCGTTGGCATTTTCCTCCTCTCTCCCCAGCTGACCGCTCTTTGGATCTTTATTTGGACGTGAACATTTTTATTTTTACATAAAAATATGGGTTTACAGGTATTATTAATAAGGATATAGCATATATACAAAATATGGGGGTGGTATCAAATAGAAACGGTGTACATTTTAATACAGTTTAAAATAAACTATATATATATTATTTTATTTTTGTTTACCTCCTTCTTAATGGGTGGAAAGGAATAAAGAATGGAATAAGCAAAATTTGTAATCAAACAAACACATATATCTGTCCCAAGATGAGAGGCAAGCTGTGTTTGACGACACAAGACAAAAATGACATCGCCCCCCACACATCGTCATCTTCGAGGGAAGTTGTAGGATAAATAGTTTCTAAAACTGTACATAGATGGCGCTGTTAGGACAAACCTTAGCTAATTGTATATTCTACCTTTTATTCCCAAATCTTTTTATGTTTATATTTATGTTACATTTTTCTATACCTAAAACTATATTTAGTTCTTAATTTAATTAATTTTTCTGTTACCTGCCACTTCCTTATATTACAAAATAATATGTACTTTGACTATAATATTTTAATAAACCAAAGCGAAAAAATCAGAATTTTGAAAAAGAACAAAGAGAAATTCGAGTCCCACGCGAAAAACCCGAACCATGGAAGACCTCCCTGCACCAGAAGCCCCCAAAACTAATTTTACCAACCCCAAATACCCAGTAGGTACCCGTAAATATTCAATTTGGAATCTTCCAGAATGCCCAGAATTAAAAAATGAAGAAGATTCTCAAGCCTTGAAAAAATACTCCAGCGCGGTCGAAACTACCTTTGCCGAGCTAATAAATTTTATTGACTTTTACGAAAGGGAACTGTGCGAACTGCGCTCCAACTACCTAGAACACAATACTACAAAAGCCCCCGCGAAGCGCCCAAGAGAAAAATCACCAGTAGCCGCAAAAGAAACAACAACGCAAAAAACAACCTGGGGCTCCAACCAAAGGTCACAAGGTAATTCTGAACCAAAATTACAATCTAAACAGCCTGAAAAACCTAATGAAGCAAAAACAGTCGAAATGGAAATCGAAGTGACACCAAACAAAATGCCAAATCACGAAAAAAACCATAAAAACTCTAACCCATCAAAGAAACCTAACGAAACATTGAATAACAAACCTAACAATCCCACCCCTAACCCCAAGATCAGAATACCACCGATTAAAATAAGCGGAGTAAAGGAATGGTCAGGCCTTAGAGATGGTCTTGTCAATTGTACAAAACAAAAGCCAGAATTTTACACATCAGGCCGATACATCAACGTTCAGACTCACACAACATCGAAAAACCGGATAGCTACCAAGTGGTTGGAAGATCGCCACTACACCTTCCACTTCAAGATCCTAGACGACGAAAAGTGCCTTAGAGTCGTCGTCAGAGGTCTCGACCGCTGCATCACTATCCCCGAAATACAAGAAGATCTGGAAAACAAGGGATTCGAGATGTCTAAACTTGCAAGACTACGAAATTCAAGAACAAAAGAGGAGATCCCACTAATCCAGGTAACCCTTCCCAAGACTGCAAGGAATAAAGAAATTTACAATATCACAGATCTCTGCGACATGAAGTGCAACGTCGAGGCTTACAGGGCTCCCAAAGGCCCCGGACAATGCCATAGGTGCCAAAACTTTGGGCACTCTCAGTTTGGATGCAGGGAAACTCCCAAATGTGTAAAATGTGGAGAAAATCATTTCACATCCGAATGCGCCAAAGAAAAAGAAGTCCCACCTAATTGTGCAAACTGCCAGGGTCAGCATACAGCAAGTTGGCGTGGTTGCCCACTATACAGAAAAATAAATAGAGTGCCCCAAACCCAAATTAATAAGAAACCAAACCCCAATACAGAAAAAGAAAAATCCAACCCTACAGGTCCAAACCCTTCTGAAATTCCCCAACCCACTCAAAACAAGAATAAAACTCCATATGTCAATAAAGAACGTCCCAATCCTCCTTCGGCCACTAAGGTCAACCAACTAGAGAGCGCTATCAAAAAGGCTCTCAGTGACCCCGCAATAATAGCCAACATCATGAAGAACGTTGTAGACACCTTCAGATGTAAATGAATCACAAAAATATGTATAAAAATAGCCTTCGAATCGTTCACTGGAAAGCGTGCAGTCTCCGAAACAAAAAACAACAATTCTCAGAATTCCTGAATGACCACGACATCGACATCGCACTAGTGTCAGAAACCTGGTTTAAGCCGTGCCATAAAATGAGGATTCAAAAGTTCATCACCCTCCGCAACGACAGACTAACTGGACAAGGTGGTGAAACTGCCATATTTATCCACAAGAAGTACAGCCATGCACCTATTCATGCCACCACCTCAAGCCTGGAAACAACAGGAATTTCAATCAAAACAAAAACGGGTTAAATATGAACCTG
Source organism: Cordylochernes scorpioides (assembly GCA_030710605.1). NCBI lineage: Eukaryota > Metazoa > Arthropoda > Arachnida > Pseudoscorpiones > Chernetidae > Cordylochernes > Cordylochernes scorpioides. The sequence continues at coordinate 61,772,321 of CP092878.1, forward strand.
TATTCGTGCTACAAACCACCAAACACCTATCTAGATCAAACCAATATCTATAACATTTTTTCAACGGACACACCGACCATCATAGCAGGGGACCTAAACTGCAAACATCCTGCCTGGGGTTCCACCACCACTAACCCAAGCGGGAGAAGGATCCAAAACGCAATCAACGTTATGGACCTAGATGTGAGCTACCCCGACGAACCTACTCATGACTCACCTCCAGACATCATTGATATCGCCGTGCACAAAAACATCTCCCAAAGCGCATACTCTAAAGTCCTGCACGAAGTAACCTCTGACCATCTCCCAGTACTACTTGTGCTACAGGATTTCAAAATCTCCTACTCAAATACAAAAATAAAAATTACAGATTGGGCCCTATTCAAGTACAAAATGGAAATCGCTGAACCTCCTGAACTGATCCTAGATACATCTTCAAAAATAGACGAGGCCATTACACATATTGAAGAACAAATGGTGCAAAATTTGAAAGATTCAACAAAACATAAGAATCCGGAACTAGAACGAAGATATCCACCTCGCATTAAAGAAAAATACGATCCACCAATAGACTAAGAAAAAAAATGAAAAATACTTGCGACCCCCGAGATAAATCAGCCTACATGACGGCCCGGAGAGAATCACAGAAACTCACAAGAGAGCACGATAACACCAGCTGGGACCACTTTATCGAAAACTTGAAAGTCACGGACCAAACCATATGGAAAGCCATCAAACGATTATCCAACTCTGAAAAACAAGAAATAACACTGAAGACAAACAATGGGCAGACACTAACCACAGAAGAAGCAGCTGAAACATTTGCCAACAACTATGAAAAACAGTTCACCCCCAATCCCTATACATCCCACTCCAAACCTACTCGTACATACATCAAACGTGTGAATTCATACATGAAAAAAAAATAAAGAAACAGGACTAGAACCAACAAACATTGGTGAAATAAAAGCGATTATTGAATATCTACCAAATAAAAAAGCTCCCGGAATCGACGAATTACCTAATGAAGCTCTCAAACTGCTCCCTAATCATATACTAGCATCAATAACCGAAATATTTAACGCCTCACTGCAGCTTGCCCACTTCCCTGACAGATGGAAAACGTCCATTATCTGTCCCATACTTAAAAAAGGAAAATCCATCCATGAACCAACAAGCTACAGGCCCATCTCACTGCTACCTGCCTTCTCAAAACTATTCGAAAGAATTGTTTTAAAAAGACTCAGAAAATCCCTCGAAGAAAAGAATCCACTCAGACCCGAACAATTTGGCTACCAAGCTAAACACTCAACATTGCACCAGCTAGTAGTTGTCACTGAAAAAATAAGAAAAGCCATGGACCTAGGCCAAATAACAGGAGCCGTATTCTTCGATATCGCCAAAGCATTCGATAAAGTCTGGCACGAAGCCCTTCTCTACAAAATGTGCAAAAAGCACCTTCCCGGAGACATCATAAAAATAACGCAAAACTTCTTAACAAATAGAACATTCAAGGTACGAGTCAAAAATGAACTTTCAACAGCTAGGAACATCCTTGCCGGGGTCCCCCAAGGATCAGTCACAGGACCAACCTTATTTGACATATATATAGACGACTTCCCCTGTATTGAAGACACCTCTTTACACCTATTTGCCGATGATACCGCCATTTTAGCCTCAACATATAACTTCGACAATCTCCACATGAAACTCCAAGAGGCCTGCATCTTTTCCACGCTCTGGTGTAAGGAATGGCGAGTCACAATGAACCCCCAAAAAAGTGAAGCAATCATTTTTTCCAGAAAAAAAGACAAAATTAAGAAACCTTCAGACGAACTTTTTGTCTTCGAAGACAATATTAAATGGAAAGAGAACACCCGATACCTAGGGATGACCCTAGACGAGCACCTAACCTTCAAAAAACACATCGAAAACAGAATTAATTTGGCGAAAGCTGCCCAACATCGACTATCCCTACTTCTAGGACCAAAAGCAAATTATCCATTCATTGCAAAAGAACCATTTACACTTCAATAATAAGACCAATACTCATATACGGCCACCCAATATTTATGACAGCACATAAGACCATCCTTAAAAAGCTAGAAGTATTTGAAAATAAAATGATCAGAAAAATCATGTCTCCACCCTGGTTCGTTCGGAACACAATCCTCAGGAACGATTTAAATATCGAAAACATCAATGACTACATTATTAGACTATCATTAAATTTTACGAAAAACCGAAAAATTAGAAAATCCCACCTTTAAGGAAGCCACAAACTACAAATGCGGAAAAAGGAAAATAAGAAATTTGAAACCTAGACAAATTCTCCATCAATTAAGCCAGAATGACGAAAAGTGGGAAAAAAGGAAAAACAAACCCACCTTGAATATCAAACAAGCCCGAAAAAACCTTCTCAAGAAAAATATCCCCAAGGACCTGAGAATCCGGACCCAACGACATCATTATAAATTATAATTGTAAATGAACCCCTGTACATAACCACCCCCCTCAGTATATTGTAAATATGATTATCTAGGTTGCTCTTTTTGAGCGGCACCTAATAAAGTTATTTGGAACTAACTAACTAATAAACCAAAAAAAAACAATAAAGTCGTAGGACGAGTGGGTAACCCCCTCGATTCCCGACAGTCATGAACCGGGATTGAATCCCGCGTTAAAATTTGTTTAATATGTGATAACCTTCACATATTACACAATGTTCAATTATCATGAACTAGGTTGCTCTTGCTGAGCGGTACCTATTTATGTGAATTTGAACCAGGTTAATAAACCAGATTAAAGTCCCACGCGAAAACCCGAACCATGGAAGACCTCCCTGCACCAGAAGCCCCTAACACTAATTTTACCAACCCCAAATACCCAGTGGGTACCCGTAAATACTCAATTTGGAAACTTCCAGAATGTCCAGAATTAAAAAATGAAGAAGATTCTCAAGCTTTGAAGAAATACTCCGGCGCGGTCGAAACCACCTTTGCCGAGCTAATAAATTTTATTGACTTTTACGAAAGGGAACTGTGCGAACTGCGCTCAAACTACCTAGAACACAATACTACAAAAGCTCCCGCGAAGCGCCCAAGAGAAAAATCACCAGTAGCCGCAAAAGAAACAACAACGCAAAAAAGAACCAGGTGCTCCAACCAAAGGTCACAAGGTAATCCTGAGCCAAAATTACAAAATAAACAGCCTGAAAAACCTCATGAAGCAGAAACAATCGAAATGGAAATCGAAGTGGCACCAAACAAAATGCCAAATCATGAACAAAACCATAAAAACTCTAACTCATCAAAGAAATCTAACGAAACATCGAATAACAAACCTAACAATCCCACCCCTAACCCCAAGATCATAATACCACCGATTAAAATAAGCGGAGTAAAGGAATGGTCAGGCCTTAAAGATGGTCTTATCAAGTGTACCAAACAAAAGCCAGAATTTTACACATCAGGCCGATACATCAAAGTTCAGACTCACACAACATCAGACTACCGGACAGCTACCAAGTGGCTAGAAGATCGCCACTACACCTTCCACTTCAAGATCCTAGACGACGAAAAGTGCCTTAGAGTGGTCGTCAGAGGTCTCGACCGCTGAATCACCATCCCCGAAATACAAGAGGATCTGGAAAAAAAGGGATTCGAGATGTCCAAACTTGCAAGATTACGAAATTCAAGAACAAAGGAGAAGCTACCACTAATCCAGATAACCCTTCCTAAGACTGCAAGAAATAAAGAAATTTACAATATCACAGATCTATGCGACATGAAGTACAACGTCGAGGCTTACAGGGCTCCCAAAGGCCCCGGACAATGCCATAGGTGCCAAAACTTTGGTCACTCTCAGTTTGAATGCAGGGAAACTCCCAAATGTGTAAAATGTGGAGAAAATCATTTCACATCCGAATGCGCCAAAGAAAAAGAAGTCCCACCTAAATGTGCAAACTGCCAGGGTCAGCATACAGCAGGTTGGCGTGGTTGCCCACTATACAAAAAAAATAGAGTGCCCCAAACCCAAATTAATAATAAACCAAACCCCAATACAGAAAAAGAAAACTCCAACCCTACAGGTCCAAACCCTTCTGAAATTCCCCAACCCACTCAAAACAAGAATAAAACTCCATATGTCAATAAAGAACGTCCCAATCCTCCTTCGGCCACTAAGGTCAACCAACTAGAGAGCGCTATCAAAAAGGCTCTCAGTGACCCCGCAATAATAGCCAACATCATGAAGAACGTTGTAGACACCTTCAGATGTAAATGAATCACAAAAATATGTATAAAAATAGCCTTCGAATCGTTCACTGGAAAGCGTGCAGTCTCCGAAACAAAAAACAACAATTCTCAGAATTCCTGAACGACCACGACATCGACATCGCACTAGTGTCAGAAACCTGGTTTAAGCCGTGCCATAAAATGAGGATTCAAAAGTTCATCACCCTCCGCAACGACAGACTAACTGGACAAGGTGGTGAAACTGCCATATTTATCCACAAGAAGTACAGCCATGCACCTATTCATGCCACCACCTCAAGCCTGGAAACAACAGGAATTTCAATCAAAACAAAAACGGGTTAAATATGAACCTGTATTCGTGCTACAAATCACCAAACACCTATCTAGATCAAACCGATATCTATAACATTTTTCAACAGACACACCGACCATCATAGCAGGGGACCTAAACTGCAAACATCCTGCCTGGGGTTCCACCACCACTAACCCAAGCGGGAGAAGGAATCAAAACGCAATCAACGTTATGGACCTAGATGTGAGCTACCCCGACGAACCTACTCATGACTCACCTCCAGACATCATTGATATCGCCGTGCACAAAAACATCTCCCAAAGCGCATATTCTAAAGTCCTGCACGAACTAACCTCTGATCATCTTCCAGTACACTACTTGTGCTACAGGATTTCAAAATCTCCTACTCAAATACAAAAATAAAAATTACAGATTGGGCCCTATTCAAGTACAAAATGGAAATCGCTGAACCTCCTGAACTGATCCTAGACACATCTTCAAAAATAGACGAGGCCATTACACACATTGAAGAACAAATGGTGCAAAATTTGAAAGATTCAACTAAATATAAGGACCCGGAACTAGAACGAAGATGTCCACCTTACATTAAAGAAAAAATACAATCCACCAACAGACTAAGAAAATATATGAAAAATACCTGCGACTCCAGAGATAAATCAGCCTACATGACGGCCCGGAGAGAATCACAGAAACTTACAAAAGAGCACGATAACACCAGCTGGGACCACTTCATCGAAAACTTGAAAGTCACGGACCAAACCATATGGAAAGCCATCAAACGATTATCCAACTCTGAAAAACAAGAAATAACACTGAAGACAAACAATGGGCAGACACTAACCACAGAAGAAGCAGCTGAATCATTTGCCAACAACTATGAAAAACAGTTCACCCCCAATCCCTATACATCCCACTCCAAACCTACTCGTACATACATCAAACGTGTGAATTCATACATGAAAAAAATAAAGAAACAGGACTAGAACCAACAAACATTGGTGAAATAAAAGCGATTATTGAATATCTACCAAATAAAAAAGCTTCCGGAATCGACGAATTGCCTAATGAAGCTCTCAAACTGCTCCCTAATCATATACTAGCATCAATAACCCAAATCTTTAACGCCTCACTGCAGCTTGCCCACTTCCCTGACAGATGGAAAACGTCCATTATCTGTCCGATACTTAAAAAAGGAAAATCCATGCATGAACCAACAAGCTACAGTCTCATTTCGCTGTTACCTGCCATCTCAAAACTATTCGAAAGAATTGTTTTAAGAAGACTCAGAAAATCCATAGAACAAAAGAATCCACTCAGACCTGAACAATTTGGCTACCAAGCCAAGCACTCAACATTGCATTAGCTAGTTGTTGTCACTGAAAAAAATAAGAAAAGCCATGGACCTAGGCCAAATAACAGGAGCCGTATTCTTCGACATTGCCAAAGCATTCGATAAAGTCTAGCACGAAGCCCTTCTCTACAAAATGTGCAAAAAGCACCTTCTTGGAGACATCATAAAAATAACGCAAAACTTCTTAACAAATAGAACATTAAAGGTACAAGTCAAAGACGAACTTTCAACAGCTAGGAACATCCTTGCCGGGGTCCCCCAAGGATCAGTCACAGGTCCAACCTTATTTGACATATATATAGACGACTTCCCCTGTATTGAAGACACTTCTTTACACCTATTTGCCGATGATACCGCCATTTTATTCTCGACATACGACTTTAACAGTCTCCACATGAAACTCGAAGAGGCCTGCATCTTCTCCACGCTCTGGTGTAAAGAATGGCGAGTCACAATGAACCCCCAAAAAAGTGAAGCAATAATATTCTCCAGACAAAATTAAGAAACCTTTAGATGAACTTTTTGTCTTCGAAGACAATATTAAATGGAAAGAGAACATCCGATACCTAGGGGTGACCCTAGACGAGCACCTAACCTTCAAAAAACACATAGAAAACAGAATTAATTTGGCAAAAGCTGCCCAACACCGATTATCCCTACTTCTAGGACCGAAAAGCAAATTATCCCTTCATTGCAAAAGAACCATTTACACATCAATAATAAGACCAATACTCATATATGGCCACCCCATTTTTATGACAGCACATAACACCATCCTTAAAAAGCTAGAAGTCTTCGAAAATAAAATGAATCAGAAAAATCATGTCTCCACCCTGGTTCGTTCGGAACACAATCCTCATGAACGATCTAAATATCGAAAACATCAATGACAACATTATTAGACAATCATTTAAATTCTACAAAAAATCCGAAAAATTAGAAACCCCTACCTTTAAGGAAGCCACAAACTACAAATGCGGAAAAAGGAAAATAAGAAATTTAAAACCTAGACAAATTCTCCATCAATTAAGCCAGAATAACGAAAAGTGGAAAAAATGAAAAACAAACCCACCTTGAATATCAAACAAGCCAGAAAAAAACCTTCTCAAGAACAATATCCCCAAGGACCTGAGAATCCGGACCCAACGACATCAATATAAATTATAATTGTGAATGAACCCCTGTACATAACCATCCCCCTCAGTATCCCCCTAAATCCCCCTCATCCCCCTAAATATGATGATCTAGGTTGCTCTTTTTGAGCGGCACCTAATAAAGTTATTTTAAACTTTGAACCTTTATAAACCACAAAAAAAATCTCATTAGAAATCATTTTATTACAAGAAAGAAAATAAAGTAGCTAAAGAAGATGCAGCCTCTTATAATCAAATCAACGATCGGCCCAGCTGGCGAAAAGGTCAGTAAAATCGAAACCAACATACTTTTGAAAATTCTTGAAAGATGTGGTATCGACTACAAAGTAGAAGAAACTCCTTCAACAAAGAAACGAACTCGCGAATCCCCATCAGATTCAACATCACGTAGCCAAAAGACACCGAGAATGGAAGTTGTCTCACAGCATAATGAAAACGATGTCTCCATGAAGGAGGTAACTGAAGTCCCTCAAAAAACGTCCGCAGCTACCCCTCCTCAGGTTAACGAAGAAAACATTGATGAAGATGGTCCAACAGTTACACATGCAAAAAAGCCAAGAATAGCACCTGTAGTAGTAGAAAATGTAACAGACTGGAAGTTGCTCTGCCAAGAGCTGAAAGACCTGTGCACAGATAAATTCCAATGCACGATCTCAGGAAATAAGCACATTATCAAGCCCAAAAATATTTCAGACCAAAAAAAATCATGGAATACGTTTAAAAAAAACAATGGCGGCTACTCTTATAGACTCCAAGAAGAAAAACCGCTCAAAGTGGTTTTAAAGGGCGTGACAACAGTCTACAAGGCTGAAGATATAGCAATAGAACTTGCAACAATGGGCTTTACTGAGACCTCTGTGAAGAGACTTCATAGACAATCAACTAAAAGGCCAATGAATTTAGTACTGGTAGAATTACCGAAAAATGAACATAACAAGAAAATTTACGGAATAACTGAACTTCCCTATCAGAAAATTGCAGTAGAATCTTTCAGAACAACAAACCGTGTGACTCAATGCTTCAACTGCCAGTGTTTCGGGCACGATCAACTTAACTGCTTCCTGAAACCTAAAGTGCGTCAAGTGAGCCGAAGAGCACCATTCGAAGGACTGCCCAAGAAAGTCAAGACAACTTCCCCCAAAGTGTGCAAACTGCGAATAAACGCACACAGCCAATTACCGCGGATGCCCTAAGTTTCCAAGAGTACATCAGCAACAGCCAAGATTCCCTGGTCAGTAAAAACCTAACAATCCAATTCCGATTTCAAAAAGATCTGAAACACTGCCGAAAATTGTAGAACAACAAAATAAAAGTAATGCTGAGGTTGCGACAAGAAAAACTTCTCGTTCTGAAACTAAGGACCTATGTGAAAAATTGATGCAAGTAATCAAAACATACCTACAATGAATTGTAAATTACCTTTTAAAATTATTGCTTTGAATTGTAAAGGAACCAGATCAAAGAAAGAAGAATTGTTGCACTTTTTAGAATATAACTCAATAGACATTGCTCTGCTTAGTGAAACTCACCTTAAACCCTCAATTGATCTAAAGTTCAGGAACTATCAAACCGTTAGAACTGACCGAATTGCAGGAAAAGGTGGGGGAACAGCCATTATTATAAAATCCATTTTTAAATATAAAAATATGCCGATTCATACTTCAAACTTGGAAAATACTTCAATTTTTATAAAACCAGATGGAAAACCCCTCTTGCAAATCTCAGCAATTTATAAGAAGCCTGATGCACCATTATTGGAAGAAGATTTGAACCAACTGATAAAACACAACCACGCAATAATCGTTGCAGGAGACTGGAACTCCAAACATCCTCTTTGGGGATCAAGGACTTCTAATAACAGCGGAATCGTGCTGCACAATTTCTCTGAAAGAGAAAGCCTCGACATTGTCGCACCTTCGTAACCCACGCATTACAGTCCACTCGGCAATCCCGATTTCCTAGACTTCGCTGTTTTTAAAAACATTCCCTGGACCCCAAAGGCCAGAACCACCGACGATTTATCATCTGACCTTCTCACTGTAATCTTTGAATTGAATTGCCCGAAGGATGAATTCACAACCCAGCTCAGCCGAGTAACTAATTGGGTTCATTTTCAACAAGATCTAATCTCCACCACGCCCCCCAGTCTCCCCGTGAAAACTGAAGTAAAACTGATTCAGCAGTTGGAATTTTAAACGAGAAAATTAATAATAGCTACTCGAAAAACACCATAGTCTCATCTTCCAAATTAATAAAGAACCCAAAAACCAAACCCTTAATAAGGGAGAAAAATAAAGCTAGGAAAAGATGGCAATCAACCTGGGATCCAGCTCATATATATATATATATATATAGAGAGAGAGAGAGAGAGAGAGAGAGACGGTAAACATACTTTATTGACTACTAGTCAATTATGGATGAAAAATAATGATATAATACAGTGAAATTATGATTGAGGAAGGCTCCACCATCTTGCTAGAGTCCTCCTCCAGACGATGAGAGGGTCTTCTTGGACGCCCCGTATCTCCAGGCCTAGGAAGTGCTTGTAGATACGGGTCTTGGCAGACGCCAGGATGGCCAGGGCGTCGTTCTCCAGGTCATGCCCGAAGATCCATCCCTGCAGGTCAGGGGGCCGCTGGATGATAGTGAAGGCCTCCAGGATGACAGGCCTGATCCGCCTACAGGACCAGTAGCGGTGGGCCAGTGACAGGTCTTCGGACCCACAGGCGATGCAGGACTCCCGGGCTGAGGCCGGATGCGCTGGATGGGGAAGGGCGTGAAGGGCCAGCCGCACGGCAACGTCGGCATTGTGCCCCGAGAAGGCACCTCGCCGGGGAGAAGGCCAGCTGATGGAGATGGGGATGCTGATGTGGGGAAGCCACCGGGCTAGCAGCTGGGTGATGGGCAATGCAGCCAGGCGTGGACGTTCTAGCATGCGGCGGGCAGTGCGGGTGGTTAGGCGCTGGAACGCAGTGGCCGTCCCGCGCAGCACGATGCCGTCCTTGATGTTGTCAACCCGGTGGGTGTGGTTCCGGTTCTCTTCCACAATCCGGCTGCAGAAGGTGGTGAGTGCCGCGATGTCAGCGAGGGCGGCGCGGGTGGTGCGCAGAGGGAGAGATGAAGAGCTGGTGAGATCACCAACGCGCATTCCCGCCCACCGCGATGAGACCAAAAGATCTAGAGGCCGGAGGAACCTGGAGTCCCCGATTATATGGAGCTCCTGAAGCTGATGTGGCGGCAGCACCCGGTGGTTCAGCTCCAATATCTCCGAGACGGCCTCCCAGAGCTTGAGGAGCCTGCGGCGCCGAGGTGGATGCCATGTCCCAGATGTTGGAGGGGTCAGCCACGTCCCACTCACAGCGAGCCAAGAGTAGGCGTTGAGGCCTCCGCGCAGCGCGGTCTGCACGCCCCTCAAGCACGCCAGGCGAAGCTGCGTCCCAATGTCGAGAAGTCCGAAGCCGCCCACGGAGACTGGCCTTTCAAGAACGCCGCCCGGCAACCAGGTAATACGCCGAGGTCCCCAGACAAAGCGCACCAGTCGGGCTTGCAGCTTGGCGATGGTGGAGTCTGTGGGCAGGTAGCCGTGAAGATGGTGCACCACGGCGGACAACACCAGCGAGTTGGCGGCTCTGGCTCGACACTAAGGAGAGGCCGCGGGTGAAGGGGACCCACCTCGCCACAGCACTCTCGAGCAGTGCAAGGAGATGTTGTTCCTGGGCGGAGGATGACACTGCAGGTGTTAAGTTGCAGCCCAGTACCCGGATCTGCTCCGATGTCCAGGAGATGCCAAGCTGCTCGTCGGTGCGAGCCCGCCAGGCGCCGCACCATAGGCCTTTACACTTCGCAAAGTTGACGCCTATTCCCGAAGCGCGCCGGAAGTCCTCGAAGATGATTCTCACCACGTCGAAGAGCTCGTCGCGCCTGATGAGCAGCACGATGTCGTCGGCGTAGGCGTGGACGTTTCCGGGGCCGAGCGCACGCTCGAGGCGCACCAGGAGAGGGCCAGTGGCGAGGCTAAACAAAGCGGCGCTGATGGCACAGCCCTGCCTCACCCCGTTTAGCAGATGGAAGGGCTTTGTGCGGAGGCCTCCGGCCCGCACCGCCGCATCCGCCCCGGCATACAGGAGGAGGTACCACTCAACGAAGGCAGGAGGCAGCCGCAGAGAGACCATCAGGGACACCAGAAAGCAGCGGTCCAGGGTGTCGAAGGCCGACTCTAGGTCCGTTGAGATGACAGCCAGCTCCGACCCGTTCCTCGTAGCCATGTCGATCTCGTCGGCTACTTGCGCCACGTTCCAACTGGGAGACCTTCCCGGAACAGCGTATGTCTGGCACCGAGGCACCAAGGCGGGAAGATGGGGCCGCAGACGCTGGTGGAGGATGTTGCCCAGGACGCGGTAGTCAGCTGTGGGGAGCGAAATCGGCCTGTAGCCGCTGAGCCCAGGGCCGCCGTTGGACTTGGGGACGAGGCAGATGGTGCTGCGCCTGATCGATGAAGGCAGGGCCCCGCGGAGTTTGGAGGCCTCGAAGACGCGCCTGAGAGCCTCTACGAAGAAGTCTTCGTAGGTGATAAGAAACTCGCAGGGCAATTCGTCCCACCCGGGAGCCTTTCCGAGCGGTAGTCGGCGGATGGCCGCCGCGATATCTGCGCCGGTGATGTCAGGGCGGGTCAGTGGATCATCCTCTTCCAGGGTGAGGGTGGTGGTCGTCCCCCGGATGAACTCAGCGGCGGCGATGGGGTCGCCGGATTCACAGGCAAAGCGGCGCTGGTAGACGGAGTATGCCCGTCGTCGCAGCTCCCCGCCGTCGATGATGCTCCCATCTTCATCCCGGATGGTCAGGCCAGCGGGCCTTCGGACGCGAAGCGAGCGCACAAGGTCGGGCAGCGATGGGTAGTCGGCGGCTGATGATGCTGCCTCCAGTCTGGCCTGCAGATACCGCCTGGCGCGCGAGATGTGGTCGTCATCGGCGACGCGTGGGACATGGAGGGATCTCACCTCCGCCAGGAGTTCGGCCTTGATCTTGGACCATCTTATCCAAAGAGCTTCGCTGGACATGTCCGCAATAGATCCAGATGTTCTTTCTATTGTTGCCAGCAGATGTTCATCCACCAGAGCCGAACGAAGCATGGCGGCCAGCAGGGCTGGCGAGGGGAAGGAGGCGAGCCCATCTGGGTGAGGACAGCTCGATGGTCAGAGAGCCTGTAGTAGATGGTCTTGTACAGTGTCACTCTCTCCAGGAGTCTCGATGGCAAGAGAATTCTGTCCAGGCGAGCTGCGTCAACCCGACTCCTGCAGCTGGCCACTCTGGTTGGAAGGTGTTCGGCGTCGAAGAGGGTGGCTACATCAACGAGGGCAGTCTGGTCCATTAGCTCCGTGAGGGCCTCCACCGAGCCGGATGTTATGTCGCTCGGGCTCTGCTCGTCAATGTAGAGATCACCCACCACCCAGGCGTCCTCCTGGATCGCGGCTGCTGTTATGGACTCCAGCTGCTCAAGCCGCTCGCGAGGAATGTGTGACAAGTGACAGTTGATTACACGCACTTCCTGGCCTCGGACGTCGATGGAGACGATGGAGATGTTTCCCGGCCACAGGACGCGCTGCCGCAGGACAGCGACCCCCGGCGCGAAGAAGCAGGCGAGGCCCGAACCCCTGAGGGCTGCGGAGGGCACGGTGGCAGCGCTGTAGCCCAGGCACAGATGTTGAATGGGATCCAGCGACGAGTTGTTGGTCTCCTGAACAAAGGCGACGTCTACACGATGTTGGCGCAGGAAGTGACAGAGCTCAATGCTCCTCTCGCGAGCGGCGAGCCCGCGGGCGTTGATGGATGCCAGACGGAAGCTCATTGGGCGCTCCTCGTCTGGGCACGAACGTCCGATAGGCGCTTGTAGAGAGCGCAGTTGGAGTCGGGCAGGGCGTCGATCAGCTCCTGGGCAGTATTGTTGAGGGCGGTTATCTGCTCGCTCCCGATCTTGTTTATCAGGCTCTTCAGACCGGGGACTGAGGCTAGCGCGTCCAATATTTCGTCTCTTTCAAGCCCTTCGAGCCCAGACTTGTCCAGGATGTTGCTGGGAATGCGCCCAAGGAGTTCGTTTAGCTGCGTCCGGGTCAAGTTGGACTTCTTCTGCGCCTTCCGAGCGCCACCACGGGACTGCTTTGATGTAGGAGGGACTGGATTCACAGAAGCAGTGGGTAGGGTCTCTGGAGCAGGTGCAGGAGCTGCAGGTGGGGCTGGTGACGCAGCTGGAGTTGTTGGTGCTGCGGGTGGTGCTGATGATGCATCTGGGATTGGAGCAGCTGTCGATGTTGGACCTGCGGCTGGCGTTGGTACTGGAGCAGGCATGACGTTCGAGGAGGAGGGCTGCCTTCCTCCGGCGTTATTTGGATCAGCGGGGGGATCCAGGTGTAGAAGCAGGTTAGCTTCTTGGACACCAGTCTTCCGGGGGCAATTGGCACGCTTGTGCCCGTGCTTATAGCATAAGGAGCACTTGATACCATACGTGACGTACACGTGGCTAGTCACTCCTTTGGATTTGATATCGAGACGGGCTGGGATGTGTGAGAGCTTCACACCGTCTCGTAGAGTGATGAAGGCCTCACGCCGTGCGTCAGCTCAGTATGACTCGCCCAACTCCTTCATTTTCTGGACGATGGATGTTATCTGTCCGTAGGGCCGCAGGGCTGCCACGAGGTCCAGGTTTTCAACGAAGAACGGAACATTCCCGATCATGATCCGTTCTGCCCGCTTCTTCAGTGGTGTAGCTCGCAGGAGGGCGTCCTCGATCTCCAGCCCATCCTCCACGAGCTTGTCGGCTTGCTGGACACCGGAGAGGCCGACCAGGATTTGCCCCTCCATCTTCGTCAGCTGGTAGACGGTGCCCTTGCCCAGCTTGGCTTCCAGCGCCCGAAAGTACTGCTCCTCGGTGAAGTCTGGGCAGAACTCCAGGTAGACACACTGGTCCGCCTGCATCGCTGCCGACCTGGCTCGGAAGGTCGCCTGTTTCTGCCTGGTGGTCTGGCATTCGTGCACCCTGCTGGCTCTTGGCGTGGCTCGTGGCCTGCTGCTGTTGGGAGCGATTCTCGGTGCCTGGACGCATCCCTTTTTGGCCGCCGAGTTGGGGTGGTCAGGGTCATGTCGCCTCTTCTTTGAGCCACCCACTGTGGTGAAGATTCCATCTTCGGCCTCGGGAAGCTGGTCGTCCAGTTCCGGGCAATCAGCCCAATTGCGGCGAGAATTTGCATGTCCGCCGTCCGCCGCCGGCTCAGAATTTGCATCTTTACGATTGTTTGAATCAGAAAGGCTTTCAGCCATTTCTGATTCTTTTGCCGATATTTCGGTGGAGCCTTGAGGGTTTTCTGTGGAGTTCATATGGGCTTGCAGCCCATTCTCCTGGCTTTCAGCCAATACCCCAAAGGGGTTATTAGTCTCCATGGCCTCCATCTCAGACTCAAAAAACGCGGAGCTCGCGCGCCGCGTAGCCGCACGGCCGAGAGAGAGAGAGAGAGCTACTTACCTCAATCTTCAAGAAAAGATAAACCAAGCCCTTGAAGCAGAGAAATCTGAAAATTGGAATAGTTTTTTAAGCAAACTTGAATCGAGCCCAACAGACTTCTGGAAAAAACAACAACAACAACAAAAAGCCTTTATTCAGGGTCACTGACCCTATACAGGATACACCAGAGGTATGCATAAGAACAAAGCAGTGAGACAAAGGAAACAACGATATAGACAGAAGAAAAAGAAAAAAAAACAAGAAAATGAAAGAGGGAAGCAAGAAAAACAACACAAAAAGAGTAGCAGTAAGAAAGTGAGGAGTGAGTGTCACTTGGCCTTCTTCTGAGATATGGACTTGTGGAAACCATAAAACGCCGTAGCAATATACTTATTCTGGGTCATATTGTCAATTATTGATGGAAGTGAAGCACAGAGTTGCCCAGTTTTGAGAATAAGGGTTCTTCTTTCTTCTTTCAGAGCAGAGCAATCAAAAATATAGTGAGTAATTTCATTTTTTAGTTTTGAATTACAGAAGGTACAAATCGGGTCCTCACCGCAGAGCATCTTGGTGTGGTTTTCTCTAAAAAAAACTTGAAAGTATTCTAACTTGTGCGAGTAGTCTTACAACCGGGAAAGGAAAATCCCCTAAAAGGTATTCCTCTGTCATGAAGGATATGTGAATGTGTTTGTAGTGAGAGTATAGCTTAGATTTATCCATTTTTGTAAGGTCGTTTTGTATAGATTGGTCTGCCTCTGTTTTTAAGAGCCCTGTAATCGCGCTCCTCAGCGTTTCAGGATCATCACAGGAAACAAGTGCAGGGGATCCATTATTGTTAAGCAGATTGGTGAGCTTTTTAATGAAACCGATGGGTGTGCCCGAAGCATTAGACAGTTCCCGTGTTCTATTAAAACATATACGCGGCAATCTGTCACTGCTCATATTCAACACCCGCAGCCAATACTTCAGGGTTAATTTTAAAGCTGTTACACTCAATGAGATACCACCGGTTTCTAATCTGATTATGTAGCCTGGAGTGTATCTGGGCAGATTCAGGAACCTACGGATAAATATGTCTTGTATACTGTCCAGTAAGTCTTTTTGCTCTGTTGCCCACAATGGAGCGGCATACATCAGGACAGCTCTCACTATTGTATCAAAGAGTTTGATTGATAAATTTATTGACTTTGCTTTTGATTTTATTAATATTGGGTGTGTGGCGTTAATCGCTGTAAGTGCCTTTCCTTTAAAGTAATTTGCCGGGTGAGTAGTTGTTATTGTTGGTGTCAGAGGGAATCCCAAGTATGTATATCTTGAAGTTATTGTTATGGATTTATCATTCCAGAACCATCTATCCTTATTTGAGGGTTTACCACCATTACGGAACACCATAATCTTTGACTTGGACTCGTTTAGTGTCATTAAGTTCTCCTCGAGATATTCTTTCAGTATTTTGACCTTCTTTTGGAGGTTCATCCTGGACTCACCTATAATTGCTATGTCGTCGGCGTACAGCAATAAATGGATATCTCCAAATTCTGGCAAATTTACACTCGTCAGGTCTGAATTATTATAAATTTCGATTAAGTCCGTGATAAATAATATAAAGAGCAGTGGGGAAAGTGGTTCTCCCTGGAGGACTCCCGAGTTTATCTTAATACTTTCTTTAAATGATCCCTTCCATCTGATAGCTATAGTTGCTTGTTCGTAGTAACTTCTTGAGGTACAGTATCAAATGCCTTCCTTAGATCGACAAAAAAGACATATAGTTCCCCTCTTTTTTCTTAATGATAGTTGGATTAAAGTAGTTAGTGTAAATATGTGGTCAATATATGATCTTCATTTTCTAAATCCCGCTTGGTTTTCCGGTATAACCCTTCTTCCCTCGACCCATTCCTCCAGTCTTGATCTTAGGATTGAAGTGAAAAGCTTTGATACATTGCTAATCAGTGCAATACCTCGGTAGTTGGAGGGGCTGTTCTTATAACAATTTTTTAAAGATTGGGTGTATAGTGGAATTAGTCCAAATTGCTGGGTATTTTCCAGTCGTCATAACACTATTGTAGAGTTGTTTCAAAAGCAGTATGTACGAATCAGGGAGTATTTTTAATACTTCATTGGGGATGCCATCGGGCCCGCATGCCTTGTTACTCTTCAAACCAGCTATCTCCTTGTATATGTCTGCATTGGTTATCTCTAAGTCCAATATAGGATCGTTCTGAGAAATCACATTATGTAAATTACAAATTCTCAATTTTTTCTCTGTAGTCATTAGTTCGCGGTAAAAGTTCAGTCAGTCCTTTATAGCTATTTCTCCTTGGATTATAGATGTGCTTTTGTAGAGAGCAATAGTTTTCCAGAAGGTCTTTGAGTCTTTAGCATTTCTGAGTATTTCCTGTTTTTCATTATCAAAGCCTTTCCTTTTTAGATCCAATAAAGCGAGATATTTATTTCTGGAAGAAGCATAACATTCCCTGTCTCAATCTATTTTTTTAACGATATTTCTTCAGACTTTCTTTTGCCAGTTTTTTCATATCATGCAGTCCTTATCGAACCACGGCTTAGATTTCCTGGGGCCGCCCTTAATTGAGTACGTTATTTTTGCAGATAACATTGCTTCCAAAATTCGCTGATTGAAAGTATATACAAGGTCATCGGAGGCTGGTATGTTTTTTTTTCCCGCAATTCTTCGTTTCATTTTAAACATTTCGAGTCCCTCGGCTGACCATCTATATCTCGTAATATTATAATCTTCCCGTTTGGTTTTTTTCTCATTGAAGTTTTGGCCTTTTATCGTTAAAACCAAAGGATGGTGGTCAGAATACAGTTGGTCATCGACTTTGAAGTCCAGTAAAATTTGTAGTGAACCCTGTGAGAGTATGCAATAGTCAATAGTCGAAGAGCCTCTTTCAGATATGTATGTAAAATCTCCATCTTTATCCCCTCTAGATCTTCCATTAACTATTGTCAAAGAATTATCTTCCAGGAAATCAAGAAGTTTATCTGACAGAGATGATATATGATCTTTGGCCTTTCTTTCCGATGTTAGAGGGAGCTGGAAATTAAGTGGATTGTGTAGTCCTCCTAACTTCCCAGTTCTGATGTTTAAATCTCCAAGTAAAATTATTTCCTTTCCATCTGCTATTTGATTTTGAATGTATGTAGACAGTTTATCTAAGTTATGCAGCTGTATTTGGTTTGGAGGGAGGTATAAAATATCAAACAGATAACATGTTGGAGGGCTCTTGTGTTTGTTGATAAGAAAATAGATAACCAAGTGCCATCCTTTTCTGAACTGTCTACTCTATATTGCCCGCCTTCCCTAAAACAAACAATCATACCCCCTGACCCTCTTCCCCTTCCAGATTTTTTGGTGGCAGGTAATTCGATAATTTGATAATCTTTTAGTGTTATGTTAGTCCTGTTCAGGCACCATGTTTCAAGTAGAGCAAAAATTTCGTAGTTCTTTATGTGCTCGAGGAGTGGAAATATCGAAAGAATCCTATAGAAACCATTTATATTCCAACATATTATTTTTCCGCGATGTCTCGCGAATTTTCAGAAAATTTTGCATTGGCATCGTCTTGAGAATCATATTTACATGTATTTATGTCAAAGTAACTTTCCGTTATTTGATTATAGGGTGGAGAATTCATTTGTGATTTTGATGTCGTATTTCTTCTATTTCTACGAGGTTGTTGCTATATAGCAACTCCTGTGCTATCAACAACTTGGCCATTCATCACCTTACAGACTTTATCATTTACAAAAAGCTTGTTATCTCTCAACTTCGATTTTATTCCCCTTTCACCCAATTCTTTCCTTTTTGCAATTAGGATGCGCCGTTGCTCTCTAACATTTTTACTATAATCTTTACTTATCGAAATTTTAGTATCTCTGAGTTTGTTGGCATTTTTAAATATTTTTGCTCTATCAGCATAATCAGGCACCCAACAAGAACTGGTGCATTGGATCCGCGTCAAAGTCGGTGACATTTTGTTATTTTTAAATCATCTCCGATTTCCATTTTATCTCTAATTATGTTTTGAATCTTTATGTTACAATCTGCCTGATTTTCGTCACCCTCCCTCTCAATACCATAGAACACTAGATTGGGCTCACGCAGTCTCGCCTCAAAAAATTCGAATCTAGCCTCCAGTTCATTTACCTTTAACGAATTACATGAAGCCAGTTTTCCGGTAGCCTGTTGAGACTCTATACATTTAGTTAGCTTCTCCTCTATATTGCAGAATCGCATATCCCAATCGTCCATACGAGTCTCTATTTTGGTAAGTCTGGTGTCAATTCTTTCTCCTAGACTCTTTATTTCCGCCGCCATGTTTAAGATTAGCATTTTTAGCTCGCCATCTATTGATTCTCTCTCTCTCTCCTGAGTGTACTGGCGCAGTCAATGTAGTTTGCTTTTTGGTTGGGGGGCCTGGGTTTTGTTCAATGCCTGAGATAAATAATAGAGCCAAAATGATACATAGCAGTCTTTTTTGGTTACCAGATATATTCCCAGATGGTAAGTTTATATTTAGACCACATTTTCCATCATTATCCCTTCGTACTGAGATTTTTGCATAGTGCGTTACCTAGAGTAAATTTACATATTTAGTGTTGCATACCACGAGTATTAAGAGTAACAGTATTATCCCTTTCATAGTATAAGGCAAATATACAATGAAATATTAGTAATATAAACTATATTTACCGGAGCGGTGCTGCACGTGCTGCTTATTCAAGGGGGTGGGGGGGAAGCCTACAGCACCAGGTGTTCCCAGGTGGTCACCCTCCCAAGTACTGACCGGGCCCGACGTTGATTAACAAAAAAAAAGGCAATAGCCTACAGCACCCGGTGTTCCCAGGTGGTCACCCTCCCAAGTACTGACCGGGGAAAAAAAAACAAAACCCATTAGGAAAAAAATTGACAAAATCACTAGTCTAAATGCAAATGGAAAAACCTTGCTGACCGACAAAGAAATTGGAAATGATCTTTCAGAGCATTTTTCCAAACACTTTTCCAAGGCGGAGGATGAGGTTCCGTCTTACCTAACAGATAACACTTGCCATCATCCTCAAGAGAATATACTATCAATGACAACGCCAAATGAAGTCAAGGAAGTGATTAAAAACCTAGGTAATCACAAAGCTCCAGGCCACGACAATATTACGCCGCAAATGACTAAAAACCTCCCCATCAAATGGATAGTTTTCCTCGCTGGGATCTTCAATGCTGCATTACACCTGTGCTACTTCCCGAAGACATGGAAACAGGCCATTATCATAACCATTCCAAAAAAATCACCTGTCAAATCACCTGAAGATCTCAGACCAATCAGCCTTCTCTCTACCATCGGTAAGGTATACGAGAGGATTGTTCTTCGCAGATTGCAGACATACATCGATTCTATTAACTTTATCATTCCTCAACAATTTGGATTCAGAAAAGGACACTCCACATCCCACCAGCTAATCACAGTAATAGGCTACATCCAAATAAGAAAGTCCCACAAGGAGGCAGTAGGTGCTGTTTTTCTAGATTTTACTAAAGCCTTTGATAGAGTATGGCATGATGGCTTGATAACAAAAATTTAAAAAAAATCAATTTCCAAGGGATTTTATCAAATTCTTGAAAACCTATCTCCAGGACAGGACCTTTTCAATTAAGCAAGGGAATTATATAACCACGGCAAAACCAACCCAGATTGGAGTCCGTCAAGGCTCTATCCTTGGACCCTACCTATTCAACATCTACATCGACGATTTCCCTCCAAATCCAAAATGTCAAATAAAACTTTTCGCAGATGATGCAGCAATTTTAGCAAACTCCAAATCAATAGGAATAATAACTACACAACTCCAAAATTATATAAACAGTATAACCAAATGGTGCAATGATTGGAAATTAAACATCAACCCAAAAAGGTCTCAGGCAATAATTTTTCCTCCACTACACAATAAAAAATTCAAGCCACAATCCATCCTAAAGGTAAACCAGAGCCCTATTAACTGGACTGACAGCGTTAAATATCTTGGAGTTACCTTAAACTCCAAGTTGAAATTCAACATGCATGTCAAAAATATCATTAAGAAAGCAAAAATCGCAAAAATAACATTATCAAGCCTGTTCAACTATAGAGGCAAATTGACTACAAAACAAAAGTTTACTCTATACAGAAGTTGTATCCTCCCGATAGTAACATTCGCACTCCCAGTTTGGTGCAAATATATTACAACCACAGACAAAAATAGGATAAACGCATTTATGAGAATCTGCCATCGGACAAGTATAGGAGCTCCATTCAACCTAGCATACAATATACTGAAGGAGGACTTGAACCAACCCGATCTAGAAGATATGTACCAAACTTCCCCGTTAAGAAATTATACCTTCAAATGCAAAATTCAAATAATCCAACCATACAAGATATTCTACAAAATAAAGGAGATATCAATCCCCTGACACTTAGTCAAGAGCTCATCGCCCAACAGCTGCCTTCCTGCAAGGCCTAGGGGGACCACCTCTACTCCACCAACTCGCCATGTGTAAATAGCTAGGACAAGGTTACTCGCGAGCTGTGCTCGAATGTAACACCTGTAAATTGAGACGAAATAAATAAAAATAAACCACATAAAAAAAGTCGGTGGACGAGTGGGTAACACCCTCGATTCCCGACAGTCATGAACCAGGATTAAATCACGCGTTAAAATTTTGTTTAATATGTGAATAACCTTCACATATTATTCACTGTGTCAATTATCATAAACTAGTTTGCTCTTGTTGAGCGGTACCTAATAAAGTGATTTTGAACCGGTTTATAAACTAGTTATTATTGGTGAATAGTGTTTGCGGTCATTTACTATGATACTACAAAGTTTTGGCTTTAGCACGGCGGTGGAATCCTGGAGTCAGTCTCCGAAAATTTAGATCACAGCACCCATGGCTTCAAGGTCTTTTCGGCGGTCTTCAGTTTGTCTTCCCTTACTTGCCCAGCATCTCCACCAAAATGCCACGTGGAAAATTAGGAAAGACAAAAACTTCAGGAAGAGACAACAATTTATTCAGGCAAGAACAAACTATGAGTAATAAACAAAAGATAAGCAAAAGAGGGAAGTGTACAGAGTATAGCAAAATATAAACATAAAAAATAATAATCTGCTTATAAAAGAATAAATACTTTGTTTGAATATATTTTATCATTTTTTGAAAAGGTTCATTGAAATAAATTGGTGCTGAGGCGGCTTTGTGAATTTTTCGATATATTTCATCTTTTGTGCTCTCCATTGAGACGAGTTCATTGAGATAATGCAAATGTGCAATGGTTGTGCTAAGGTGTTTATGTTATAAATTTCGAGGTGTTTCCTCTTTTGTACACCCATTTGAAAGAGTTAATTGATACAAAACAGGGTTAAGTTGCCTTTTTGGAAAATTCAAGATATTTGAACATGTTTATTCTCAATTGAATAGAGTTCATTGAGACAAAACAAATATAAAATTGTTGTGTGCTAATGTCTTTTTTTGTAAAGCCTTAAAGATATTCATCATTTGTATTCCTCATTGTATAGGGTTCATTGAAATACTGCAAGTTTATACAGTAGAACCTGCTTGTGAAGGACACCTAATTGCAAAGCCAAAGTGTCCTTTAGGGAGAGGTGTCTTCTTACCGAAGAGTTGCTGAATAGTAAAAATGGTAATTTTAGAAATGAAAACTGTCCTTTTTAGAGAGGTGGCCGCTAAAGGTAGGTTCTACTGTCATGGTTTCTATGATGTATATGGTGTTAAATTCAAGATATTTGAAAATATATTGAGCATCAATTAATAGAGTTCATTGATATTGTTACGATCTTTTTTTAATTCTGTCGCTGGTAAGCCACGGAATCACGAAGCAAACTCAAAAGTAAGTTTTATTCAACACACTGTCAAATAAAATTAAAAAACAACAACTATATGCTTTGTTTTTCTTATTCTAGAGAGCTCGCCTTAACCTATTTCTCAAAAATTTACATAGACCCAAACAAAAAATGAATTAATAGAAAACCAGCTAGAACATTTACATATCTAAAAATAGTTGAATTAAAGTACTTTGTGGCATTACTCCCTCTTCGGAAGAACATCGTCCCGATGTTTAAATTCATCCGTAGAAACACACACACACAGTCTCCAGATATTTATCGTTCTGGGTTTCAGGATCGTTGTAAGGCTTCATCCGTAAGACATGTACAACATCTTTGTACCTGGCTTTTCTCCGAGATTTATCCACCGTTGTAACTTCGTAGTTGACATCTAATAATTTCTTAGTTATTCGGTATGGACCAAAATATTTCTTTAGGAGCTTCTCTGATAAGCCAACTTTGCGCACCGGTGTGAAGACCCAAACAAGGTCGCCGACGTCGTAATAGACGGGCTTATGCCTTGAATCATAACGTTCTTTATCTATCTCCTGCGCTTTGAGTGTTTGTAAGCGGGCTAGCTGCCGTGCTTCTTCAGCGTCCATCATCAAATGACTTATATGCTCGTCCTCCTCATAATCCGGCTGGTAGGGAAACAGAGCGTCCAGCATTGTCTCCGCCTCTCGACCATGTACCAAAAAGAAGGGTGAGAAACCGGTAGTTTCTTGCCTTGCTGTTATATAAGGAAAAAGTGATTAAAGGTAAAACAGAGTCCTAGTTCTTTTGGTCCACGTCTACGTACATCGAGAGCATGTCAACCAGGGTCTTATTTAATCGTTCAGTCAAGCCATTGGTTTGGGGGTGATAGGCCGTTGTAAAGTAATGTGACATTCCACACATTTTTGTTAGTTCGTTGACGACTTTGGCTTGGAATGATCGTCCCCGGTCCGTAATCAGTTCTCGAGGAGCTATGCTTGAGGACAACCGCGTTCACCATAAACTTCGCAACCTCAACAGCTCCTCCGGTTGGTATGGCTTTTCTTACTGCGTATTTCGTAAGGTAATCTGTACAAACGATCACCCAGCGGTTGCCATCCTTAGTCGGAGGGAATCTCCCCAGCAAGTCCATGCCTATCTTCTGGAAGGGAATGGAAACAGGGGCTATAGGCTTAAGATTTCCAGGGGGTAGTTGGGGTATTTTCTTGCGCCGTTGGCATTCCCTACAATGTCCAATATGATTACGAACACTTCTATAAAGACCAGGCCAAAAGAATCTCCTGCGTATTCTGTCATACGTTTTGGCAAATCCAAGGTGTCCGGCTGTAGGGGCATCATGGAAGGATCTAAGCACCTCTAGACGTAAAGTCCTCGGAACCACCAGCAACCAAGGTCGTCCCAAGGGATCATAATTTTCTTGTAAAGTATGTTGTTGATAATGACAAATATTTTATAATTCGGGTCTCAGCAATTTTCAATTATTTTTGTTAATGATGGATCTCGTTGCTGCTCCTTTTCAAAATCACACAACACTGCCAGACAAAGTATATCTTCTTCTGTTTCTTCCGCAGTATCTGGTAGAGGGTTTCTAGAAAGGCAGTAGGCATCCTTGTGCTTGCGACCATTTTTATAGCAGACAGCGACCTCATATTCTTGGAGGCGCAGAGCCCATCTGGCCAGACGTCCAGAAGGGTCTTTTAAATTCGCTAACCAGCACAAAGAATAGTGGTCGGTCACAACAGAAAAAGGGCGCCCAAACAAGTAAGGTCGAAATTTGCTGATTGACCAGACCACTGCCAAACACTCCTTTTCCGTTGTTGAATAGTTTTTCTCCGATTTGGACAGTGTTCGGGATGCATATGCAATTGGCTGTTCACACCCATCCCTTAGCTGTACCAAAACAGAACCAATACCAAAGCCACTCGCATCGGTATGGACGTAAATTGGCGCGGCCTCATCGAAGTGGCCCAATACAGGTTCAGAAGTCAATGCCGATTTTGATTTATTAAACGAATCTTCTTGTCTGTCATTCCAACTGAATCGTTTTCCTTTCTTTAGTAATTTGTTCAGCGGCCCTGTTATGTCAGCAAAGCTCTTGATGAATCGGCGATAGTAGGAACAGAGACCCAAAAAGCTTCTGACTTCGCATACATTCTTTGGTCTTGGAAAATTCCTCACTACTTCTACTTTGTCTGGGTCCGGATAAATCCCATCTCCATCTAGTACGTGCCCCAAAACCTTCATACGTCTAGATCCAAAATGACATTTTCCCAAATTAAGTGTGAGACCTGCTTTTGAAAGACAGCTCAGCACCATTTCCAATCTCAGTATATGCTCTTCCACTGTTTTAGAAAACACTATGATGTCATCCAGATAGCAGAGACAGATGTTCCACTTAAGTCCACGTAGATGGTTGTCCATTATTCTTTCAAAGGTCGCGGGGGCATTACACAACCCGAAAGGCATCACTTTAAATCCGAAGAGGCCGTCTGGGGTTACGAAAGCAGTCTTTTCACGGTCAGCATCATCGACTTCGATCTGCCAATACCCTGATTTCAAGTCCATGGTAGAGAAGACAGAAGCTCCCTTTAAAGAGTCGAGGGTGTCGTCAATTCTGGGTAACGGATATACGTCCTTTCTGGTTATTTTATTTAGGCGGCGGTAGTCCACGCAGAACCTCCAGGTTCCATCCTTTTTCTTAACTAAAACGACAGGAGATGACCAGGGACTATCCAATGGTTTTACTATTCCTGATTTGAGCATCTTGTCCACTTCTGTTTGAATAACGCCCCTTTCATAAGGCGACACTCGATAGGGTCGTTGCCTAATAGGAGCATGATATCCTGTGTCAATGGAATGTTTAACGTTCAAAGATGTTCTTTTTGGGCCTGTCTTCTGGAGCTCAAATATGCCTATGAACCTTCTAAGGACATCAAGTAGTCGGTCCCTGTCTTCATGGGATAGGTCAGTATCCATAAGAGACACAAGCCTATCCAAGTCTCCAGTGTTTTGTGTGCTGCGCTTGTCTTCTTTCTGGTTAAGATAATCATCGTTTCCATCCAAGTAGCATACATAACCGTTGTCTATAATAGATAATTCAGCCACTTTCATACCTTCAGGGATGATCTTAGCATAGTTAGTCCCATTCACCATCCAAACCTTGCCCCTTCCGTGGTTGAGACTAACAATAGAGGCAGGAATAACTATTTCCTTTTCCAACATCAGACCCTTAGAACACGTAATAGCAACTTCCTGAACTCCCGGGATGTCGCTACAGACAACCGTTATCTGCTTGATTGAGTTGGGTGGAATAATGTTATCCTTCAAGGTATGAAAGGTGTCCACTGGATGGGGTTCCTCTTTCATCGGAGCGTCCTTCAGGTAGAGTTCATCGTGCTCGCAGTTGATCTCAGCCTGAGTTAGTTTGAGAAAATCCCAACCAAGGATCACACAATGACTGCACTGTGAAAGTACAAGGAACTCGAATGGTTGGGTTAGTTCATTAACTTTAATTCTTAAGACACACTTTCCTAAAGCCCTGACGCATTTGGAGTTAGCTACCCTTATAATTGGTCCTTTACTCGATAACATAGGGGTTCTTATGCGGCAACGGAAATCTTCTGATATAACTGAATAGTCGGCTCCGGAGTCCACCAAGGCTAGTACTTCAGTTCCATTTATAGTTACGGTTATAAAGTTCTTCTTTAGTTTGGCAACAGTCGTCGTCGGAGGATTTGAAATTTGTGCGGCCTTACCTCCTGCGCTGGTCGCGGAATCTAGTTTCCCTCATTTCCTCTTGAAGATGAGCGGCTGTTCATCCTAGCAGGCGATCTTGATGTTCGACGACCTGTGGATCACCCTCTCCCTGGGTAGGGGGAGTCACTCCTAAGTCCACGATTGGGGGGTGACCATGAACCCGTTCCGTCCGCATTTGGCACATAGTCCCCCAATGTCACTGGTCTTCTAGCATCTCTCCTTGTGCGAGCATTGGCGAATATTTGTTGCTTCTTTCGACAATACCTGACGACGTGGCCAGGTCGCCCACAATGGAAGCATACTGGTCTGTCATCCGGTGTACGCCATTCCCGGGCTTTGGGCAAACTAGCGGAAGAGTTGTAGAAGGTTCTTCCAGGTTGATCATACGTTGGGGCTGGTCTAGGTTGTTTCATCATAGGACTTGTAGTGGTCCTGGAAATCGGTGCCAGATTCTTCTTTACCTCTTCCCTTATTATTTCCTCTAGGGAATCTGTGGTATGCATGGGCTGAGCAAAGGTTCTATGAACTTCCTCTTGGACGATCCTTCTAATCAAAGAAGAAAGATCGTCTTCCTCGCAAGCCATGGAGGTCACATTTGGGAGTTTCTCAAATTTTTTTGTCGTTATTCTTCGTTTCTTTAATAATTCTATTTTTCTGCACTGCCTCAAGAACTGTTCCACATTATCAACGTCCCTGGCAATCAATATTTGATAGACGTCCTCCGCCACTCCTTTCATTAAGTGTCCTAACTTGGTTTCATTGTCCATCCGGGGATCAATCAATTGGCACAAATAAAGCACGTCTTGAATGCAAGATTCTGAGGATTCGTTCGCTTTCTGTGCTCTAATCTTCAGAAGTCCCTCAGCCTTCTTTATCCCTTCTTCCTGTTGTCCGAAGGTTTCGCCGAGAGCCCTCTGAAAAACCTCCCAGGATGTTAGAACATCTTCATTATTCTCATACCACTGCCGTGCAGTTCCGGCCAAAAAGAATATGGTATTCGCCAAACACATAGGATTGTCCCATCTGTTATATTGAGCTATGCGCTTGTAATCCTTTAACCACCTCTGTGCGTCTTCACTTCCATCTCCGGAAAAGGTAGAAGGGCATCTTGGTTGCTGCAACGAGAAGTATGCTGAGGGGACTTGGGCTGGAGTTTCTTCTCCCGATTCGCTCTTTAGCATGATTGGCCTTGTTTGATGAAGTTCGGGCTCGGGTGGTAAACCCTTCAATCTGAAACTTCTTCTTAAATTTATGGGATCAGCCGTTTTTCTTTATTTATTTATTTTTCAAGGCTTTACCCAGCATCTCCACCAAATTGTTACGATCTTTTTTTAAATTCTGTCGCTGGTAAGCCACGGAATCACGAAGCAAACTCAAAAGTAAGTTTTATTCAACACACTGTCAAATAAAAAAATAAAAAAAAAACTATATGCTTTGTCTCTCTTATTCTAGAGAGCCCGCCTAAACCTATTTCTCAAAAATTTACATAGACCCAAACAAAAAATGAATTAATAGAAAACTAGTTAGAACATTTACATATCTACAAAATAGTTGAATTAAAGTACTTTGTCACAATATAAAACAATAATAAAAATAAAGGTCACCTCTACCGTCAAAATATACCTTGAAACTAGACTCCATCTATTGTCTCCTCAAACTAGCGGACCCGGGTTGGTAATAAAGCCACAACAAAAGCTTTGACAAACTGAGAAACGGCCACCTAGAGACCATAGTTTCGGGCTAATGGCCCTCCTCAGTTCTGAGCGAGCTTTATTGCATGAGATCTACAGGGGATCAAATGAAATCTTCCCATTCTTCCAAAGAGGTGCTTAGCTGGCAAAGTGGCTAGGCTTTATCTATAATCCAAATATAGATTCAAATTTTGCAGGTGACCTTTATTTTTGTAGATCGTTATTCTCCCGGTGTACAATTTTCTATGAAACAAGTTTAAATGGGTGTTAAGGTGTTATTTGTGTAACTTTCAAAATATTTTACCATTTGTACTCAACACTTTGGTAAAGGCAATTGGCATGAAGTAAAAATACAATAGTCGCAAAGTTTTTTTTTTGTGTGTGTAACCTTCAAGATATTTGAATATTTGTACTCACCATTGGTCAGAGCTCATTGAAAAATTAAATCTCACCTCTCGTGCTCACTCTCAGTATAAATATTCATCAATGCAAATCTCACCGTACTTTCTAAGTATAAATATCTATTTATGCAAATCTCACCTCTCGTGCTCACTCTCAGTATAAAAATTCATCAATGCAAATCTCACCTTATTTACTCAGTATAAATATATTTTTATGCAAATCTCACCCCACCTGCTCACTCTTAGTATAAAAATTTATCTATGCAAATCTCACCTCTCGTGCTCACTCTTAGTATAAATAGTCATCTATGCACATTCTTGCCTCACGTGCTCAATCTCAGTACAAAATAGCCATCTCGCCAACCTTGCCCACTCTTAGACTATAATTTTTGCCTGTTGAAGAGCGAGAACTCGAAAACTCGCGGTCTTTTTGCAATAAAGAAACATATTGCGTAATATTTTTCGAATATTTTTATAAAAGTAAATCGCAAATTTTTTATACCTGAATGCTATAAGTTAACCATGATTGCTAAGGAATTAATGCTGTCACATTACTCCCTTTAGTTCAGGGCACAAAGACATTTGAGACGAGTCACCGTTGTTCCTCCGTGAAGTCCTGAAAACAACCATACTTGAGACAGGTTCCTCCATGGAATCTTGGACATAAAATACACTTAAGATGGAACAACGCTGTTCCTCTTGGTTACCCTGAAAATGAAGACTTGAGATGAGAAATCCATGTTTTCTCTGGAGTCCTGGACACAATGGCACTTGAGACGAACAACGCTGTTCCTCCCCAGAGTTCTAGATATAAAAATAAATTCAAAAGAGCCAAATTCAAGTTGACAAATTTTCTGGGTTGTCAGGGTGGCCAGTATGGACAAATTTCCAAATTGCCTTTCAAATTTTGTTAATTAATTTTAATATACTTCCAGATCACACAGAAATATGAAGCGTTTGACACCCACTCAGTCCAATGAATAATGCAAGTGTAGAAATTTTCAGACTTCTGGGTGGTCTGAGTGTCCAGGAATGAATAAATTTCTATATTTCTTTTTAGGTCTTATGTTGCGCCTCTTACAAAGAATTGACCAATCCGCATCTGGCAGGCTTCTATCTATTTAAGGACTAATCCCCAGTGCACTTTTGATTCTAATTTTTGTAAATTCATGACTAAAAACTAACTAAATAATTAATAATTCAAAAAAAAACATTTTTTTAAAAAAGCTTTATTTAAATGCACTAAAAAGGAAAAAATAAATATTGTATCTTCTGTCATTGAGCAATTAGATGTATCTGAGTGAAAATAAAAACGGCGGGGGACGATCATATTTAGAGAAGAGGTGAAAATATAGCAAACACTTATAAAAATCGCTAATCAGTTGCTACATATTAAATTTAATTAGTTTCGAAATTCATGATGATCGTCCTCCGCCGCTTTTATTTTCAATCAGATACATCTAATTGCTCAATGACAGAAGATAAAATATTTTATTTTTACCTTTTATAACTTCTATATAATTTATAGAAAAATATTAAAATGGAAAAAAGATGTCAAACAATAATCTAAACAGATAATTCCCTGAAACTAGTAATAGAAACATACAGCAGATGGTAAAGTGACCAGATTTTCATGATACAGATTGTAAATATTAGTTAATGTATATATACTATATATATACATATATTAAAAATAAAGATATAGAAATATATTTAAAATAAAGAAGGCATTTCCTGACCACTAGCGCATATGCTTTTTTAGATGGCAGAGCGCCATCTAGTGGAGCAAAAATAAACTAAACGTTTATTTAGCTTGCTCCATGATATTTGGCCAACCCAATTTCTTGATAAATCAAGAAAAGCCATCCACGAACGCGTTTCGCGCTGTTGGCTCTCGTCATCTATATATATATGTGTACCAGGTAAATTGGGACTAACTTTGACAGTCCATAAAACAAAAACTACTTGAGATTAAAAACTTGTTTTTTTTTTTCATTACGTAGCCATATTCATGTAAAATGCAACAGTACATGTGTGCGCAGTGTAGTGATGAAGAGTAACCGAGAATTTGAAAATCGAGCTGCCATCATCGTTGCTCTGCGCGCCGGAAGGAGCCCCAAAGAGATAGTGGATTTTCTTAAGTTGCCCAAAACCACTATTTATCGTGTCAAGAAGCAGCTTGATGAGGCCGACAGTAACAAAGAGGGGATAGCTACAAGGAAAAAGCACTCGCGTCGATCGGACAGGGTAAGAGGCGAAGAATATGTCAAAAATGTCAAGGAGAAGATTGATGGAAACCCTGGGAAGAGCATGAGGGCCATAGCCAAGGAAAAGGACGTTGGCTCTATGACAATTGTCAGAACTATCCATGAGGACCTTGGTCTCAAGTCTTATGCCCTTCGGAAAGGTCAGTTGCTGACTGAGAATATGAAGAATAACAGAAAAGGAAAGGCTGCTGCCCTCCTCAACAACCTGAAACACGACTCTTTTGGAATGCTAAGGTTCTTCTCTGACGAAAAGAACTTTGACGTGGACCAAAAGGTAAATCCCAAGAATGATCGCTGGATCTGTAAAGACCCCTCAGAGATACCTGTCGTGATGCACACGAAATTTCCTGCCTCCGTAATGGTCCTTGGCGTTATCAGCAGTGAAGGTGATGTCATGCCTCCCCATTTCTTTGAGAAGGGCCTTAGGATGAACGCTGACACCTACATCAATGTTCTGGAGACCGTTGTGAAGCCTTGGATGGAGATGGTGGCCGCAGGAAGGAAGTATGTCTTCCAACAGGACTCAGCTCCAGCCCATAAGGTAAAAAAGACACAATCGTGGCTGACACTTAACGTCCCTAGTCACTGGGGTCCTGATATTTGGCCCCCTAATTCTCCAGATTGCAATCCCCTCGACTACTATGTATGGGGCGTTGTTGAGAGAGATGTCAACAAAGCTCCTCATACCACCATCCAGTCTGTCAAGAAAGCAGTTCACACGGTGATGACCCAAATGGACAAGGTCATCGTCGCCAAGGCCTGTGCTTCATTCCGCACTCGCCTCGAGACTGTTGTAGCTAATAATTAAAACTACATTGAATAAATAAAAACTATATCCTTTTATCTACTTCTGTGTCAAATTTCATTCGGATATTTTAATTTTTACTTGCAAAAAATTTCAGTTAAAATACCATTGTTGAAATTCCCAATTTACCTGGTACACCCTGTATATATAAAATTGAATGTCTGTCTGTGTGTACTCTATAGATTCAAAAACTATACATCCAATCGCCGTGAAATTTTGGGATATTATTAGGTAAATCCCTGGGAAGGTTTTTGAAAAATAATTTCTTGAATATCTTGAATATCCTTAGAGTTATTTGCAGATATGTAGATTTAACTCGCAAGCAGCGCCCCCATTGCGACGATGTTAACAAGTTTTTTTATCTATAAGTTTTATTATCACTAAGTTTATTATCTTAAATATTGTGGCGTAGAAATCAAGCCTTGAAATATCCTAAGATGTAAAAGTATTTATTGATGACGTCACAGCGACGAGTCGACAATTATTAACAGGTCAGCCCAAAACTATCTACCGCTAGAGAATCTTAAGCAAGCAAGCAAAGAAATATTTTAAAGATGATTTCACAAATACAGATTAATATATATTTTTATAATCTGTTGAATATATTTTCATTGAATAATATTAAATTAAATAATAAAATATTTCTTCGCCACATAGCCTCCTCCTATAAAGAAAATCGACCCGATGCTCAGAAGGAGACTTACATCCTCAGTCTCAAGGCTCGAGAACGGGTGATAGGGCCTGAGATCTCTTCGCGGGTCTGTGGTTGTTGTGTTCGTTCAGTGGGGATGTCTTCTTCCTGGAAGTTTGTCGAGTCATCTTCTGGATCCTCTTCTAGCTGGTCCTCTGGGTTTAAATAAGGTTTCATCCTACAAATGTGAACTAAATCTTTTGTTTTACGACGACCTTGCTGGTTTCCGAATGTTTCAACTTCATAGGTCACATCAGATATTTTTCGGGTTACTTTGTATGGGCCGAAGTAACGTCTCATTAGTTTTTCCTTCTATTTTAATGTCTATGTAATTTTCTTTTAATTCTAATGTAGTCGATAAGGGAGGATTTATAAATTTTGCGGCCTTACCTCCAAAATAGGACGCATCTTCTAGTTTTCCTGACGGGAACGGCGAGGCGACTGGCTGGGTCTTCTATCAGGAGACGAATATTGTCCTTTTCGGCCAGTGTAAGGAGAGGGGCTTCAGTAGCGGCGTCTATTTTCTCTTGGCAGGTCGTCGTTGGGCTCTTGGCTGCTCCGAGAATTATAGAATGTTCTAGGCTCTAGCCTATCTCTCTGTTTGTGATTCCAAGTTTGTTCTCCTTCATATTCTCTCTTCCTGTCACGGCAGTAGCGCACGACGTGGCCAGGGCGTCCGCAGTGGAAACAGATTGGCTTACCTTCCGTGGTTCGCCATTCGTTGGTATCGCGTCTTCCGTTTACTTGTTTCGGCTGCTGCGGTCTAGGTTGGAACTCGTACCTAGGGCTTGGTAATGGCCTTGGCGCTCTATTTTGAGGGAAACTTCTAGAAATTGGCGCAATGGTTTTTTCAATTTCTTGCTGCACCATATGTTCAATTGCAGAAATTTCTGGTTCTTCTCGAGGAGAGGCTAATGCTCGCTGTACCTCCTCGCAAACCATTTGCCTAATCATAGATGACAGATCTGCTCTGTCATCATGATCACTGAGAGACGCCACATTTGGTAGTCGCTCGTACCTGGTTGGGGTCACTCGCTTACAATGTAGCGCTTTAATGCGGCGACACTCGGTGACGAATTGTTCAGTGGTATGTGCATCTCTTGGGAGAAGTGCCTGGTAGAGCTCCTCTGCTATCCCTTTCATCAAATGGGATATTTTATCTTCCTCATTCATATGAGGGTCTACCTCTTTGCAGAGGCGCAGGACGTCTTGAATATAAAATTCGGTGCTTTCACCTTTTAATTGTGCGCGAGTTTTTAAGGTTTTCTCTGCTCGTAACCTCAAGTTTTCGTTTTTTCCGAAAACTGATTTCAACTGGGACATGAACTCCGTCCATGTTAGGATGCTCTCCTCATTGTTTTCAAACCATTTGAGAGCAGTGCCGGTTAAATAAAAGTAAACGTTGGCGAGACAAAGTGTTTCATCCCATTGGTTATGCTTCGCCACACGTTCGTACTTTTTCAACCAGTTATGGGGATCTTCAGCACCCTCACCAGAGAACATTGAGGGGTTTCTAGTTAGATGTTGTATAAAAAATGAACCTACCTGATTTGTTGTTTCTTTCTTGATGGTCATGGTTGTTTCTTCTTGCTCAACCGAATCAATTTTACGTTTTTTTCTGAATGGGTATCGATCCAGCTTCTTCACCAGTTGTGGCGTAGAAATCAAGCCTTGAAATATCCTAAGATGTAAAAGTATTTATTGATGACGTCACAGCGACGAGTCGACAATTATTAACAGGTCAGCCCAAAACTATCTACCGCTAGAGAATCTAAAGCAAGCAAGCAAAGAAATATTTTAAAGATGATTTCACAAATACAGATTAATATATATTTTTATAATCTGTTGAATATATTTTCATTGAATAATATTAAATTAAATAATAAAATATTTCTTCGCCACAATATTATTTATCAAAAGTAAAATTTTCTACCTATTAATTGCGCACAAGTCAAAGTTAGTTTTTATCATTTATCTACAACAAGCATGTCAAACTCGCGGCCCGCGGGCCTCATGAGGCCCACAACGAATAAATTTGCGGCCCACCAGACAATATATTTTAATTTAAAAAAATTTATAAATTAAAAAAATAATAATAAAAATTTGTAGCCTAATTTTTAAAAATTGTAATTATACATAATTTATTTATTAATAACGGACCACTGGTCGCCATACATAAGTCGTAAGTTTTGATAATATTATACCTACATACATAACGTATGTACATCGCCATAAGCATTGTGTGCCTTAAAGTTTAAAGAAAATATTCTTTCGAAGTACTAGAAAAAAAAAATTTAAGTTACGTTCAATAATTTGTGCAGTTATTCTGTGTCTGTGGTAAGTTAAAAAATATTAATTTTTTAAAAAAATTTAAAATATTAATTAAAACGTTTTATTATTTTGTGTTAGCGATTACTATTTTTTTTTTCAGACCTTTGTATTCAATATGTCTTCATCAAAACCAAATGGCAGTAAAACTAAACGAAAAATAGCTGACGAACATAGGAATTTTCAAGAAAAGTAGGAATAAGAGTATTTTTGCTCTGAAGTAAAAGATAAAATCATCTGCTTGATATGTAATAATGCTATTAGTGTACCAAAATTATATAACATTAAACGTCATTATGAACAACATAAATCAATATATGATACCTACGAAGGTCTAATGAGACAAGAAAAGTTAAAAGAGTTCAAGTTGGGAATGAAAAAACAACAGTTTATGTTTACTAAAGTATCACAAGAGAGTGAAGCGGCGGTGCATGCAAGCTACGTTTTATCGGAGATGATAGCTAAACACTCAAAACCTTTTACTGAAGGTGATTTCATCAAGGAATGTTTAATTAAAGCTGCATAAATTGTTTGTCCTGGAAGTTTGACGACGTTTCAAGCAATATCTTTGTCTCGAAATACCGTTGTGGAAAGAGTTACTGATATGGCCAGAAATTTAAATGATCAGATAAAAGAAAAATCATCTTGTTTCGAAGCATTTTCCATTGCCTGTGATGAGAGTACGGACATTGGGGGCGTAGCTCAGTTAGCTGGTTTTTTTTTTTCGAGCTTGCGACACGGATTTCAACATTTTTGAGGAATTATTGGAACTAGTACCGATGCATGGCACTACTACAGGAGAATATATATTTAATTGCGTTTATGATCTTTCTGCAAAAATACAATTTACCTCAATCAAAATTGACTTCTGTAGCAACAGATGGAGCTCCTTCAATGACTGGAAAAACCAACGGTTTCGTAGCATTACTGCGAAAAAAACTAAGTGAAATTTCTGATGGTTCCAATATTCATCATACGCATTGCATTATACATCAGGAAGTATTATGTACGAAGGTAATAAAAATGGAAAATGTGTTGACACCTATCAAAAAATTCATCAATTTCATAAGATCTCGAGGTTTAAATCAGCGACAGTTCTCTCTGTTCTTAACTGAATTAGAAAGCGAATATTCAGGTTTTTATCATACTATACCGAGGTACGTTGGCTATCATGCTCCAAGGTTCTCAAACAATTTTGGGACTTGAAAGAAGAAATATGTCAGTTTTTAATAACCAAGAATCAAGACATCACTTTGTTTTCTGATCAAGTATGGTTGCAAGATTTTTCCTTCATGGTTGACATAACAAAACACTTGTCGGATTTAAATTTGAAACTGCAAGGAAAGGATCAGATCATCACCAACATGTGTGACCAAGTTAAGGAATTCAAATGTAAGCTAGTTCTTTGGGAAAAGCAGTTGAAAAACGAAGATTTAATGCACTTTCCGACATGCAACATGTACAAATCAAGTTTAGGTGAAACTGCATCGTATCAAAAATATGCGGCAAAAATTTTAAGTCTTAGAAATGAATTTGAAACAAGGTTTTCTGATTTCAAATCTTTGGGAGGCAAGTTTACTTTGTTTTCTTCGATTTTCTAGATAAATATAGAATCAGTACCTAATCATATGCAAATGGAGGTAATAGATATCCAGTGCGATTCAGATTTAAAGGCAAAATTCATTGAAGTTGGCGTTTCTGAATTTTACAAATATTTGCCAGCCAGATTTGAAAACACTCGAAAATTAGCATATGAAATTATGTCCATGTTTGGAAGTACTTATCGGTGCGAGCAGTTATTTTCATTTATGAAAGGAAATAAATTTCCAATCAGATCGAGAATTACTGACGTTCACCTTGGATCAGCTTTAAAATTAATCACTGCGAACAAGATTTCCCCCGAAGTAGGAAAGATGGTAGCAGAAAAGAGATGCCAAATATCAGGGAGAAAATATTAACTTTACTTTCTTTTTTCTTATTAGTATTTTTTAAAATAAACCTACATAAATGTTACTATAAAAATTTAATTACTTGTTTTCTTTTTTTTGCGGCCCACATAATCTTATTACTTTTTTATTTGGCCCGTGTTAGGATTTGAGTTTGACATGCTTGATCTACAACATATATTAAACGATTAGCAACTCTTAACAATTGGTTTATACGAATAAAAATAAAACGATAAGAGGAGCTTCTTTTATAGTTTTATTTTTATTCCTACAACATATATATTGGGAGAATAGATAAAATGATGATTTTGTAATGTAGAAAATTAGGAAAGACAAAATTCAGGATGACAAGGAAATTTATTTGAGACAAGAATAATGATACAATTCCAAGGCAAGATACTATTCCTTTAACTTCCAAATACCGAGGGAACCAATTAATATTGATTTTATTCAACTTATCGAGTATTTTTCAAGGGACCGGGAAAAAATTTTCACTTTATCGAGAGATTCAAATTTACGAGTTTCAAATTATCAAAATATATCTTTTTTTTATAAGTTTATAGAGAATTGTTTTAACAAATGTTCGTTAGACAAACCTTTACTCGGCTAAAACCCGGGCGAAGCCGGGTAAATCCGCTAGTTTATATATAAATATATATATGTGAAAATACAATAAAGAAAATAAAAACATAATAATAATAAATAAAAATATCATGTGTTGATATTAAAAACAAAGTAAGCATATCCTGACCAAGAGCACATGTGCTTTTCAGAAGGCAGAGCGCCATCTGGTGGAACAGAAATCAACTAAACATTGATTTAGCCTGTTCCCTGATATTTGACCAACCCAATTTCTTGATAAATCAAGAAAAGCCATCCACGAACGCGTTTCGCGCTGTTGGCGCTCGTCATTTATATATAAATATATATATGTGAAAATACAATAAAGAAAATTTTAAAAATAATAATAAATAAAAATATCAGGCGTTGATATTAAAAACAAAGTAAGCATATCCTGACCAAGAGCACATGTGCTTTTCAGAAGGCAGAGCGCCATCTGGTGGAACAGAAATCAACTAAACATTGATTTAGCCTGTTCCCTGATATTTGACCAACCCAATTTCTTGATAAATTAAGAAAAGCCATCCACGAACGCGTTTCGCGCTGTTGGCGCTCGTCATTTATATATAAATATATATATGTGAAAATACAATAAAGAAAATTTTAAAAATAATAATAAATAAAAATATCAGGCGTTGATATTAAAAACAAAGTAAGCATATCCTGACCAGGAGCACATGTGCTTTTCAGAAGGCAGAGCGCCATCTGGTAGAACAGAAATCAACTAAACATTGATTTAGCCTGTTCCCTGATATTTGGCCAACCCAATTTCTTGATGAATCAAGAAAAGCTATCCACAAACGCGTTTCGCGCTGTTGCCGCTCGACAGCGTGGAGCAGGCTGTAAAACTGGGACCAAAAATATTAAATTGAAGAGGGGAGAACCAGTTGCACCCGTCTGCCAGCCATTGTAGTCGAGCCAGAATTCAGCGCTCAAATACCTTGGCTATGGTGTTAAGAAGAGAAATGTAACGGAATCTTTCCAGGGGGTTGTATGCTGTGCTATCTGGTTTGGAGACTAAAAGGCCAATTTTCCAGGGTGAAGGAAAAGTTCTTGGTAAAAGGTTCTGCAAGTAATTTTTGTAGAGGTGGACCGTAAAAAAAAAATATATGAATTTATCAAAATCAATTAAATTAAATGCATTATTATGGTCACACACGCAATGGTTAAATAATATTAAATATATTACATGGTTAATGAAAAAAATAATGTTGAGTTTATTTTTCAAAATAGTTTGATTTTATTTATGCAAATATTATTTTTATATTGTGGAAAGTTTATATATATTGTTACATCAATTTTAATGCGTCTTACATTTATTCAAAATATTCTATGATATTTAATATTTATTTAAAACAGAATAATCAGATTATCATAATTCCTTTTTATAGTTCCATTCATTTTGTAATATTTATATATAGTGTACATTATCTTGATTGGTTATTGGAGCGAGAGTAGATAAGATACGATAAACCGAAGATTGCTGTTGAAAATAATATTTAGTGTTAAACACAATGAAGGGA
Source organism: Cordylochernes scorpioides (assembly GCA_030710605.1). Classification (NCBI taxonomy): domain Eukaryota; kingdom Metazoa; phylum Arthropoda; class Arachnida; order Pseudoscorpiones; family Chernetidae; genus Cordylochernes; species Cordylochernes scorpioides. The sequence continues at coordinate 61,810,806 of CP092878.1, forward strand.
GCTAAACATAAGGTTGAAATGGACAGCGAATCGTCTCTTTTACAAAGAGAAGGAAGCGTGAAACGCCCGCGTATTGGTGAGCCTTCTTGCAACTTCGAATTTAACCAGATCAAGGCTATCCATCAGAAGGCTACAAGAAAAATGACTGACGTAGCAAAGTCGAACGGCATGACCACAGAACAACTTCAGTCAATGCTATCCCTGATGGGATGGGCTCTAAAAGGAACTGAGGACATAATACTTGATGTATACAAGGGGATAAATCACGCCAAAGAACATCAAATCCTCAAGGAGAAACCCTACATAAACGTCACAGACAAGCCGAATGTCACAAAACCGATCCCACTCACAAAAAAAACAGCAGACCAAACCCGCCCCAAAATTTTTCACAACCGCTTATGAATCACATGTAATCATATAGTCAGACAATCTATCCAAGGAAGCACGTGAAATTCTACGTGAAGTAAAAAAAGCAGATCCCTCAATCCTGATTTCCTCTGACGTGGCAGCCTCCCTCAATGGAAAAGGACGGCTGGTCATCCACACCAGAACCAATCAAGGTGCTTCGACTCTCGCGGCGAGATTTAAAGCTAATAAAAATATCCCCAATTCCTTGAAATGCACGGAAAGACCGATCATCCATCCCAGATTTTGCTTGTTCGGTGTAGAAAGATGCACAACCAACTACATGATCCTGGAAAGCCTCCAAAATAACGAGGATCTCAAGAACCTCTCCGGGACAAGAATGTTCAAGATTGCCCACCGTCCAAAAGACAACCATCATGGCTACACCACAGTCTTCCTCGAGGTTGACAACAAAGTGTCAAATTTCTTGGACCATCGTGGAAAAATCCCCATTGCAGGACTCATCCTACGGTACGAAAAAAGTATCTCCCTAAAACAATGTTACCGCTGCTGCAGCTTTGGCCACCGCGCTACAGCTTGCCCTGCTGTCCAACCCATCTGCTTCAAGTGTGGCACGGTCGGCCATGAGGGTCACTCTTGCCCAAACTCTTCTGCAAAATTCCATAATTGCTGCAAGAAGACCGGAGCAGTATTTGAGAAGTTAAGCCACTACGCCACAGCCCGGACTTGCCCTCTGGTGAAGGCCAAATTAGCTCAACTCACCCTAAATGACTAGATCCTTCAAAATTCTCCAAGCCAATCTCAGAAAATCACCTTCTGCAGTACTCGAACTCTCCAGCATAGCAGCAGAACAAAGAATAGATGCCATTCTGCTACAAGAAGTACCAAAGAATTTCAAATGGCCTTACTCAAATTTCGTCACCTTCATCCCCAATGATAACTACACCCCTGCGGGACTTGTTATTCGAGCAGACCTCAACCCCATCCCACTCAGCTCTAATGACCCCAACATTGTCACTGCCCTAATTCGATTAGGCAGCCAAGCGGTCGTCATTGCCTCAGCATACTGGCATAACAGTGCATCAGAAAATACTTTCCTACCAACTCTGGAACACACTCTAAATAGAATTCCCTTCCCGTGCATCCTTGGCATGGATGCCAATGCCCACTCTCCAACTTGGGGCAGCGGAGCCGTCCGCGACACTCGTGGAGCTAGTTTGGAGGCCTCCGCCTCACCAATGGGCCTACACTTTCTGGGTGGTCCAACACCTTATACCTGGTCCAACGGGGCCCTGCGCTCTTCCATAGACGTCACCCTAGCATCAAGCTCCCTCGCCATCCATGCCACTAGAGTTTGTCTCCAGGAGATGGCCTTCTCAGACCACCTCCCAATCCTTACCAATTTCTCAAATATCCTACCCTCGGAGCCCACCAGTTCGTGGGTCGAGTCTTCATGTCTGGAAGCAGCATTTGCAGCTTTCCTAGGGAACACCCTCCACCACGTGGTCTCACGCCTCCAGACCGCACTTACCCCAGGAGATATTGACGAAGCAGTTATTCTCCTCACCACCTGTCTCCAAGAGGCCTGCGATGCATCTATGAAGAAGAAGTCTAAGTCACCAAGACCATCAAAACCTTGGTGGAACAAAGAACTTTCTAAACTCCACAATATTGTGGTGGCTCTCCGCCGCTGCTCCCAAAACACCTTCTTTCCCACCAGGAGCTTCTTCAAAGGCCTTTACAGAGCCTGCCACAATAAACTCAAAGCGACTATAAGGCGAGCAAAGCGTCTATCCTGGATATCACTGTGCCAAGAGGTCTCCTCAGCCGCATGAAGCTCAATTCACCGCTATATCTCCAAAGGTCGGAGAGGCTCTTTAGGGCCACCTCTGCTCAAACACAAAGATGGTACCCCACTAACCTCAGAAGAAACCTGTCGAGAGGTACTTCAGAACTATTTTCCAACATATTGGACTGTGCCAAGACCAACAGTGGACTGGCTCCCAACCTTTAACCAAGAACCTGCTTTCACAGCGGCTGAAATCCTCCGCGCGATCCGACGATGTGAATGGAGAAAGTCCCCAGGTCCCGACACTCTTGGAGTCAGGTGCATACTCCTCGGTGGACCAGCACTGCATGAACTCTTATCGCAAATCTTCACCAAATGCCTGCGCCTCGGACACTCCCCAACCCTTTGGAAAGCTGGACTACTGGTTCTCATCCCCAAACAAAACTCCACCTCATCCAACCCACTGGACAATTACCGTCCAATTACTATGATCAATACATTAGCCAAAGTTTTTGAACGATGCATCCTAGCGAGGCTGCAATGGCTAGCAGACCAGCATGGCTGGTTCTCGTCCATGCAATTTGGCTTCGTCCCTGGGCGTTCGGCAGAAGGAGCTCTTGACTCAATCAACAACTTTATCAACGACGGCCTGAAGCACTGGAGAAAGACAGTGGCAATAAGCTTGGACATTAGCCATGCCTTCGACACGGTTCAAAGACATACCATCATTCAAGGCCTCTGGGACCTCAACTGTCCTGAAGCGCTTATACAACTCTCTGCAAGCTCTCTCAGAGACAGGAAAGTGATCTACCAAGCCTGGGACTCCACTCTCACCGCGCACACAGTACTGGGTGTTGCACAAGGGGCACCGCTAAGCCCCTTCTTTTTCAACATTGTAGCCAGGAAAGCTCTTTCCCTTCCAAAGCCCCAAAACTGCCAAATAATTTGCTTTGCAGACGACTTCACCTTGCTTTTCAGAGCTTTCCGTAGATTACAAACAAAGGAGATTAACAAATTTCTTAAAACTTTCAGCTTATGGAGTAAAGGGCATGGATTGACCTTTAATCTTAAGAAGACCCAGGCCTGCCTCTTTCATTGGAAATCCAAGCGTCCTAGTTACCAAAATATAAAATTCCTCGACCAGCCCATTTTAATCAACAACCATTAAAAAAATACTGGGCATAACTTTTGACACCACACGAACATTTGTTCGCGACTCGGACAACATTTTCAACAAAGGCAAATGGATGCTTCCTCGATTAATTAGCACAATTAGGGAACAATATGGACTCACTTACAGCTCAGGCCTGAAAATAATCAATATGGTTATCTCCCTGCTCTGCTCTACGGCTCGGGTGCTTGGGGCAAGAGAGTGTTCGACACCAATGGCACTCGCAAACTACGTAGTCTCCACTATGAATTCGCTAAAATTCTTATTAGGGGGGGGGGGCTGTATCCCCACAATTCCAGCTATCTCACTCACTGACGGCCCTCTATTGGACATTTCAATCAAGGATATCTGGCGTACAAGGAAGCATTAAAAATGGTCCTTTTGAGACACGTCCAGGGCCGAGCGCAGTCCACTATCCACCCCTTAGAAAACTACTTCAGTTTTCAAAGTCGCTTCCAGAAAATGCAACCATCATATACACCGATGGATCGCGGTCCCTCAAAGGCGTAGGCGGCGCAGTTTTTCTGCCACCCCCCTCCACTCCAATACAACTAAAACTCCATGATCTTTGCACCTCCTTCCAGGCAGAATTACTTGCTATCCTATACGCAACTAGAGCGATCCAGCTCATGCAAAGTTGCTTTGAACCCCAATATAGAAATTACGAAATATGACGGGACAGAAGACCCTCGCCTATGGATAGAATCCCTCGAAGAGATTGGTTTCCTCTACCATTGGGCAGACTACATAATCGCCCGTTATGCCGCCATGAACATGACGGGAAGCGCTAAAACCTGGTTAAATTTGCACAAAGCTAGTTTCACGAGTTGGGAAAATATTAAAATCCGCCTCATTCAGGATTTTTCTCTAGACGCGAATAAAGAAGAACTTAGAATGAAGCTCAACAGAATGCAACACTGGAATGAACCAGCAATCAGGTTCGCAGAAGACATCCTAGTGTTGTGCAACAAGGTGCAATGGAAGAAGAAACAAAAATTGACCTGTTATTGGAGGAATGAAAAAAGAGTACTCATTCGCGCTCTACCTGAACCCTCCTAAAACGACCGATGAACTTCTTGTCGTGTGCAAGAAAATGGATTATTTTGAAAAGAAGTATCGGGAACATGTGGAGAAATCCAGAAACCTATATAACGGTCCACGCATTTCTAGACCCCAACAACAATCGAGGTACGTGCCGCCGACTGCCACACGAAACTACCAGACCACTTCCAGGCCCCAAACCCCTGTTTCCAATAATTACAAGAACGACTCCCCTCCTACTCCCAGGCAGTATCGAAACAACTTTCCCCAGCCCTCTACCCCTAGACGTCCTTATAATCCAAACGTTGTGCCGAAACCAAACCTTCAGAGAAACGCCTACAATAAAAGCCAAGAAGTGAGTAAAAATAGGACGGAAGATGGAAGACCAAACTGCTTTAAGTGTAACAAGCCAGGGCACGTGGCCCGTTATTGTAGGGTTAAGTTTATAAGAATCCTAGAAGAGGATCCAACAGCTACCCAAGACAAGGTCGAAGAAGAAATCCGAATGGATAATGGAACTGAGAAGTCGAGACCTCTGCTCTACGCAGACGTAAGTAATAACACGTACTCAAGTATCCCTACAAGGAATAGATATGCCGCATTAGAAGATTCAAACTAAGCATCGCGCCTGAGTCCGTCAATCAAAGCAAGTCGACCATAAATGGAATTAAAAAGTTGGACCCCAAATATAAAATGAACATTAACGTGGATAGAATCGGTATCTGCGAAGCTTTGATTGATACAGGCGCCGATCTTTCAGTGGTCGACCTTAGTACAGCTCTCAATACAGGTCTTGAAATAATAAATCCTGATAAAATGTGCTCCGGACCCGATGGAAAAGAATTAGATATCGTAGGAAATATTATCTATATATATAAAAATGAATGTATGTGTGTGTGTTTGTCCTTTATGCCTGACCAAACCACTCATTGGAACGCCATGAAACTTTGGGAACTTATTTAGTATAGTACTGGGAAGGTTTCTGAAAAATAATTTCTAGAATATCTTGAATATCCTTAGAGTTATTTGCAGATTTGTAGATTTAACTCGCAAGCAGCGCCCCCATTGCGACGATGATAACAAGTTTTTTTATCTATAAGTTTTATTATCAATAAGTTTATTATCTTAAAGATTATTCATCAAAAGTAAGATTTTCTACCTATTAATTGCGCACAAGTCAAAGTTAGTTATCGGGTATTTTTCAAGGGACCGGGAAAAAATGTTTACTAGATAAAACGATGATTTTTTAATGTAGATAATTAGGAAAGACAAAATTCAGGATGACACGGCAATTTATTTGAGACAAGAATAATGATACAATTCCAAGGCAAGATACTATTCCTTTAACTTCCAATTACCGAGGGAACCAATTAATATTGATTTCATTCAACTTATCGAGTATTTTTCAAGTGACCGGGGAAAAAATGTTCACTTTATCGAGAGATTCAAATTAACGAGTTTCAAATTATCAAAATATATCTATTATTTTTTTTATAAGTTTATAGAGAATTGTTTTAACAAATGTTCGTTGGACTAACCTTTACTCGGGTAAAACCCGGGCGAAGCCGGGTACAACCGCTAGTTTTAAATATAAAATTTAATGACAAAACGATTACACATCAATTTGTGATAATGAGAACACATTTGCGAATATTTATACTTGGACGAGATTTTCTTAAGAAAATGAACGCAAAAATTGATTGTCAGCGTGAAATAATCAAATATGACTTGACAGGAAATCGTGACGTAATCATATATCAACATAAGAAATAAAAAGTGCAAAGGATGCCATTATACCGTAAATTTCTATTAAATTGATTAAGGCATTTGTAGAAGCAGAGGATGGCGAATACATCATCGAGGAGAACCATAAAATGTTTCGAACAAATGGACTTCGACTAGCGAGAAGTTTAATAAATGTTGCGAATAAGGAAACATATATCTGGATAACAAACCCTTACCCTCGACCATTAAAAATATTTAAAAACCAAACATTGTGCTTTGGAAGCCAGGAAGCCGAAGTGAATATTATGGAAGAAAGTGAACAAAAAGAGCATGAAGAACCTCAATTTCAGATAAACGAAAATTTGTCATATAAGGTAAAAGAGCAATTGAAACAAGTTTTGGAAAAGTACGCGGATTTGTTTTCGTCGGGATTAGGAAGATTCAACTTAGCGAAACATCGGATTGATACAGAAGGCGCGAAACCGATCAAACACAAGCCTTTTAGGGTAAGCGCGAAAGAGCGAGAAATCATAAAAGAGCAAATTGATGAAATGCTCAGAGACGGCATAATCAGACCATCCTCGAGTCCATGGTCCTTCCCCGTAATATTGGTCAAGAAGCGAGATGGTAAGTACAGATTCTGCGTTGACTACAGAAAATTGAATGATGTAACAGTGAAGGATGTTTACCCAATTCCCAGAATTGAAGTATTGGACACACTTCAGGGATCCAAATACTTTTCAGCAATTGACCTTAATCAGATATCAGTAGGGAGGATAAAGATAAAGAGCAGCCTTCACTACAGCACATGGCCTATATGAGTTCAACGTAATGCCCTTTGGACTATGCAATGCCCCTGCTACATTTGAGAGGAACATGGAAAATATGCTTGGTAATCTTAGATGGCAAATTTGCTTATGTTATCTAGATGACGTAATCATTTATAGCTCGGATTTTTCAACACATCTCAAAAGAATAGAAGCTGTTTTGAGATGTTTTCGCGAGGCTAATTTAAAATTGAACAACAAAAAATGCCAATTTGCTTTCGAAGAACTGGAGATTCTTGGCCATATAACTAATCAACATGGTATAAAACCAGCGGAGCATAATATCAAGGCTATTAGAGATTTTCCTCTACCCAAAAAGATAAAAGAAGTTCAATCATTTTTAGGAATGTGTTCATATTATAGAAAATTTATCAAAGGTTTTTCGAAAATTGCCGATCCATTAACCAGTCTTATAAAAAGAATGTACCTTTTACCTGGACAGAAAATAAAGAAAAAACAATTCAAACCCTTAAAGTAGCATTAATAAATCCCCCAATATTAGGGCACTTTGATCCGAATGCAACTACTTACATTCATACTGACGCATCTAACATCGGCTTGGGTGCAACATCAGTCCAAAAGTTCGGCGATGAAGAAAAGGTGATCTCATATTTAAGTCGAACACTGAGCAAACCTGAACAAAATTATTCGACTAACGAAAAAGAATGTCTAGCTGTTGTGTGGTCAATTGCCAAGTTACAACCCTACCTATATGGAAGGCACTTTAAAATCGTAACTGATTATCGTGCACTATGCTGGCTTAAGAATCTGAAAGATCCGATTAGCACGATGGGCACTGAAGATTCAGGAATATATTTTCGAAATTATACACAAATCCGGTAAAAAACATCTGGACGCTGATGGTCTATCTAGAGGACCCTTACTGGAAAATGAATGGGACGAAGATTATGAAAGACTATTTCTGAATCAAATAATAGACGAAAAGGATGATTTTACTGAGAAAATTAAAGAGAACCTTAGTGGAAACAAGCGTTTAATTACACAGAACTTTAAAGAAGAAAATGGGTGTCTCTACAAGAAAAATCCAAATCCTGAAGGTAGGGCATGGTTGCTGGTAGTGCCAAAGAAGAGAAGGAAGGAAATCATGAGTGAATAGCACAACCATATGCTGAATGGCCATCTGGGCGTCGCCAGAACCACTTACCGATTGAAGAATAAATACTATTGGCCTTCCATGCTGAAAGATGTTTCCGAATTTGTAAAGACGTGTCACCTTTGTCAAAGTAGGAAAGGCTCAAACCAATTACCATCTGGACTACTACAGCCCATTCCCCCAGCCAACTTTCCTTTCGAAAGAATTGGAATTGAATTTGTTGGTCCATTTCCATCTACGAAAAACAGGAAAAAATTGGTAATCGTGCTGACGGACTACTACACTAGATATGCAGAAACAAGAGCAGTCTCGGAAGCAACAGTGAAAGAAGTTTCTAAATTTCTAGTAGAAGATATTTTTCTCTGGCACGGAGCCCCACAATATCTTATTAGTGACAGGGGCTCTCAATTTACCAGTAATTTAATGAAATAGGTGATGAAAATGTGCAAGATTAAACATTGATTCACAACGAGCTATCATCCCCAGACTAATGGATATGCCCAGTATGTATGTGAACTGATCATAAGAATTGGGACGAAATACTCCCATTTATCACTCACGCTTACAATACTACAATTCAGGAAACCACAGAATATTCTCCCTTTTTACTGATGTTTGGAAGAGAACCCACGTCTCTTTTGGACGGCAGGAATATCTCGTTGGACATTGACAAGGATTATGATGAATACATAAAACATCACTTAGACAATACAGTATAGACAGAACAAGAAAATTTGTTATTAACAACACAATAAAGACTCAAGAAAGAATGAAAAAGAACTATGACAAGAAACACATGGAAAGAAGCTACAAACCAGGAGAATTAGTAGCAGTTTGGACACCAATTAGGAAAATAGGAAAGTGTGAGAAACTTCTGAGAAAATATTTTGGTCCATATAGAATATTAAAGATGTCTAGCGTCAATTATCTAATAGAACCGAAAGATAATCCGGGCCAAGACCCTCTGATAGTTCATGTTTCAAGAATCAAGCCTTATTATGAGAGAATGGATGAGGTCATTCACGAGGACGTGACAACCTCTGGAGAGGGGGAAGTGTTACATCAATTTTAATGCGTCTTACATTTATTCAAAATATTCTATGATATTTAATTATATTTAAAACAGAATATTCAGATTATCATAATTCCTTTTTATAGTTTCATTCTTTTTGTAATATTTATTGTACATTATCTTGATTGGTTATTGGAGCGAGAGAGGACCTAGACGAGGATGGCGGATCACGACCTACGAGGAAGACCACGAATAAATAAACACAATAACGTTGGAAGGTAATTTATTTTTGTTTACTTTTATTTATTTACTTTTATTCATTTGCTTTAAATATGGAAACCCGCTCGGGAAACGTATATAACACCAAGAAGGAAGAAACCAAGGTCGACGACCCTGCAACTTGGTGCAACAATATATATATATATATATATATATATATAAATAGTTGTATAGTTTTATAGTTAAGTTTTCTATTAAAATTATCTTCATTATTTTGATTATTTAAATTCAAATTATAAAATTTGTAAATTGTTATTATTTAGTATAGATAGAGAGAAAAAAAAAGTCCTTTACTTCTAAAACATCATCTAGTTAATTATATATTTATAATTAATAACAATAAAATTTAACAACGTAACGTCTTTTGCATCGGCTTTTACACGTCATTTAGACATACTCTATCCTATATATAGAATAATAGAAGTGAGAATATATATAATATTATAAATTTTAGTAGTTAGAGAAAAGAGAGAAAGACAGAACCATGCACTTTTAATCAAACTAATAATAAGAAAACAAAAAGTTTTGTAAAGAAGGTAGATAAGATTGTTAGTATATATATATATTTTTTTTATAATTTTATATTTTATCCTTTTTTTTTTAAATGATTTTTTAAATTTTTTTTATTTTAAAATATGAATATAAATAGTTGTATTTAGTAATATATCTATACTATGAATTAACTTTTGTTATAAGTTTGGTTATTATGTTTTGAAACCCTAATGGTAGACCAAACATATACAAAAAAATTTAAATTGGAGTAATTATTGGAAAAAGAGATCTGCTGAACCGGGAATTCTCAAATAGAAGTTCAGCGACATTTCATCCCTTCTCTATTATGTCATAGATCTCTTTTCAACCGGATTTTATGTGTTAATATAAAGTTACTTCAGTGAAACATTTATATGAACAGATATAACAAATATAAGTGTTAACAAATTACAACTGTGAACCTACCTCGTCCGCGACGCCTTCAACTGTAAACATCTATTTCTGGATGACACATGTTGTGGGGGGGGACAAAATTAGACCGCTTATTCTGAAGTTTTAGAACAACAAGACATCCAAAGAAGAAAAAAAAGATAGTTAAGGGAAGAAATCCAAACTTTATAATCTTTACAGCCAGCTATATTAATATAACTGATTCAAAACTTATTCATCTTTCAATATTCCTTTAAAAAGGCAAATTATTAGAGTTTAATAAAGCTATTAATTGTGAAAATTCATTTTTATTTAATTTCCATTTTCCTCCCCAGAAATTGGAGATTAAACAAAATAACTCTATACAATATTACTTTAAAAATCTTGTGAAAAAATCTTTAAATCAGCTATTTAATTTAAGTTTAACTAATTGTTAAAGATTATAAATTTGTATTAGTTATTATTGAGAGAAATTATAGAAAGTTGATTTAATAAATGGATACTTCCATTTTTTTTTAAGTATTTTATAATTGATATACTGTTGAAATATTTTACTTGTCTGATACTAAATTTGTTTTTAATAAATTCCATGTTTAAATGGAATCTACTTGATATGATTTATCATTCTTATCAGTTTGCTCCTTGAGTTTTAAATGTGGAATCACTGTTATATTTTTGTTATATAGTTTTTACACTATATATATATATATGTGTGTGTGTGTGTGTGGTAATTTAAGAATCATAAACCACTGTGTAAATACTCACCATCTCTTCTTACACCCCCTACTCTAATATGGACTTTTAATCATGGTACCCAATCCTCCTTTAATCAATTTAACTTTGTATGTATCGTTTTTATGTGTTCAATTAAATAAAGAGGTACATCTAGAGGGAACGTAGAAACCAAAAGGGCTTACCCCGCAGATAATGAGGTCAATCGCCCCGACACGCGGCGCCAGACGTCCGATAACGTAACAGGGTTTATACCGCAGACAATGAGGCCAATCGTCCCGACGCCATGGCACCAAACGTCCAATGACGTAACAGGGCTTACCCGCAGCCAATGAGGTCAACCGCCTCGACGCCACGGCGCCAGACGTGCGGTGACGTAAGACTTGAGCATATAAAAAGGGCTTGCCCCGCAGCCAAAGTAGTCAGTCAGTTCAGCAGACGCAAGATAGCAGACAGCAGTAGCAGACAGATCGTTAGTAAGTGGCCCGCCGGCCGCAACTTGGTCTCTGCGTTCCCTCTCTCTGATGCCTCGGTTTCCCCTGTGATTCGTCTCTGTGTGCTTTACCACTCACCACCATCACGACTGCGCAATCGTCATCTTTCCCCACGACTCAATACAATAGACCAGACTACCGAAATACCACATATATATAGTATATTTTAAACTGTATGACACTTTTTGCATATTTAACATATCTTACAATTAGTTAAAGCCGATACCTTATAATATCCTACCTTCTATTAAAATGTACACAGTTTCTATTTGCTACCACCCTCATATTTTGTATATATGCTATATATATTTATTAATAATACCTGTAAACCCCTATTTGTATATAAAACTAAAAATGTTGACCTCAAAATAAAGATCCAAAGAGAGAGCAGTCAGCTGGTGGCAGGGACAGAGGGGAGGAAAAGCCAACGCCCAGCTCATGTGGGGCACCCAGGGACTCTTTATAGACGACCCCTGAAAAGAAGACAGGTTTTGGCAGGGGGTCAGCAGATGTTCTGGAGGGTGGCCATCGAAAGACGGCTGCTGTCTTTCACACACACTCTCTCTCTCCATGTCTCGGTGATAGCATCCAAGTTTGTGTCATGGCCTCTACCTCTGTCCCGTGGGCTGTCCCCGATCCCTCTATGTGCTAACATTTAGCCCTGCCTCTGCTTCTTGTTGTCCGCATGTGGGAAGATCATCAACACTCGCCTCACGTACACGACTACCAGCTTATACATACGTCGACATTTGCAACAATATTACATATATATATACAGGGACATACACACGCACATATACTTATTGCATGCCTTTTTGAAAAAAAAAAATAAAACAAATATAAGATAAACTCTTTGTGTGGTATTTTAAAAGTTTTTATCCACACTACCAGAAAAAAAATTTAGCATTTAAAACAAAATAGTTTATTTAGATTGATCCCTTTATTTTATTTCGTCTCATTTTACAGGTGTTACATTCGAGCACAGCTCGCAAGTCACCTTGTCCTGGCTATTTACACATGGCGAGTTGGTGGAGTAGAGGTGGTCCCCCTAGGCCTTGCAGGAAGGCAGCTGTTGGGCGATGAGCTCTTGACTAAGTGTCAGGCCGGGTCGTCGGAATAGGGGATTGATATCTCCTTTATTTTGTAGAATATCTTGTATGGTTGGATTATTTGAATTTTGCATTTGAAGGTATAATTTCTTAACGGGGAAGTTTGGTACATATCTTCTAGATCGGGTTGGTTCAGGTCCTCCTTCAGTATATTGTATGATAGGTTGAATGGAGCTCCTATACTTGTCCGATGGCAGATTCTCATAAATGCGTTTATCCTAATAGCGAGAAATAACCGCGTGTCCCGAGCATATCAAGTAGGAAAAACACAAGAGACTTCACGATTAAGCCACGATACAGTTTAAGGCTGCATGAGTAAAATTAATCCAAAATAATACGTGCAGGCAATGGTCTCCTAAGGTACACTATGGCAATATTGCTTTGTATATGTCAGGGATGTCTATATGTCTATTAATGCTCTTATGTCTTAAAGAGAGCAACGCCTCGACGACCAATCTTTTGTATTTGCTCTTGATATCTGAGTAATATGCCTGTGGATGAGAGGTATCAAAAGAATGTCCTGTCTGTTGGATGTGTTGCACTATGAGAGATCTGGGTTCACTGTTTCTAACGTTTCTGTGGTGTTCTTCTATCCTATCCTTAATTCTTCGGCCTGTCTCTCCTATATACAAACTGTTGCAATCTGAGCATTTTAAGGAATACACGGAGTTTGTAAGAAATGGTAGGGTAATGGGAAAACTGTTTTGGGTGATGAGGTTCCTAACTATTGTTTCTAATTTAGGAGTGTTGGTGTAATAGGTGCGGATTCCGTACTTGTTTTTTAAGTGTCTAGAGATGTTGGTACTATAGTTAAAGTATGGAATGATGCAAGTCGATCTATAAGTCTGACTATTAAGTTGCTGTTGGGGATTGTGAAAATGTCGGAGAATGAAGTTTCTGGGGTAACCTGAGTTCATTAGGTGTTTAATCACATTTTGGGTCTCTATTTGTTTAAATTCAGATGTTGAGCAGTGAGTAAAAATACGTTTCGAAAGAGTTTTGACAGTATTAATTTTATGGCTGAGGGGGCAGTATGAGGAATAGTGTATATAGGAGGGATGAAAGGAGGGCTTATAGTGTACATTGGTGATATATCTGCTATTTTGTTTAGTAATCATGATATCTAAGAAAGCTAAGGAAAAATTGTTTTCTTTCTCTACTGTAAATTGGATGTCCGGAAATAGTGAGTTTAATTTGATATGTATACTGTCCAAGGATTCTGTTTTGACTATGCAGAAAATATCGTCTATGTATCTAAACCAAGAGTGAATATCTGCTGGGAAATGGCCTGTAATTAAACTATCTACTTTTCGCATAACTATTTCAGAGAGTGGTGAGGACAAAGGGCTACCCATGGGAGTGCCCTTGGATTGCCTGTAATATCGTTTATCAAAATTGAAGATACTGTTGCTTAGACAGATCGATATTAAGGTGGTTAACTTAGATATCATATCTGCTGTATACCCGTGCGACCGGAGAAATTCTGTGGTGCATCCTAAGATAAGGGAGTGGGGGAGACTGGGGTATAGATTGATGACATCAAAAGAGATCATAAGACTATTAGGGACAACCGGGAATTGTTGTATATGGGCTAAGAAATTAGGTGTGGAAGAGATGGACATCGAGGCGGCGCCCTGTATCGTGGCTTAATCGTGAAGTCTCTTGTGTTTTTCCTACTTGATATGCTCGGGACACGCGGTTATTTCTCGCTATTACTTTTCTAACTGATTGGCTGATACGTTTGTTTTTGTATATAAGCTGATTTTTGTCAATATGGATATGTATATAAGATGCAAGATCAGTCAGATATGATGTCCTGAAGAAGGGTTATTAGCCCGAAAGCTCGCCTTTATTAAAACTAATAAGATACGCATCCTCGCATGCTTTGATTCTATTACTTATATTCTTCAGAGGATTTCAACCTACTTTATATTGATTATAGTTATTCGTTTACACCTGATGCAATCATGAATCCTGAACTCGATTACTACAAGAAATTGATCCGATTTAGATCGCTGGCATTGGCAAGATGGAGGAAACACCTGGAGTTCAACAAAACTTGTGAATTACACAACTTCATCCCGCCTTCCCTCAGAATCAAGGACCCCGTCGGAAACCTTTACTCAAGGATGGCCATAGGTGATACCCAAGTCAAATTACTACGAGCCCGAACTAAGGGTTGTTACTCAAAAATCCGCATATTGTCAAAAACCGTCAAAGAGCTCATTTGTATATTATCACAACACATCCCAGCACAAAATATGGCAGAATTACTAATAGGCATCACTAGTGAAATAAAAACCCAAGACTCAATGCTAGACACCAGACACCGCAATAAGCTCTCATTCTGGTCCAAGAAATACAAAGTATGCCTATCTCCCCAAGATCAGCAGCATTCAATTTTGAATTTATCTAGCTTTGTACCTTCCTCAGATCAGGCCAGCATACTTTCAAAAGGCCTTAATCTCATTAATAGCAGGAATAGAGTCATCCATCATGGGCCTGAACATACATGATAAGCATTCAATTAGGAACCACGTCATATCTGTCTTAAACTGTCCTACAAACAACCCAGCCAATAGCCATCAAGCCAACCAGATTATAAGAACACTGTCCAAAAATAATAACATAGTTATCACAAGATCGGACAAGGGATCTAGAACCGTCATTATGAACACTACGGACTACATCTCAGGAATGAATCAAATATTGAACAACTCGGATGTATTTACCCCGGCCACAGCGGAAGAACAAATTGTCTCGAATTCCAAGTACAAAAAAGAACTTAGGACCCTATGTAGGAATAAGATTATAACAACAGATGAACTCCAAGGTTTCCTTTCGAATCTGCATGGTCAGACCTATATCTACGGCCTCCCTAAGGTACATAAGATAAATATCCCCCTTAGACCAATAGTAGCCTTTCACCTCTCCCCACAGCCCCGTTAGCTCAGTACTTAGCTAAGATAATCATACCCATACTTAAAGAGGGCGCCGCCTCGATGTCCATCTCTTCCACACCTAATTTCTTAGCCCATATACAACAATTACCGGTTGTCCCTAATAGTCTTATGATCTCTTTTGATGTCATCAATCTATACCCCAGTCTCCCCCACTCCCTTATCTTAGGATGCACCACAGAATTCCTCCGGTCGCACGGGTATACAGCAGATATGATATCTAAGTTAACCACCTTAATATCGATCTGTCTAAGCAACAGTATCTTCAATTTTGATAAACGATATTACAGGCAATCCAAGGGCACTCCCATGGGTAGCCCTTTGTCCTCACCACTCTCTGAAATAGTTATGCGAAAAGTAGATAGTTTAATTACAGGCCATTTCCCAGCAGATATTCACTCTTGGTTTAGATACATAGACGATATTTTCTGCAGTCAAAACAGAATCCTTGGACAGTATACATATCAAATTAAACTCACTATTTCCGGACATCCAATTTACAGTAGAGAAAGAAAACAATTTTTCCTTAGCTTTCTCAGATATCATGATTACTAAACAAAATAGCAGATATATCACCAATGTACACTATAAGCCCTCCTTTCATCCCTCCTATATACACTATTCCTCATACTGCCCTCTCAGCCATAAAATTAATACTGTCAAAACTCTTTCGAAACGTATTTTTACTCACTGCTCAACATCTGAATTTAAACAAACAGAGACTCAAAATGTGATTAATCACCTAATGAACTCAGGTTACCCCAGAAACTTCATTCTCCGACATTTTCACAATCCCCAACAGCAACTTAATAGTCAGACTTATAGATCGACTTGCATCATTCCATACTCTAACTATAGTACCAACATCTCTAGACACTTAAAAAACAAGTACGGAATCCGCACCTATTACACCAACACTCCTAAATTAGAAACAATAGTTAGGAACCTCATCACCAAAAACAGTTTTCCCATTACCCTACCATTTCTTACAAACTCCGTGTATTCCTTAAAATGCTCAGATTGCAACAGTTTGTATATAGGAGAGACAGGCCGAAGAATTAAGGATAGGATAGAAGAACACCACAGAAACGTTAGAAACAGTGAACCCAGATCTCTCATAGTGCAACACATCCAACAGACAGGACATTCTTTTGATACCTCTCATCCACAGGCATATTACTCAGATATCAAGAGCAAATACAAAAGATTGGTCGTCGAGGCGTTGCTCTCTTTAAGACATAAGAGCATTAATAGACATATAGACATCCCTGACATATACAAAGCAATATTGCCATAGTGTACCTTAGGAGACCATTGCCTGCACGTATTATTTTGGATTAATTTTACTCATGCAGCCTTAAACTGTATCGTGGCTTAATCGTGAAGTCTCTTGTGTTTTTCCTACTTGATATGCTCGGGACACGCGGTTATTTCTCGCTATTACTTTTCTAAATGATTGGCTGATACGTTTGTTTTTTGTATATAAGCTGATTTTTGTCAATATGGATATGTATATAAGATGCAAGATCAGTCAGATATGATGTCCTGAAGAAGGGTTATTAGCCCGAAAGCTCGCCTTTATTAAAACTAATAAGATACGCATCCTCGCATGCTTTGATTCTATTACTTACAACTTCTGTATAGAGTAAACTTTTGTTTTTCGTAGTCAATTGGCCTCTATAGTTGAACAGGCTTGATAATGTTATTTTTGAGATTTTTGCTTTCTTTATATTTTTGACATGCCTGTTGAATTTCAACTTGGAATCTAAGGTAACTCCAAGATATTTAACGCTGTCAGTCCAGTTAATAGGGCTCTGGTTTACCTTTAGGATGGATTGTGGCTTGATTTTTTTATTGTCTAGTGGAGGAAAAATTATTGCCTGAGACTTTTTTGGGTTGATGTATAATTTCCAATCATTGCACCATTTGGTTATACTGTTTATATAATTTTGGAGTTGTGTAGTTATTATTCCTATTGATTTGGAGTTTGCTAAAATTGCTGCGTCTTCTGCGAAAAGTTTTATTTGACATTTTGGATGAGGAGGGAAATCGTTGATGTAGATGTTGAATAGGTAGGGGCCAAGGATAGAGCCTTGAGGGACTCCAATCTGGGTTGGTTTGCCCTGGTTATATAATTCCCTTGCTTAATTGAAAAGGTCCTGTCCTGGAGATAGTTTTCAAGAATTTGTAAAATCCCTTGGAAATTGATTTTTTGTTATTTTTGCTATCAAGCCATCATGCCATACTCTATCAAAGCACTCATCTGCCTCCTTGTGGGACTTTCTTATTTGGATGTAGTCTATCACTGTGATTAGCTGGTGGGTTGTGGAGTGTCCTTTTCTGAATCCAAATTGTTGAGGAATGATAAAGTTAATAGAATCCATGCATGTCTGCAATCTGCGAATAACAATCCTCTCGTATACCTTACCGATGGTAGAGAGAAGGCTGATTGGTCTGAGATCTTCAGGTGATTTGACAGGTGATTTTTTGGAATGGTTATGATAATGGCATGTTTCCATGTCTTCGGGAAGTAGCACAGGTGTAATGCAGCATTGAAGATCCCAGCGAGGAAAACTATCCATTTGATGGGGAGGTTTTTAGTCATTTGTGGCGTAATATTTTCGTGGCCTGGAGCTTTGGATTACCTATGTTTTTACTCATTTCCTTGACTTAATTTGGCGTTGTTATTGATAGTATATTCTCTTGAGGATGATGGCAAGTGTTATCCGTTAGGTAAGACGGAACCTCATCCTCCGCCTTGGAAAAGTGTTTGGAAAAATACACTGAAAGATCATTTCCAATTTCTTTGACGGTCAGTAAGGTTTTTCCATTTGCATTTAAACTAGTGATTTTTTTCAGTTTTTTTTTCCTAATGGGTTTTGTTTTTTTCCAGAAGTCTGTTGGGCTCGATTCTAGTTTGCTTAAAAAACTATTCCAATTTTCAGATTTCTCTGCTTCAAGGGCTTGGTTTACCTTTTCTTGAAGATTGAGGTAAGTAGCTCTCTCTCTCTCTCTCTCTATATATATATATATGTTCTATAATTATGTAAATCCAAAAAATGATTTGTTAAAATTGAAGGTGCAGTCGTCTTGAATTTAATTAAAAAAGAGAAAATCAGTCTCAAGTAGTTTATTTTGAACTCTTTGAGCAAAAGTATATATTTTAAATTAAGTAAATATAGAATTTTAACAATTAATTCTATATCACCATTTACATACCTATATAAAATAAAATCTAACTTACCTAACCAACACTAAAAAAAACAAAACAATCTATTTATATTTAAGGTGGCGCCATCTAGTGGCCAAGAACAACAGAGTTATTTTAAACAGATTAATAAAATAAAATAATATTTACATGCATTTATCTCTATTATATTTCTATTAATTTTTTAAAAATTATATAACATTTCCCCCCCATGAAAAAGACTTATATAGGGTGTCAAAATAAAAGGAAAATAATTTACAAAATAGAATATAATATTAAACAATAAAAATCAATACCCAAAAATCTTCTGTTTAATTAGTTTGTTTATAAACAAATAATATTTTTAAAATATGATGTATACAACATGTATGCAAATTATATATGGCATAATAATGAAAATTATATACAAAATTTAAAGGCAGACACAAATAAAAGGTATTCAAAATATGAATTAGATTTCAAAAGATTATTACGCAAAAGAAAATAGCCTATTTACACACAATGTATTGAAATTAATTGTTCAAAAAATAGTAAAACTTACATTATGAAAATAATAGAGTATTTAGATAAAAATCAAATGTATTTTGTAGGTAATAGTGCTGGTGTTGAAATTAGTTCTTTATTGTCCATATCTAAAATATGTTCTTCCTGCAAAAAACATGGGTTGTCATCAATATCTATTAATTTTTGGTTGGAATTTTGGGTTAAAATTGAGTTATTTCCTATGTTAGTGTTATCTTGAAGTAAAAAGTCTGTTTCAGGATAAAATAATTTAAGTTTATTAGAATGTATAATTTCAGTTTTTTTATTTTGAGGTATATTAGGCTTATCTATTTCATATGTTACTGGGGAAAATTGTTTTAAAATTTTAAATGGACCTATATACCTTTGGGTTAATTTACCTGTGTTTGGATAAATAAAAGTTTTTACCAATACTTGATCTCCTACTTTAAAAATGGGTTCTGGATGTTTAATGTCATAGAGCTGCTTACTATGTTCATGTGATTTTATAGTTCTTTCAATTGATAATTTTCTTGCATCTTCTATTGGTGTATGTTTTTCAGTGGTATGTTCTATATACTGTGGTTGTATTCCATAGTATAAGAATTTAGGAGTAAAGCCTGTTATTGTATGTATTGTTGTATTATAGCTTTCAGTAATTTTAGGAATGTATTTTGTCCAAGGAATTTTTAAACTACTATTGTATTCACATCTTAATCTATTAATGATAGTGGAATTTAACCTTTCTACCTTAGCATTTGTTTCTGGATGATGTGCACTGGTGAGTAGATGCTTAACATTGTTTTTTTCTAAAAAATGTTTAAATTTATTGCTAAGAAAAGCTGCATTTCTGTCAGTTATCAATATTTCAGGTTTATTAATTTGGAATAAGTTTTTTAAACAGGTAATATAAGAATCAGTTGATACAGATTTGGTTGGAAAAGTCCATAAGAATCTACTATGATGGTCTACTATCATATGAATGCTGTGTTTTGTAGTCCCATAATTGTGCAATCCTCCCATTGTATCAAGAGAAAAAATGTGGTTTGGGTGTGTGGCTATTGGCATTTGTTGTAAAGGTCCATAAATAATCCTATTGTCTCTTGATTTATTAAATTGACATGTTTCACAGTGTTTTGTAAAATTAGCAATGTCTTTTGTCATATATGGCCAATAATAATAGGGAAATAATATTTTTGTCATTTGTGTTGTACCAATGTGTCCATGATTTGTATGTACTTTATGTAATAATTTTTGCCTAAGTGATTGTGGTACATATGCCCTATTAAAACCTTTTTTTCTAACTATGTAAATGCCATTTTGAATTTTAATTTTATTACTATTAATATGCTCTGTAAATTGGTGTTCTTTTATTTCATTTATTGTTAAATAGTGTGAAACTGGTGATCGAGATAACATATCTGCTTCTATATTGTGTAACCCTTTTATATGTTTTATATCAAAGTCATACTGTGAGAGAAGTAATGACCATCTAAATAATCTTCCCTGTGGGTTTTTTACATTTTTAAGCCATTTTAGAGGTAAATGATCTGTGTGTAAGGTGAAATGAATGTTGTGGATGTATGTGTGAAATCTTTGTACTGAATTTATTATTGCTAATGTTTCAATTTCTGAGGCAGTGTAATTCTGTTCATATGGGTGTAGCTTTCTAGAAAAATAACCTATGGGGTGTAAAATGCCTTGTTCATCAGGTTGTTTAAGGACACCTGATATTCCTAGATTTGATGCATCTGTGAACAAATGACATGGTTTTGATGGGTCATAAATATATAGTACAGGCTGTGATATGAGTGAATTTTTAAGTGTTTGGAAGGCTTGTTCATGTTTTGCACTCCATAGCCAAGGAGCATTTTTTAACAAAAGTTCATTCAAAGGTGCCCTAATTTGCGCATAGTGGGGAATAAATTTATTATAAATATTTATGGTGCCTAAAAATCTCTGTAAGGTTTTAATATTATATGGTCTATTTAATTTTAAAATTGCTTCAATATTTGTGTTATTTGGTGTATATTTTCCTGAGTTAATAGTGTATCCTAAGAATTGTATTTCTTTTTGTAAAAATTTGCATTTATTGAGATTCAGTTTTATATCCTCTTGTTCGAATATACCTAATATGTCATCTAAATGCTTAATGTGTTCTTCATAAGTTTTAGAGTGTATAATAATATCATCAAAATAATTTAGGGCATATTGTATATTATGCTTAGTGAAAACTGACTTCATAATCCTTTCAAATTGTGAAGGTGCATTTTTTAGACCATATGGAAGTCTGTTCCATTCATAACATCCTAATTGTGTTACAAAGGAAGTTTTATGTCTATCATTTTCATCTATGGGTATATGCCAGTATGCATTTTTAATATCTAGAATAGTGTATATTTTTGACTGTGATAACCTATCTATAATTTGTTCTATAAGTGGAATTGGTGTATGTTCTGGAACTGTTTTTTGATTAAGTTTCCTATAATCTATACAGAGTCTTGTGGGGTGATTTGGGGCATCAGATTTTTTTGTCACTAATAATGCTGGAGAACTATAGGGGCTAGATGAAGGTCTAATGATGTCATATTTTAATAATTCAGTTATTTGTTTTTGTATTTCAGCATTATTGTAAAAAGATGTCCTATATGGCTTTTGTGCTATGGGAATATTATCTAAAAGAGATATGCAAATTGGGTTAGTCTTTATGTATCCTATATCAAAATTGTGCTTAGAGAAAACATTCTTATATTTATGCAAAATATCTGAAATTGTTTGAATTGAGAAATTTGGGTTAATATCTAAGTTACTAAGGTCTAAATATGAGTTATAATTGACAATAGGGCATGGAATTTGCATACTATGATATGAGTTAGAATCAATAATGGGATTTGAATTATGATCTATATGTTTAACGTTTGTATTTGGTATACTAAAATAATTAAAATTACTTAATGGGTCAATATTTAAAAGAGATGAATTTTTAACATAGTATGGGTCTGGAATACATAGAGTGGTTACAAAGGAATTATGATTATTAGTTTTAGGATTAAAAGAGTATAAAAATTTATAATTTTGAAAAAGTAGGCTTTTTGAAAAATCAATTTGTAAGAAAAAATTATAGAAAGTTGGCAAACCTAGGATAAGGTATTCTATTGAGCTATTGCAAACAAAGAATTCCTGATATTTAGTGATTTTTCCTAAAGTAAGTCTAACCAATATTTTACATAAGGGATAGCTAAAACCTTCTACTTGACCTATTTTTACATTTGGGGAATTATCTAATATTCTGTAATGAATGCGATTTAAATATTTTGAGGGCATGATGGAGATAGATGAGGCGGTATCAAGTACACAAGGTAGTGAAACATAATTTATGAGTACTGAAAATAATAGTAAAGTTCTACCTGGGTTTGGAGGTTCTGAATGGTTGTTGGTTGGCAGTCCTTTCTCATGTTTGTTGAGTGGGCAATCTTGGTGGAAGTGGTATTGGTTAGGTAGTTGATGGGAAGAGCAGATTTTGCAGGGGTAGGGTGGTAAATTGGTTGACCTGCTGGATGCTTCCTGGTGATGAGCTGTGGTTAATCTTGGAGATGACCTTGGAGGTGGTTGGAGTTGTAGACCTGGAGGAGAGTTGGGGTTAAACCTTGACCTTGTTGGGTAGTATGATCTATTTTGAAAATTCTGCCTATTATCATTATTACTTGTGGATGGTTGCTGTTTTTCTTGATTGGTAGAGTATTTTAATTGAGTAGCTATTCTAATCCAATCTGAGGTTTCCTTAACTCTTGCTGCAATTAAATATTTCTTCAGGTAATTTGGCATCCCCTCTGTAAGAGCTTCTAATAAAAGTGGTGTATCCAAATTAAGCTTCTTTGCCAATGAAGATTTTTCTTTAAAGTAATTATCAAGATCATCCTTATCATTATATTTCAAATTTAAAAATTTACTAAATAGGTTAGAGTCCTTAACTGTAAAATATGAAAGTAATTTTTGTTCTAGTTCTCTCCAATCATCTATATCTTGCAATGTCTCTATATAAAAATTAAAAGCTTCGCCATCAAGGTATTTCGAAATATTTTTTAGTTTATAGTCTTCATCAACATGGTTTTGCTGGCATTTTTTATTAAAGAATTTTAACCATGAAGTAACATCAAAATTTTGTCCATCATATTTGGGTAAATCAAAATTACTCGTAAAAGATTGTTGCTCAACTGGCTTTTCTATTTTCGGAGGCATTTTAGAGAGAATTACTAGGCAAATCCTGTCGGCTAGCTGTTCTATAATTATGTAAATCCAAAAAATGATTTGTTAAAATTGAAGGTGCAGTCGTCTTGAATTTAATTAAAAAAGAGAAAATCAGTCTCAAGTAGTTTATTTTGAACTCTTTGAGCAAAAGTATATATTTTAAATTAAGTAAATATAGAATTTTAACAATTAATTCTATATCACCATTTACATACCTATCTCTATATATATAAAAGTCAATTCCTGTCTGTCTGTCTGTTTCGCGATAAACTCAAAAACTACTGAACCAATTGGTTCCAAATTTTGCATGTCGCTTTTTATAAACTTGAGGAAAATTTTTGGCTACATTTTGCTTATTATTTTTGGCTATTTCTTTTTTTAATTTGAAGAACTATTTTTTTACGCGGACTAATCCGGAATGGAATGAATACCTACCTAAATATGGCCATTTTGTATACGCATCGGTGGCTTAGTGGTAAAATGCTCGCCTGCCACGCGGGCGGCCCGGGTTCGATTCCCGGCCGATGCTTTTTTTTTTTTTACAATTTTTAAAACTAATTTATAAAAAATATAATATAAATGTATACTATTATATCAACTATATGAATTAAATCAAATACCTAAACACTAATCTCTATATATATATAAGTCAATTTCTGTCTGTCTGTCTGTCTGTTTCGCGATAACCTCAAAAACTACTGAACCTATTGGTACCAAATTTTGCATGTCGCTTTTTATAAACCTGAGGAAAATTTTTGGATACAATTTGCTTAGTATTTTTGGCTATTTCTTTTTTTCATTTGAAGAACTTTTTTTTTTACGCGGAGAGTAATCCGGAATGGAATGAATACCCAAATATGGCCATTTTGTATACGCATCGGTGGCTCAGTGGTAGAATGCTCGCCTGCCACGCGGGCGGCCCAGGTTCGATTCCCGGCCGATGCATTTTTTTAAAACAATTTTTAAAACTCATTTATATTATATCTTCTATATATATATAATGAATGTTTGTATGTTTGTTTGTTTGTTTGTTGGTTTGTATGTCCGGTATACAAATTCGCAGTAGTTCACTAATTCAAACCAAAATTTCCATACATAGGTAAAAAAATACGAGGAAAACGATAGGCTATTTTAAATTATATATAAATTAAATATTAAAACTATATATTCAAATTATTCTACTTAGCTCATGAACAGCGCCCTCTATCAAGGTTATAAATACGTTTAAAATCGAAATCTTCTCAAAATTTTATTAATAATAGTGTTCGCTTAATAATTAGAATACTTGATCTAAATCGAAATATTTATAGACGCTCGCTCGATTTGAAGATTTATATCGTAACTAATCTGACTGTAAAGTTTGGAGCGGGACGTTTCACAAGAGTGACATCCACGGCGCCAATTTATAATTGTAACGAATAGTGTTTGAATAAAACATTTAATCGGGTAAACCCGGGCGTTGCCCGGGTCATTCGTCTAGTATAAAATAAAATCTAACTTACCTAACCAACACTAAAAAAAAACAAAACAATCTATTTATATTTAAGGTGGCGCCATCTAGTGGCCAAGAACAACAGAGTTATTTTAAACAGATTAATAAAATAAAATAAT
Organism: Cordylochernes scorpioides; assembly: GCA_030710605.1. Taxonomy (NCBI): domain Eukaryota; kingdom Metazoa; phylum Arthropoda; class Arachnida; order Pseudoscorpiones; family Chernetidae; genus Cordylochernes; species Cordylochernes scorpioides. The sequence goes on from CP092878.1 coordinate 61,835,914, forward strand.
ATTTACATGCATTTATCTCTATTATATTTCTATTAATTTTTTAAAAATTATATAACATATATATATAAACTGGATCTCAGGTTGATTGCCATCTTTTCCTAGCTTTATTTTTCTCCCTTATTAAGGCTTTGGTTTTTGGGTTCTTTTTTAATTTGGAAGATGAGACTATGGTGTTTTTCGAGTAGCTATTATTAATTTTCTCGTTTAAAATTCCAACTGCTGAATCAATGTCTACTTCAGTTTTAAAGGGGAGTCTGGGGGGCGTGGTGGAGATTAGATCCTGTTGAAAATGAACCCAATTAGTTACTCGGCTGAGCTGGGTTGTGAATTCATCCTTTCAATTCAAAGATTACAGGGCGATGGTCAGATGGTAAATCGTCGGTGGTTCTGGCCTTTGGAGTCCAGGGAATGTTTTTAAAAACAGCGAAGTCTAGGAAATCGGGATTGCCGAGTGTTCTGTAATGCGTGGGTGACGAAGGTGCGACAATATCGAGGCTTTCTCTTTCAGAGAAATTGCGCAGAACGATTCCACTGTTATTAGAAGTCCTTGATCCCCATAGAGGGTGTTTGGAGTTCCAGTCTCCTGCAACGATTATTGCGTGGTTGTGTTTTATCAGTTGGTTCAAATCTTCTTCCAATAATGGTGCATCAGGCTTCTTATAAATTGCTGAGATTTGCAAGAGGGTTTTTCCATTTGGTTTTATCAAAATATTTTTATATTTAAAAAAGGATTTTATATTGATAACTGTCCCCCACCCTCTCCTGTAATTCGGTCAGTTCTAATGGTTTGATAGTTCTTGAACTTTAGATCAATTGATGGTTTAAGGTGAGTTTCACTGAGCAGAGCAATGTCTATTGAGTTATCTTCTAAAAAGTGCAACAATTCTTCTTTCTTTGATCTGATTCTGTTACAATTCCAAGCAATAATTTTAAAAGGTAATTTGCAAATCATTGTTGGTATGTTTTGATTACTTGCATCAATTTTTCACATAGGTCCTTAGTTTCAGAACGAGAAGTTTTTCTTGTCACAACCTCAGCATTGCTTTGATTTTGTTGTTCTACAATTTTCGGCAGCGTTTCAGATCTTTTTGAAATCGGAATTGGGTTGTTAGGTTTGTACTGACCAGGGTATCTTGGCTGTTGCTGATGTACTCTTGGAAATTTAGGGCATCTGCGGTAATTGGCTGTGTGCGCTTCTTCGCAGTTTGCACACTTTGGGGGAAGTTGTCCTGACTTTCTTGGGCAGTCCTTCGAATTGTGCTCCTCGGCTCACTTGACGCACTTTGGTTTCAGAAAGCAGTTAAGTTGATCGTGCCCAAACCCTGGCAGTTGAAGCATTGAGTCACACAATTTGTTGTTCTGAAAGATTCTACTACAATTTTATGATAGGGAAATTCAGTTATTCCGTAAATTTTCTTGTTATGTTCATTTTTCGGTAATTTTACCAGTACTATATTCATTGGCCTTTTAGTTGATTGTCTATGAAGTCTTTTCACAGAGGTCTCAGTAAAGCCCATTGTTGCAAGTCTATTGCTATATCTTCAGTCTTGTAAGCTGTTGTCACGCCCTTTAATACCACTTTGAGCGGGTTTTCTTCTTGGAGTCTATAAGAGTAGCCGCCATTGTTTTTTTTAACGTATTCCATGATTTTTTTGAAGTCTGAAATATTTTTGGCCTTAATAATGTGCTTATTTCCTGAGATCGTGCATTGGAATTTATCTGGGCACAGGTCTTTCAGCTCTTCCAGAGCAACTTCCAGTCTGTTACATTTTCTGCTATTACAGGTGGTATAATTGGCTTTTTTGCATGTATAACTGTTGTCCAAGGACCATCTTCATCAATGTTTTTTTCGTTAACCTGAGGAGGAGTAGCTGCGGACCTTTTTTAAGGGACTTCAGTTTCCTCGTTCATGGAGACATCGTTTTCATTATGCTGTGAGACAACTTCCATTCTCGGTGTCTTTTGACTACGTGATGTTGAATCTGATGGGGATTCGCGAGTTCGTTTCTTTGTTGAAAGAGTTTCTTCTACTTTGTACTCGATGCCACATCTTTCAAGAATTTTCAAAAGTATGTTGGTTTCTATTATACTGACCTTTTCGCCAGCTGGGCCGATCGTTGATTTGATTACAAGAGGCTGCATTTTTTAAAAAATCTAATTTGCATACTAACTAAAAAATAATTGATCCCTATTTTTTAAAAAAATAATTTATTTAAATTTCTTGGAAAACTCTGTGAATAAAGCATTTGACTAATTTTCTTTAAGTTTATTCTGTTTGTTATTTTAAATTTCTGTTGTATTTTTCGCTGTTTTTTAATCGTTTTATTTATCAATTATATATAAATTTTTAATTATTCACCCGAAATATTTATATATATATGACATTTTATTAAATCTGTAATTTCGAAAATTCTAAAAACAGTCCAACATGAATAAAAACGAAGCATTTAGATTCAAATATCTTCTTTGGTACGCACATGAACACATAGAATTCAGAATTCCAGTAAGTTTTATCTACTAGATCACTTAATTGTTGTGAACGATTAAAGTTCGTAATTTTATTAAATGGTATATTTAATAATAAAGTTAATATACCCTGTGTTTTATAATATCCCCCCCCCCCCTTCCTCGGTGGTTATTATTTATTATGCCTTGCCCACCATAACATCATTATAATTGACAAATGCTTCCATCAGCCAATTAGAAACTAGAATTATCCATTTGCAAGGTTAAATGGAAAGATATATTGACAAATGGAAACATTAAGACGAATGTTTTTATTTTTCTTCACAAATAAATCCAATTTCTACTTACTGAGATGAAAAATTATTGAGAGGGCTTTGCTCATCGGTGGTGAACCCTCCCAGCGGCCTCAACAATTTAATTCACCAGACCGTCTCTTTAGAGCTCCAATACTATATTGAATCATTCCACCTATATATGCTACAATGAAGGGTGGAATCTCAGAAATCGTATTAAACAAACTATGGCCATAACCTTGTTAATTCGATACCCTGTAATTTGACACTTGCGCTAATTTGACCATATTTCCATGCTCCTACCTCCAGCCTATCAAATAGCAAACATTAATTTGACACTATCAATAATTTAACCCATTTTTAAAGTAAAATTTTGACAACATTAGATAATTCTTGTTAAAATACAAATTTATTGTTGAAAATACCATACTTTATTTATTTATTTATTACAAAACACACGCTATATCCTGTGTGGATATTTGCATGTAAATGTTTAATCTATTTTATATACATAGTTTTTAAATATATATACAAATTATTTATAGCTTTAGAGAGAGAGAGAGAGTGAAAGTTATTTAAATTTATATTTTAGAGCAAAAAATAAATTATACAAGAAATAAAGGTTATTTACACACATATTATCAAAAGTCCAATATATCTTCAGAATTACAACCACTAAACCAGTGGCACAAATATTGAACATTCCATATAAAAAAATAAATAATAAAAATAATAACAGAAATAAAAAAAACTATACTAATTAAAACTAGAAATTTCAATTCTTAATGTAATTCAAGTCCACGGCATTTGAGATAGAGTCTACAGAATTTGTTTAATTTTCTATATTCTTCTTTACTGGAAATCATTTGGCTTAAACTAGAACTGTTCATTTGACATTGTACTCTCAAATCAGCAACAAGTGGGCACCGGATTAAAATAAGCTCAGGTTTGTGATCTTCTTGGTCACATAAGCAGATTGAAGAATCAATTCTGCCAATTCTGTATAAATATGTGTTAAAGTCTTCATGCCCCGTAAAGAATTGTATATTATAAAAATTTGGCTGGATAAATTTGGGTAATCTTGAGTTTTAAAAAAATTCTCTGAAATTAGCATTTGAATCTTCTTAGTATTTTTGAATTTTTTCATCTATAAAGTTAACGATAAGGCACAATTTGGATTATAGATTATAAACACAAGGTAATAAGACCAAATCCAACACAATCCTCACCCAATCCTACAAACAAAATATGTTATAACAAAATATGACAAAAGAAAAGGAATTATTTTATTGAAAAAAGAAGACTATAAACAAAAAATGCTTTCTTTATTGAATAACAATGGCACCTATTCTCCTATACAAAATGATCCAACAAAAAACTTCAAAAATAAATTGAACACCATACTTAAAAACTGGAGAAAAAAAAAACAAATATATTAATTACAGGCTTTTAACCAAGTTGAAAAATTATGATGCACATGTTCCCAATATATATGGTGCTCCAAAGGTCCATAAGCCTAACTGTCCGTTACGCCCAATAGTAAACAATAGACCTTCACCAACATATGCCTTGGCAAAATGGTTGGCACAGCAATTAAAAATCTACCAATATTTTAATGAAAAATGAAAATGAAATTGTTAACTCCTATGAATTCAAAGAATATATTATTGACATGAAGCTAAATGGAAATCAAAGAATTATATCTTTAGATGTTGAATCCATGTTTACTCTCTCTCTTCAATCCCTATACCCACAATTATGGATGCATTAAACCATGTGATAAAAGAATCAAAAATAAATAATTTGCCAAAATCTGAATTTTAATTGGAATAGAATTTTGTTTGAAAACAACATACTTTATTTATGATGACCAAATATATCTCCAAATGAAAGGTGCAACAATGGGTAGTCCAATATCACCAAACGCAGCTTGTATTACTATAGGTCAATTAGAAATTAAAGCTCTAAATTCACTTAAAAATGATGTTTATTATTTTAAAAGATATGTGGATGACTCCATTTTATTTATTAATCAGGGATGTGAACAAAAAATTTTGAATACTTTCAACAATCTATTGCCTGATATCAATTACTCTATGGAAGTAGATAACAACAAATCAATAAATTTCCTGGACATGAAATTATCATACAGTAATAACAATATTACAACCTCTATATACAAAAAAACAACACATACAGGAACTTATTGGAACTATAGCTCACAGCACCATTTCAGCCAAAAAGTAGGATTAGTAAAAGCTCTTATATATAGAGCTTTTACACTCATTAATGATACAACTAAAATAAATATAGAAATTAACAACATCAAAAAAGAACTAATCAATGAAGATTTTCCCATCAAATTGATAAATAGAATAATAGAAGACATGAACCAAAAATATGAGAATAATACTTTAATTCAAAATCTAAAGTGCAAAAACAAAGAAGCCAAATTTATCACATTGCCATTTATAAACCAAAAGTTTGCAAGAGAAATTTTACTAATTTATTCAAAAAGTATGAAAAAATAAACATTGCATGGAAACCATGTAACCCTATCTCTCAATATATCAACAACCATAAGAACACTCACATACCAAAAAGAGCAGGTTTAATTTATGAAGTGAAATGTGACCAATGTTATGTAGGACAAACATCCAGAACTTTAAAAGAAAGAATGAAAAACCATGAATATGCTCTGAAATGGGATAAAATTGAGAATTCTGCACTTTTAGAACATAGAAAAATCACAGGACATAATAATTTTAACCTAAAAGAAACAAAGATACTAGATTATGAGAAAAATTATTTTAAGAGACAATTTAAAGAAGCATTTTTCATTCAAAAGAAATGTGCTACAATTAACAGAATGGAAGAAAGAAGAAATATAAATTATATTTATAGATATGCTTTTAATTATATATTTGAAAAAAAAAAAAATAATTTTTAATTCTAACAATAATATTCTGTGTTTATCAGATAAATATCTTCTTCTTATCTGTTATCTTGTTTACACACTTGATAACAGGAACTATTTAAAAACATGCTGTGGTAAAATTTCTCATTCAGTACTTTTGTCTGAAGATGGTAACAACGCTGTTACCGAAACATCACACACTATTTATTTATTTGGATTTGGTCTTATTACCTTGTGTTTATAATCTATAATTCAAATTGTGCCTTATCGATTATAGATTATAAAAACAAGGTAATAAGACCAAATCCAAATAAATAAATGTCATAATTTGTACATAACTGGATGCAAACCCGACCCAATATGTATGCAATGTATGTTTTAAAAGATTTAATAAAGACAAGGCTTAAAGAAATCTGGGAGAGAAGGCCTACAAGAGGAAGCAATCATTAGCAGGGTTTATTATCCCGGAACTCATAAAACTGAGTTCAAGAACCTAGCACTTCCTGGTCAGGTTAGGACAAGTCCAAAGGACAAAGAATTAGCAAAGACCAATCAGGGAGCAGCTCATTAGCCAAGAACCTATAGCGAGATTACACGTCACGAACGATCAGCCAATGAGAAACCAAAAGAGTTTTCTTCTTAAATCGGGAACGCAGAATTGTTAGTTGGGAGCTCGGCACCTTCGCAACAAGTTAGTCCGGAGATCGCCGCGGTAGAGACCACTTTGGAGTCACCCCCCCATCTCCTCAACACTTCAGATAAGTCAATCCTATCACCATGTGAACAATTATAGCCAATAACCAACTCCTTAAATCGCTTCAACTCCTTTTCTCCCTAGATTACTAGCCTTTTTCAAAGCCAAACTCTGTGTCCTCGTTATTTTCCCTTGTGATTACCTTACCAACTCAACCAACGACTGTGCCCACATCAATCCAATCAATTCAACCCATCAACTTCAAAAAGGTAATATTCACCCGCCATCACAGTAAGTCGACAGGATTCAAAGAGTAATATTCACCATATTACATAAATAGTGTGTGACGTTTCGGTAACAATGCTGTTACCGAAACGTCACACACTATTTATTTATTTGGATTTGGTCTTATTACCTTGTATCTATAAATTTAGATATTATCATTATTTTTGCTGGATCATTTCTATTATAATCTATTTCAATGTTTGAAATAGTATGTTTGACAAAATGAAATCCGTAATTTTAGGTATTCTTGCGAGAACATGTGTACAATTCAAAGATGTTGTATTATAAGCATGTATGCAGTGTTTAAGAATTTTATACTGTAGTGAATCCAGTTTGTTTTTAGATCTCGTGTTTATATATGGGTACCAGATTGTTGAACCATAAGTTATTGTGCTTCTAAATAAGTTCTTATACATGTTAATGATTGCCTACTCTCCAATCCCCACGATTTCTTTGTTAAACCAAGAAGATATCCACTAGCTCTAGTTGTTTTTGCAATAACACTGTCGATGTGTGTGAGGCATAAAATCTAATTTGTTCTTGTTTCGGTGATTCTTGAAAGTCAATCCTAGTATTTTTAAGTTTTCAACTGGATTGACAAGATTATCATGCAAGTTAATTACATCCTTTTTACAATTGAATAAATATAAAATCTTTATTTTCTGTCTTGATATTTTAAGTTTGTTGTTTTCGCACCACATACAGTAAAACCCCGTTAATACGAACACTGGATATAACGAACCTTCCCTTATAACGAACCCACGCCGATTCCCAATTCCATTCTATTGAAAATACCATCGTTATAACGAACTTTGCGATTTTTAAAATAACGAACTACCCCTATAACGAACCTATTTTCGGTCCCAAAATAATAAAATATATTAAAAATACTATGCTTATAACGAACTTAGAATTGTAATTAAAAAAAAAATTAAAACAAAATTTTGAGCATGTTTCAGCTCGCGGATCGCAATTTCAAAACAATAAATTTAGCGGCATTGTTTGTTTTGATTTTTGCACTTTATTTTGCTGAATTTTGTATAAATTTTTACACATTATACTTTTTATTAAATAGAATATCTTTGCATCCATTAAATTTGAAATATAAAAAATGCAAATGGCTTCCAAATTGAAAAAAATAAAGGCATTTAAAAAAAAAAAAACGTTATTTCTTTTTTAAAAAAAAGACCATTTTCAGAACTTTTCAGAGCTAAACAACACAGGCAAAATGTTAAGAACATATTAAAATAAGAGAATATAACTTTTCTATTATGAAAGATAAAATATAAAGCTATTAAAAATTGTTACAAAGAGGAATCAACCTCAACTTTTGCCGCAATCGTACGTTTTAGGGCTACAAAAAAAAAAAAAGTCCAAATAAACGGTCCCGTGATGAAACAAAGACTATTTTTATGCAATGAACTATGCAGCAATGTTTTGCATGACAGGTTAAAAAAAAAAAAAAAAAATCTAGACCTAGAATGGACCTAGAATTCTTTTAAATGGTGCAATGCTTCAAGAGTCCTTTGAAGCAACAAGGTATTAGAGCCATTTTTTCAAGTAAACATTGTATTATATAACTAGCGGATGTACCCGGCTTCGCCCGAGGTTTTACCCAAGTAAAGGTTTGTCTAACGAACATTTGTTAAAACAATTCTCTATAAACTTATATATATAAAAAATATATATATCACGTGAAGGCATCACGTGATGAACCAAAGCAGTTCAAAAACAAGAAAAGCCCCGACGAAGTTAGGCGTATAGCCTAATGAAATATTGGCATTTATATTAAATAAAATGTTTATTTTGATCCAAAATATGCTATTCAATTAATATATAAAAAAAATATATATATTTTGATAATTTGAAACTCGTAAATTTGAATCTCTCGATAAAGTGAACATTTTTTCCCGGTCCCTGTGTGCCGTGTCATCCTGAATTTTGTCTTTCCTAATTTTCTACATTACAAAATCATCGTTTTATCTAGTGAACATTTTTTCCCGGTCCCTTGAAAAATACTTGATAAGTTGAATAAAATCAATATTAATTGGTTCCCTCGGTAATTGGAAGTTGAAGGAATAGTATCTTCGCCTTGAATTGTATCATTATTCTTGTCTCAAATTAATTGCCGTGTCATCCTGAGATAATCTTACTTTTGATAAATAATCTTTAAGATAATAAACTTAGTGATAATAAAACTTATAGATAAAAAAACTTGTTATAATCGTCGCAATGGTGGCGCTGCTTGCGAGTTAAATCTACAAATCTGCAAATAACTCTAAGGGTATTCAAGATATTCAAGAAATTATTTTTCAAAAACCTTCCCGGGGATATACCTAATAATATCCCAAATTTTCACGGCGATTGGATGTATGGTTTTTGAATCTATAGAGTACACACAGACAGACATTCAATTTTATATATATATACTAGCGGATGTGCCCGGCTTCGCCCGGGTTTTACCCGAGTGAATGTTTGTCTAACGAACATTTGTTAAAACAATTATCTTTAAACTTATAAAACGTACTCGGCTTCGCCCGGGGTTTTACCCGAGTAAAGGTTTGTCTAGCGAACATTTGTTAAAACAATTCTATAAAAACTTATTAAAAAATAAAAAAAGATATATTTTGATAATTTGAAACTCGTAAATTTGAATCTCTCGATAAAGTGCACATTTTTTCCCGGTCCTTGTGTGCCTTGTCATCCTGAATTTTGTCTTTCCTAATTTTCTACATTAGAAAATCATAGTTTTATCTAGTGAACATTTTTTCCCGGTCCCTTGAGAAATACTCGATAAGTTGAATAAAATCAATATTAATTGGTTCCCTCGGTAATTGGAAGTTAAAGGAATAGTATCTTCGCCTTGGAATTGTATCATTATTCTTGTCGCAAATAAATTGCCGTGTCATCCTGAGATAATCTTACTTTTGATAAATAATCTTTAAGATAATAAACTTAGTGATAATAAAACTTATAGATAAAAAAACTTGTTATCATCGTCGCAATGGTGGCGCTGCTTGAGAGTTAAATCTACAAATCTGCAAATAACTCTAAGAATATTCAAGATATTCATGAAATTATTTTTCAAAAACCTTCCCGGTGATATACCTAATAATATCCCAAAATTTCACGGCGATTGGATGTATGGTTTTTGAATCTATAGAGTACAGACAGACAGACATTCAATTTTATATATATAGAGATATAAATGAGTTTTAAAAATTGTAAAAAAAAAAAATGCATCGGCCGGGAATCGAACCCGGGCAGCCCGCGTGGCAGGCGAGCATTCTACCACTGAACCACCGATGCTTAAAAAAATGGCCATATTTAGGTATTCATTCCATTCCGGATTAGTCCGCGTAAAAAAAGTTCTTCAAATGAAAAAAAGAAATAGCCAAAAATACTAATCAAAATGCAGCCGAAAATTTTCCTCAGGTTTATAAAAAGCGACATGCAAAATTTGGTACCAATTGGTTCAGTAGTTTTGAGTTTATCGCGAAACAGACAGACAGACAGAAATTGACATATATATATATAGAGATATAGATGTGATAATGATGTTTTAAAATCATTTTATATCTTTAATATATATTTAATAAAACTTTGCCTAGGATTTGTCTTGATTTTGAAACTAGACATAGAGATGCATGTATGCTAATGACAAGAAGAACCTATCATCTAATGATTTCTTTTATTATTCAGTATTAATATAAGGAAATTGGTCAATTAAGGGAATTAAAACAAAGTGACCACTATTAATAGGCAGCCTTTTCCTGTGTGTATGGCTGTCCTTTTATTATACGGTCTAAAAATTTTGAAAAGTACAAAAAAATGGCCAAACCGTGGCTATATGGAACCAAAAGCTCTGTCCCATTGGGGTTCACTATAGAGGGGTTTTACTATATTTATTTTTCCTATTGAATTTTAAATTGTAATCTTAAGATTTGTTACATCTGTATTCCAACATATTACCGTTAGATCATCTGCATATCCAATAATTTCGCTATTAGATTCCTGAAAGTTGATTAATAAATTATTCATTATGTGTGTGTGTGTGTGATGTTCCAAATTGTCGGAGATAAGGTCCTCCTTGCGGACATCCCCAATCGGTTATTGATCAATGCATCCATGGCATGTTCAGATAGGTATTTTTAACTAGGATAAAGTATAAGCAGTTTTTTCAAGTTATCAATAATTTAAATATCCAAATGATAATAAAAATCAATATTTACCAGATTGGAAGAGCGATGCGACGCACGTCCAGTCGATTCGCCCACTATTTTATTTAATTTACTTATATATATTTATTTTGTAATCCTAAAAAATTTAACAGTTAAACCATCTTTTGCTTAATGTTTTTATTCTGCTAGCATCTACTTTGGCCTGCAGGACACAGCAACCATAGTTAGTGTATGCACACTGTACTAAAAGTGTCACAATGCATCACAAATATAGGGGCCGCAGTTTCTGTAGCGTAATGGGCAACTGATATCACAAATAGTTAACCTTCCAAGAAAAAACCCTGGTTCTTTAGGCGACTAAAGCTAGCCAGATTTGCCGCGTGTAAACTTCTGAATTGCCTTAGACTTCAATTGACTCTTTCTGTCATATGCAATCCACCCCACTATGCACCCAATGTTCAATTCTATGATGTGTCAAAGGTCACAGCGGTATTCTAGGAAATGAACTACCAACCAAAGAGTTAAGCCTGCTGCACCTTTTAACTTATACACAGTCTCTCAAAATCTTTCCCTAAGAGTTGCCCACAATAAAATAACTCAGATACACAGAATCTATCGATAGACCTACACAATGGGCTATACAACCAGCAATCTCAGAAGATTTACGCCAACAATTTTGATCCCCATGCTTCCAAGAATCTAACACGAGTGCACTTCAACAACCATCCTAACTGGCCATAGCAACGCACAATGAAGACCAAAAAGTGGGTCATCTCATCTGTTCAGCTTTCTGATAACAAATAAATTAAACCGGCCACTCTCCTATGAATTAAAAATCTCAACCTGATGGCATCAATGTAAAATATTTCTAGAAATAAATCTGCTCTATATTATTAATATCTTGGAACTCCACAGTCATTGTCTTCTTCTTTCTTATCTCCACTCAATCATATTTGGGTATATAGTTTGTAAAGCTTGAGATGGTGTCTGCTTTGACAACCATCATGACTGGGTGAAGTAGAATGTGTCTGCCTTTGTCATTAAGACTGGGAGCACTACTCAGTAACAGGCCGACTTAGCTCCAAAATAAATGGTCGCCTTTGACATGAGGAACAGACACCATGTGCAGCCGTTCCTAACATGGGGTACAAACACTGCTCATCCTGTATCCCTGGATTAGGAGCCCTCACAGGGTACTCTCAGCCCAGGTTTTTTAGTGAGCTTGTTACTGCTCCTCTCTTCCTTTTTCATCCAGGCTTGGGACTGGCAAAGGCGGAGTTAATTATTTTATTTACAGTCATTGTAAATAAAATCAAAAAGACTCAAGTCTCTGACTGACAACACAGTGGTTAGAGAAATCTTTTGAAGTCCTAGGGAACCTGGATTAATTACATTCTAATATCATAGTGTGTGAATGGTTTTATAATTAGATAATAATACTGGATTTAATATTGATGTGTGTATTTATATATGAGCCCCTCAATGCACAGATTGATTAACTCCATAAATAAATCGGGAAAAAAATGTTTAATATATGACATATAGATTTTTAGACTTTCAACAAAAATTAAACATTTTTTTCCCGATTTATTTATGGAGTTAATCAATCTGTGCATTGAGGGGCTCATATTTTAGTAAGGCTTCATAAATATTTGAACTTTGATTCTAAGTTTTGTATAAACTCATGACTGAAAACTAACTAACTAAATAAAAAATACATTATAAAAAAAGCTTTTATTTAAATGCACTAAAAAGGAAAAAATAAAATATTTTATCTTCTGTCATTGAGCAATTAGATGTATCTGAGGGAAAATAAAAGCAGCGTGGAACCAGCATATTTAGAGAATAGGTAAAAACATAGTAAACACTTATAGAAATTGCTAATCAGTTGCTACATATTAAATCACATTAGTTTTGAAATTCATGATGATCGTCCTCCACCGCTTTTATTTTCCCTCAGATACATCCAATTGCTCTCAATAACAGAAGTTAAAATATTTTATTTTTTCCTTTTTAGTGCATTTGAATAAAAGCTTTTTTTTAAAATGTATTTTTATTTATTAATTACTTGGTAATAACATTTTTATTTTTAGAATGCCTTTGTTTTCTTTATTTTGGAAGCATTTTGCCTTTTTTCTTTTTCAAATTTGATGGTTGCAAAGATATTCTATTTAATAAAAAGTATAATGTGTAAATATTTATACAACATACAGAAAAAATAGAATGTAAATGAAAACAAACAATGCTGTTAAATTTATTGTTTTGAAATCGTGATCCGTGAGCTGAAATATGCTCAAAATTTTGTTTTAATTTTTTTTTAAATTACAATTTTAAGTTCGTTATAAACCTTTTTTCCGGGATATCGCGTTTTGTGTGTTCAAATAAATGAAATAGATTTTATTATTTTGAGACCTCTCTAAAATAGGTTTGTTATAGGTGTAGTTTGTTATTTTAAAAATTTCAAAGGTCGTTATAGCAATGGTATTTTCACTGGAATGGAATTTGGGAATCGCCTTAGGTTCATTATAAGGGAAGGTTCGCTATTTCTGGGGTTTGTATTAGCGGGGTCTTACTGTATATATTTGGTTATAAAAATATCCACTAGAAATTAATGTTGTGATGAAATAATCTCTCTTATTCTTCTTTCTTATCTCCACTCAATCATATTAGGGTATCAAGCTTGTAGAGCTTGTTGATGGTGTCTGCTGGGAATGTGTCTTCTTCTTTCTTATCTCCACACAATCATATTAAGTTATCAAGCTTGTAAAGCATGAGACTTTGATGGTGTCTGCTGGGGATGAGTAGAGCTCATCAATGGATGAGTCAATACAGTCAATAATGTGTTTTGGGGCTGCAGGCCAAGAATTGTACTTAGTTTATAGTGAGAAAACCTTGCAACCATTTTGGAAAGTCATTGTCCATAGATGACCAGACTTAAGTCTGGAAATCAAAGACTGTTGTTCTCTTGGGAGGACAGAACCGGTGCTTGTCCCTCCTGCTCTGTACCAGTCATGTGCAGCATTAGATTTGATATGAAATAATCTAACTTACTTTAAATTCAACCGAAAGTTCAGAGATCCCTTGGGGTGTCGAGTTAAAGAGTGTTAACTGCATAGATAAAATCTAAATTCGTAGTTGCAGAACCAAAATGTCAGTTAGGGAGGATGATTCCCCTCCTTACTAATGAGAGCTGCTGATTAGTAAAAATGGTAATTTTGGTGATTAAAAATTGTTCTTTTTAGAGAGGTGTCTTCTAGTGAGAATGACCTCTCATGTAAGTTCTACTGTATTGGATTCTAATATTTACAATTTTGTAAAATGGTAAGGCACAATTTTGATAATAGATTATAAACACAAGCTAATAACACCAAATAAATAAATAAATAGTGTGTGACGTTTTGGTAACAGCGTTGTTACCATCTTCAGACAAATTGGTTGGTATTGTTTTTCTAGAACTATCTGCAGTATGTATTTGATTATGGTTTAAATTTGACTGATGGCATTTACATTTTTTGTGATTTTTCTTTCAGTAAAATTCTTCTTATATCAATTATATAAACACAAGGTAATAAGACCAAATCTAAATAAATAAATAGTTTATCTATTTATAATTGTTTTATATAAATAATTTATTTATTTGGATTTGTTCTTATTACCTTGTGTTTATAATCTATAATCCAAATTGTGCCATATCATATCAATTACAGTAGAACCTCCCTGTAAAAGACACCTAATTGCAGAGCCAAAGTGTCCTTTAGGGAGAGGTGTCCTCTTGCCAGAGAGTTGCTAAATTGTAAAAATGGTAATTTTGCAAATGAAAACTGTCCTTTGTGGAGAGGTGTCCGCTAAAGGGAGGTTCTACTGTATTTACTTCTTTTTTTTCGTCATGAATTTCAAACTCATTTCTTCCTAAGCTAATCACTCAGAATTTTTTTTTTCTATTTCCTTATTGAAGTGAAATTTATATTCCTTTCCTTAAATGTCTCTATGCTATAAAGCATGCTTAGTTTTATTCTTTTAAAATTTTTGAACACTTCTTCCAATTTTCCTGTTGAAGTGAAACCTTTTTGACTTTTATGTACTGATTTTTATCCTCATCTTCCAGTTTATCATGTAGTATATGCATCTCTGATAATGGCCATTCTGGAACACCATTTCACACAGGGATTATCAGACTTGGAACCAAGATGTTAAACTCATGTTATTGTAATAACCAGGTTTCTAAAAATAACTGAGATATAAAACTTGGGACTTTAGATGATAAGGCACAATTTGGATTATAGATTATAAACACAAGGTAATAAGACCAAATCCAAATAAATAAATAGTGCATGATGTTTGGGTCACAGTGTTGTTACCGAAATGTCACACTATTTATTTATTTGGATTTGGTCTTATTACCTTGTGTTTGGGACTTTAGAATAAAGATGTTCTAACCACAATAAAATAGGAATTATCCAAATAAATTAATAGTGTGTGATGTTTCAGTAACAACGCTGTTTTGTCCAGGAACTGGAGTCCCTGGCCTCTCTCTTCAACATCCCACTTCCTCCACTCCAGCCCATCCTAGAAGAAGTAAGTGTTCTCCATATGGAGTAATTACATAGTGGAATATAACACATAAAGTTGAGGGAGGATTATATTATATATAAGAAACATTTGCTGTAAAACTTGTTAAACATCGTCCTATAATCATAGCCACATTATATTGTATTGTGGGATTTGCCGCCAGGAGGCCAAACTGCAAGCAGCACGTGCGTTCGCTCCCAGTAAATATACTTTTAACCCTTAACTGGACGCGTGGATTTTTCTTACGTAACTGGACGGGTTGGGTAGATTCAACTCACCTATGTAACTTTATGAAATAAGCGCTAAATAATGATTGAAATCAATATTTACAAAAAATATTTAATTAATATATAGTTAATATACAGGTTTTGACTTTTAAAAATTCTGAATATAATTGTTAGGTTTTTTATAAGTTGTCTTTTCATAGATTAATATATTTATATTTTGACCAGATGACCGGACGACTTTACATGTATATAATTGGTTTTAAATGATGTAAATTAGTTAGTTATGAAAGGAAATTAAAAGTGTTGATTTTATTAGAGGTGTTAGTGTTTACTCTGCTCGATTGGTAGACTAGGAAAGAATTGATTCCTAACAGGTTATGGGACCAGCACGCTTCCACTGCGCCGAAGAAAGTAATTAGTTTAGCCAAAGAAGGTAAAGAAGAAAAAAGCTGAAGTTAAAGCTAAGAAGGTAAAGAAGAAAAAGCTGAAGTTAAAGCAAAGAAGGTAAAGAAAAAATTTTGAAGATAGTGCCAAAGAAGATAAGGCCAGGGAATATAGGGCTAAAGAAGACAATTTTAAGTTGGGCTAAAGAAGATAAAGCAACGAAGAAGAAGAAGAAAATATTTAAGTTATCTTTTTTGTCAGATTTGCATAACTAGAAATTTCAATGGCTGACGAGTTGAGAATACCATGGCCGATGGGAGAATGCCATGGCCGATGGGAGAATACCACGACCGATGGGAGAATACCACGGCCGATGGGAGAACATCACGACCGATGGGAGAATACCACGGCCGATGGGAGAACATCACGACCGATGGGAGAATACAATGGCCGATGGGAGAATGCCATGGCCGATGGGAGAATACCACAGCCGATGGGAGAATACCACGACCGATGGGAGAATACCACGGCCGATGGGAGAACATCACGACCGATGGGAGAATGCCATGGCCGATGGGAGAATGCCATGGCCGATGGGAGAATACCACAGCCGATGGGAGAATACCACGACCGATGGGAGAATACCACGGCCGATGGGAGAACATCACGACCGATGGGAGAATGCCATGGCTGATGGGAGAATACCACAGCCGATGGGAGAATACCACGACCGATGGGAGAATACCACGGCCGATGGGAGAACATCACGACCGATGGGAGAATACCATGGCTGATGGGAGAATACCACGGCCGATGGGAGAACATCACGACCGATGGGAGAATACCATGGCCGATGGGAGAATACCACAGCCGATGGGAGAATACCACGACCGATGGGAGATTACCACGGCCGATGGGAGAATACGAAGAACTGAGGAGAGAAGACGAAGAGGAAGGCCAGAATGAAAATATAATCCCAAGAAGGTCTTCAAGAATTGCGGCTTGGCGGAGGGAGTATTGCAGATTTTCTAACTAGGGGAATTGGAAGAGTTAAACTGACCGGGATCTTGACCACTCTAGGCCTCCGATGAGGGTATGAAAACAACTTTAAAATGGGGGGCATTGTTAGGTTTTTTATAAGTTGTCTTTTCATAGATTAATATATTTATATTTTGACCAGATGACCAGACGACTTTACATGTATATAATTGGTTTTAAATGATGTAAATTAGTTAGTTATGAAAGGAAATTAAAAGTGTTGATTTTATTAGAGGTGTTAGTGTTTACTCTGCTCAATTGGTAGACTAGGAAAGAATTGATTCCTAACAATAATCTATTTACAGTTTTCAAAAATTATAAAGAAATGTTATTGCAAACGCTTAGTTGACATACAGAGCAAAGGGTGTTTATTTTTTACTGCGCTTTTTGATGGACATTTGTAGCACCTTTTTAGAGTATCAGATTGTTACGGCATTGTAGATTCACTTGGTTTACTTGAACCATCATTCTTCTTGAATTGTTGTCTGTAATTGCAGCGGGAGAGAATTGAGATTACGTGTGGCCAGGTGTTCATCAGTCAATGCTCTCCCGAGATCAACAATAAAATGACTCTTTTCTTTTTTACTTTTTTTATCAATCTGATTACCTATTTTCTTTCTTTCTTTCTTTCTTTTGGAACATAGGAGACTAAAGTGGTTGTTTCAGAGAAACCAAAAATAGAGGTTCCTGATTCTCTATTAGGGTGCGGTTGAAATTGTGGTGAATCTAAGGTTTGTTCTTTCTCATCGTTCCTAAATATGTAAGGCCATGTTCTTTCAACTTATCAACTAATTCTACTGAAGTGAATCAATTGTCTGCTGTAATATTTCTTCCAAAGTGTGGTCGACTAATATCTAAAACACATATATTTTGGGTTGGCAGGGATAGTTCTCTCTGTTGACTTGATTGATTATTCTACTTATCCAAAGAAAGAAGTGTTATTTTATAAAAAGGAAGCTAAAAATAGAGGAAGATAGAGACTCAAGTATGAGCCACGAGCTAACACTGACACGAAAAATTCTCACGCTTCTGGACGGGCTGGGCGGAATCCGCCCACACATTCAAATTTAACCCCTCTCCCAAAACTGAAATTTATAAACGATGGATGGAAAATGTTTGTATCACTGTAAAATTAGAATACATGAAAGCTGGTAGCTCTAGGTAAACGAAAAAAATATATTTTTCATATATTAAATTTATGCATGGGCAGAATCTACCCAACCCGTCCAGTTAAGGGTTAATAATCTACTTTAATATTTAATGAACCTAAATATAAAGATATAATTAACTTAGTAATACTATACCCCAAACATAATCTTACCACAGGGATTACAGAGGATACCGTAGCCTCAAAAGCTATACTGTTTTTCTATAATCAGACACCAAGAGAAAAAGATGAAATTAACATATATAGTACTTGCATTGTTTTTTACCGTTTGCATTAGAGAGCCTAAATTTCTCGTTGAGAAGTACGTTGAATTCAAAAAAACTATCTTACAATAACAAAATGTACCCATCCTGCTAACTCACGCTAACTCAAAAGTATTCTTCTGCCTACTTGATAAGAGTGATTGCCATTCTACTGATCATTGGTGGTATGGAACTCAACCCCGGGCCCCTACAAAAGCAAACAACTCTGTTGACTGTACAAACTACTGAGGCAAAGGAAGTTATTGAAGATGATCTCAAATCTCTTGTTAAACAAATCCATACAGAGCTAAGGACTTTAGGAGCAAGACTAGAAACTAGATTACAAAACATTGAACAAAAGTTCGAGGAATGGGATCAAAGACTAACCGTTATCGAAACTTCACAGAAAACATGTTTGGAATTAGCCACAAAAAACTATTTAAGAATAAAAAGTCTAGAGGATCATGATGATATGTTGGAGAGGAAAATAAGGGAAAATAACCTTATATTTTATGGTATAAATGGGCTCGAAGCCGAAAACTCAGATGAAACTTTATGCAAATTAGTTAAGGCGATAAATGAAAAGATGCAAATACAAGTCGAATCGTAAATAACGCGTCGTCATCGACTTTCAAGGAAAGCTAACGCGCCAATTTTGGTTGAAATATCACTAGAACTGCACTACTTAGGAATTCCTACAAATTCAGAGATGATAAAATTTTTGTAAACAAAGATTACACTTTGAAGACCCGAGAACAACGCCACATCCTGATTTCTAAGAAGAGAGAACTATCTGAAAAAGGAATACGCTCAAAATTAAGAGACAATAAGTTATTTGCAAATGGACAAAAATACCAAGTCGTTGACGGTAGAGTGGTTGGTGGAAAAGGCTCTACATTATAGCAGTTGACGCAGCCCCGAATTGATGTTGACAACTCAGAAACTTTACAGACACTACAAAATAAAATACACATATGGTGCGGAGAGAGGCTCATCAACTATTGATTATTGCTTAGTTTCACAAGGAATATTGGAAAAAATATCAGACTTCAGGATAGAAACTCAAATGTATTCAGATCACCTTCCTCTTACCCTGAAGATAACAGTCCAAAACACCTATGAAAATAAATCCAAGGTAGAAAAATATGGTGTTACGAGATACAGATGGACAGCTGAGGGAATTAAGATATTTAAACAGGAATTAAAGGAATTGCAAGTAGTAAAAATATCAAATCTCGATAGCTCCGTAAATACTTTCACTCAAAGAATTACTGAGGCAATGTCAACATCAGGAATAATGTACTTAACTAAGGGTGCCCCCGGAGAATCTAAACCATGGTTTGACAAAAACTGTTACAAGATGAAAAAGTTAACAAAAGAAAGTCTGAAGGAATACCGTAGAACCAACAGAATGGAAGACCTTGAAAGCTATGCTCTGCATAGAAAGAAATATCTCGGTTTATTAGATGATAAAAGGAAGAAATATATTCAGGAAAAACAAGAAATATTGAGATATATAAAAGATTCAAAGTCCTTTTGGAAGACCATTGCACTATTTAAAAGAGCAACAAAAATTCAAGGAGAAATTACAGGAATGGCACGATTTTTATTGCGAATTAATGAGTAATGAGAAAAAAGAGAAGATTTGTAATATAGAAGTGAGGATTTCGCCGAGTGATCCAATACTTGATCCAGAGATAACTTCTGAAGAGATAGGCAGGGCAATCAGAGATTTGAAAAATAACAAGGCAAGTGGACCTGATGACATCCCCAATGAAATAATAAAAGTACTCCCAGACTCATACATGGGTTTATTTGAAAAATTTTACAAAAGAGCTCTGATAATGGGACACTATCCTACAATATGGACTAAATCGATCATACATCCAATCTTTAAAAGCGGTGACAAAGACAACCTTCAAATTATCGTGGTATAATACTGATAAGCAATTTATCGAAACATCATTCCAGAAAATCAGGCGGGTTTCCGAAGGGGTCGATCGTGTGTGGATCTGATATTCACATTGACCACTCTAATACAACTATCATTGAGGAAAAAGAGAGGAAAATTATATGCATTTTTTGTTGATTTGAGAAAAGCATTTGATACAGTTCCTTACTCATTACTTTGGAAGAAATTAACCAATCTAGGTGTAAGCTATCAATTTATACACACAATTAGAAATTACTACGAACAGGCGACTGTGGCAGTCAGATGGAGGGGATTAATTACAGAAAATATCAAGATACATTCAGGCGTTCTACAAGGAGAGCCACTATCACCATTACTTTTTATATTATTCATGACACGGACCTGATTAAAATGTATGACAACTCAGATCTGACGAGTGTATACCTGCCGGAATTTGGTGACGTTCACCTGCTGATGTATGCAGATGATATTGCTATTATAGGGGAGTCGAGGATAAACCTCCAAAAAAAGATTAACATATTGAAAGAATATCTTGGTGAGAACTATATGACACTGAACGAGTCCAAATCGAAGGTTATGGTATTTCGCAATGGTGGTAAACCCTCAAGAGAAGATAGATGGTACTGGAATGGTAAACCTCTGATGGTAACATGAAGATATAATTACGAGGGGCATCCAATAAATAAGTTTCCCTATTTTTTTTTCGGCGAACGAAACGTTGTAAAAATTAGTTAGTAGGTAAGAAATGGTCACTAGGATGCGTTGGAAGCTGGTGACCTTTCAAAATCACTCTACTCGTACGCGCAAGTCCGTAGCGCTTCAGTTTCCATGGAGCTACCACTGGTGAACGTGTCCACTTGCGAACTCCGTTCTGTAATTCGTTTTTTCACAGCGAAAAATGAAACTGCGGTCAATATTCATCGCAATTTAGTGTCAGTGTATGGTGAAGGATGTATGAGCATTCAAATGGTTCGCCGATGACGTTCATGGTTCTTGGAAGGACGGCAAAACGTGCATGATGACGAGCGAAGCGACAGGCCCGTTACTGCTACGGACAATGCAGCCGTGGCTGCTGTTCGGAATGTGGTGGAAGCAAATCGCCGCGTCACCATTGACGAAATAATGATTCAACTGCCTCCTGGAATCGAAATTGGATGCTCTTCGATTGGAACAATCATGTCAGATGTTTTGAATTTGAATTGAAAACAGGCGGAGGCGAACCACTGGCTACGAAGACAGGACACGTCTTGGTACAACAGTGGTATCAAAAAATCGCTACAACGGTACCAAAATTGTTTGGACAGAAATGGTGATTATGTAGAGAAGTAGTCTATGAGTTGTATAATGAAAATAAAATAACTGCATAATTGTAAATAAAGTTGTTTATTTGTTACAAAATAGGGAAACTTATTTATTGGATGCCCCTCGTACTTGGGATACCCTCTGGTCAGTACAACTAAAACCACTCAAGCCGCAAACTTTTTCAAAGGAAAAGCACTTGCGGCAATAAATGCTACAACCCCAATATTAGCAAAATCAAAAATTAATTCAATTTCTGCAATCTCTGCAATGAAACTGTTTGATTCTATTGTGATGGCTGTTTTGTTGTATTCTGCTCCAATTTGGGCGACAGAGCATAAAGATTTATAGGATCATATACAAGATACATTTATTCGTAGGTTCTTGAATTTGCCAAGATATACACCAGGATACATAATAAGACCAGAAACAAGCCGCGTCTCATTAATAATAACAGCTCTGAAATTGACCTTGAAATACTGGCTTAGGGTGCTGAGTATGGATACAAATAGATTGCCTCGAATATGTTTAAATAGAATGAGGCAAATATCCTGTGCTACTGGTGCGCCCATCGGGTTTATAAAACAATTAAGCAATTTACTCAATAATAATGGATCCTCGTGGCTTATTTATTGTAATGATCCTGATTCACTAAGGAATGAGATCTCAGGAATATTAAGAACTGCGATAGAGCAAACAATACAAAATGACTTAACAAGAATAACCCAATCAAAGTTATATTTCCACTATAGAGACATATATACAACGTTTACCACCGAAGAATATTTCTTAAGTGAACTCCCTTTTCCTGTCACCAGATTAATCGTGCAATTTAGAACCCTTTCAATTTTTTCAGAGAACACCATCTGATTTTAATGAGGGGTGAAGACCTAAAATGCACTTTCTGTGAATCAGGAATAACAATGGAGATGTTGTACTACTTATTTGATTTTGCTGCTGTCTGAGGAAAGACGAAAACTAAATGATAAAACGGGGTAGCTTTGTCCTTCATTTCCGTCACTAATTAATGAAATATCAAAGAATAGGTATATAGCGGTGGCGATATTTGGATTCCACAGAAATATATCCCAGAAAAAGGCCACACAATGTTCTCCCCATCCCTTGTGAACTCGTGAATCCTGTATAGGGCGAGAGGCCCTAAATAAAGGCTTTGTTGTTGTTGTTGTATATTGTATTGTGATAAGGCACAATTTGGATTTCAATCTATTCTACCGTTACAGCTATTGTTTTGTGTATTATCTCCACACAAAACAATAGCTGTAACCGTAGAATAGACCTCCCAGACATTTACCAGATACTCTATAAATAGCCTTTCTTTCACCCCCCCTCCCCCTTTTATATCTCAAAGATAGTGGTAGCACTGGGTGGGACCCCCCCCCCCCTGCCTTGCTGCCTTGGCCTTTTGGATTTTAGCTTCCATATACCGTTATATTCTATGTTCTTTTAATGTAAGGATGTCGCCGTTTTAATAATTTTTACCTTAGTTTTTAGTCTCATGCAAAGTTTATTGCATATTTTCGTCGTCACGTTTGTAACATGCAAATTTCAATTTTAAATATTTATGCTGTATTCTCTTTTACGCTATTATCTCTAGTATGTAAATTTATTGGTGTACATATTAGTTTTTCTCCTCTAATATTATGTTAGTACGGTTTTACTATCCACGCCCGTTGAAGAACGTTTTGTTCGAAAGCTTGCGGTATTAAAGAAATTTACACAAGAGGCTCCTCTTAATGTTTATTATTGTTTTTTTAATGATCGTGATTTTAAGAGTTTTAATCCTACAACAAGGTAATAAGACCAAATTCAAATAAATTAATAGTGTGACGTTTCGGTAACAAACTGAAGATGGTAACAACGCTGTTACCGAAACGTAACACACTATTTATTTATTTGGATTTGGTCTTATTTACTTGTGTATATTCTATTATAAATGAACTTTATATTCAAATACAGATTTAAATTTTGCTGCTGCGCATTATCCTAGCAAAATTTAACTGAGCAAAGATTTTATTTTTTTAAACATAAATTTCACAATGAAATGTTATCCAAAACCCTTTCCTGTATTAAGAAATGTTAAACTTCCACATTTAGTTGTGCAATAGTAAGTTAGTTATCTCTCTTATAAGTTGGGTCGTTGTTAAGTTTTTATGTCAACAATTCTACCATCATCAGACAAAAGTACTCAATGATTTAGTACTTTGCTTAATGATGGTAACAATGCTGTTACCGAAAATTCCCACACTATTTATTTGGATTTGGTCTTATTACCTTGTTTTTATTATTGTGTTATGTTACTTATTCCAAGTGCACATTACTATAAGGTAGGCCATGGTAGGCAAGCTGCTGCTGTAAGTACTTCATATTTAGGAGCAATTTGGCCTTGTACTTACTGAGTACCCAGAATCCTGTTTGGTTACTTGAATCTTTGCAAATCATTGAAGCAATTGCATATTTACTTATTTTCATATAAAATTCAGCAAATAAATGCAAAATTTGAACTTGGGTTTTAGTGGCCAAAAACCCAAAATTTAATACAGTCAGCCTCCACAAAGAAACATTGTTATGTATGACAGGGCTATCATGTTGTGTGCTAACTGTTGTTGCAACCTTGGATTCACTTGTCTCTGGTGCTTGCAGCCATATTTGATCTTGGATGGCATTTCAGAGGAGGACCTGCGCAAGATTCTTTCCCGAAGCATTCTTATAAAGTAAGTCATCATACAATCAACCTATTGTAGAATGTGACTTCACAGAAGGCTCAGACTTTTGTGGTTGAATACTGGCTCTTGATAGTTTCATATTTCACCTCCTTAAAAAAAAAAAAAAAAAGGGGGGGGGGGAGCTTCACACCTCTTATGAGGAGATATTTTCATTGAACCCCTGTTATTTCTACTTACATACTATGTAAACTTGGTACATGCTCCTGCTCTTCTCCACCAAGACTTCTTGTTTTCTATAATACCTCTAGTGTGCTTCTTGTAAACCTCTTGTATATTTCTTGTCTTCTATAATACATCTTTTATAGTTCTTGTAGATATCTTGTATAGTTCTTGTAAGTATTTTGTAT
The DNA here is from genome assembly GCA_030710605.1 of Cordylochernes scorpioides. Lineage (NCBI taxonomy): Eukaryota > Metazoa > Arthropoda > Arachnida > Pseudoscorpiones > Chernetidae > Cordylochernes > Cordylochernes scorpioides. The sequence goes on from CP092878.1 coordinate 61,860,701, forward strand.
ATTTCTTGTCCTCTATTATTCCCCTCTTGTACATTTCTTATTTTATTTGTGATTTATTTTAGCCTGTTTATATACCTATTATATACCTATTATAGGTTGCAAGGTTTTCCCACTATGTACTAAGTGCAATTCTTGGCCTGCGGCCCCAAACCACATAATTGACTGTATCCTATATTTCCTATTGATACCCCTATTTACTGGCAATAGGCACCTAATATTTTGTGTATAATGCTAGACAAGTGTTCTGTCTATAGCAATAAATCTCATTCCTCCAAAAGTATAGATTTTAGGTTGAGGAGGGTTCTGGGAGAGGGGTGATGTGTCTTCTTGAGACATCCTAGAAATGTTATATTTTATCAAGGTCCAGAGATCTGGTTGAGTCAATTTATCTTCTGAATAGCCTCACTCTTGAGGAAATCATTGGTTAGCTCTGTCCTAGATAGACGAACCTTATGTATTTATAAAAGCATAGGGCGCCTTTCCTGTAAAAATAAATGTCAAAACTAGTCGCAAACTAGCAGCCTCGGGTTGGTGACAAAGCCACAACACCAGCTTTGGAAACTGAGAAGCATCCACCTGGAGACCATAGTTTTGTGCTAATGGCCCTCTTTAGCCCATTGTGACTTTATTCCAAGAGATCCACAAGGGAAGAAGGCCATTAGCCCAAAACCACGGTCTCCAGGTGGATGCTTCTCAGTTTGCCAAAGCTAATGTTGTGGCTTTGTCATCGACCCGAGGCTACTAGTTTGTATTTTTCTTTCTTATCTCCATTCATCCATATTAAGGGTGTCAAGCTTATAGAGCGTGGGACTTTTGATGGTGTCTGCTGGAGATGAGTAGAGCTCATCAATGGATGATCAATACAGTTAATAATGTGCTAGTTTGTGGTGACCGTCAATAGATGTCGTCTAATTTTGAGGTTTATTTTGACAGGAGAGGCAACCTTTGCTTTTATAGATCAATTTCCTCCCAGAAAATGTTCTATCTATATAAGCCAACACATATATATATATTACTATAAGTACTGGAATCCCTTCAATAAAGTAAGATAACAATTCGAGAATCAAGGGACGAGTGTCTTTTATACGTTGATTTATTATAAAACGCTCAAGCTTTCGGGCTGGCCGGCCCTTCTACAGGAGACAAGTGTCCTGTCTTGTCTCCTGTAGAAGGGCCGGCCAGCCCGAAAGCTTGAGCGTTTTACAATAAATCAACGTATAAAAGACACTCGTCCCTTGATTCTCGAATTGTTATCTTACATATATATATTGTTGCACCAAGTTGCAGCTTTGCAGGGTCGTCGACCTTGGTTTCTTCCTTCTTGGTGTTATACACGTTTCCCGAGTGGGTTTCCATATTCAAAGCAAATAAATAAAAGTAAAAGTAAATAAATAAAAGTAAATAAAAATAAATTACCTTTCAACGTTATTGTTGTCATTTATTCGTGGTCTACCTCGTAAGTCGTGATCCGCAGTCTTCGTCTCTGTCCTCTCTCGCTCCAATAACCAATCAAGATATATGTACGATAAATATAAAAAAAAAGGAGTGAAACTATAAAAAGGAATGTTGATAATCTAAATATTCTGTTTTAAATAAATAATAAATATCATAGAATATTTTGAATAAATGTAAGGCGCATTAAAATTGATGTAACACTTCCCCCTTTCCAGAAGTTGTCACATCCTCGTGAATGACCTCATCCATTCTCTCATAATAAGGCTTGATTCTCGAAACATGAACTATCAGAGGGTCTTGGCCCGGATTATCTTTCGGTTCTATTAGATAATTGATGCTAGACATCTTCTTTAATATTCTATATGGACCAAAATATTTTCTCAGAAGTTTCTCACACTTTCCTATTTTCCTAATTGGTGTCCAAACTGCTACTAATTCTCCTGGTTCGTAGCTTCTTTCCATGTGTTTCTTGTCATAGTTCTTCTTCATTATTTCTTGAGTCTTTATTGTCTTGTTAATAACTAATTTTCTTGTTCTGTCTATTTTGTCTAAGTGATATTTTATGTATTCATCATAATCATCCTTGTCAATGTCCACCGAGATATTCCTGTCGTCCAAAAGAGACGTGGGTTCTCTTCCAAGCATCAGGAAAAAGGGAGAATATCCTGTGGTTTCTTGAATTGTAGTATTGTAAGCGTGAGTGATGAAAGGGAGTATTTCGTCCCAATTCTTCTGATCAGTGTTCACATACATACTGAGCATATTGATCAATGTTCTATTTAACCGCTCTGTCAATCCATTAGTCTGGGGATGATAGCTCGTTGTGAAGCAATGTTTAATCTTGCACATTTTCATCACCTCTTTCATTAAATTACTGGTAAATTGAGAGCCCTGTCACTAATAAGATATTGTGGGGCTCCGTGCCGGAGAAAAATATCCTCTACTAGAAATTTAGAAACTTCTTTCACTGTTGCTTCTGAGACTGCTCTTGTTTCTGCATATCTAGTGTAGTAGTCCGTCAGCACGATTATCCATTTTTTCCTGTTTTTCGTAGATGGCAATGGACCAACAAAGTCAATTCCAATTCTTTCGAAAGGAAAGTTGGCTGGGGGAATGGGCTGTAGTAGTCCAGAAGGTAATTGGTTTGAGCCTTTCCTACTTTGGCAAAGGTGACACGTCTTAACGAATTCTGAGACATCCTTTAGCATGGATGGCCAAAAGTATTTACTCTTTATTCGGTACATGGTTCTGGCGACACCCAGATTGCCATTCGACATATGATTGTGATATTCTTTCATAATTTCTCTCTTTTTCTTCTCTGGAACCACAAGCAACCCTGCCTTCAGGGTTCGGGTTTTTCTTAAAGAGGCATCCATCTTCTTTAAAGTTTTGCGCAATTGATCGCCTACTTCCATTAAGGTTTTTCTTAACACTTTCGATAAACTTATCCTCTTCGTCTGTTATTTGATTTAAAAATAGCCTTTCAAAATCCTCATCCCAATCAGTTTCTGATAAGGGTCCCCTAGATAAGCCATCGGCATCCAGATGCTTCTTTCCTCATTTATGTATTATATCGAAGTCATTTTCAATGCCCATCTTGCCAATCGACCTGTTGGATCCTTCGTTTTTAAGCCAGCATAAGGCGTGATGGTCTGTTACTATTTTAAAGTGTCTTCCATAAAGGTAGGGCCATAATTTTGACATAGACCAGACAACGGCCAGACATTCTTTTTCAGTGGTTGAATAATTTTGCTCCGCTTTACTTAGGGTACGACTCAAATATGAGATCACCTTCTCTTCACCACCGATGTCTTGGACAAGTGTTGCACCTATGCTGATGTTGGACGCATCAGTATGAATATGAGTAGGCGCATTTGGATTGAAGTGACCTAAAATTGGTGGACTTAATAGTTCTGTTTTTAGGGTTTGAAATGCTTCCTCTTGCCTTTCTGTCCAGGTAAATGATACTTTTTTTAATAAGGTTGGTTAAAGGGTAAGAAATTTTTGATAAATTTTCTATAATATGAGCACATTCCCAAAAAGGATTGTACTTCTTTGACCTTTGTGGGCCGAGGAAAATTTCTGACAGCATTGATGTTATGTTCCGTGGGTTTTATACCATGTTTGCTTGTTATATAGCTGAGAATCTCCAATTCTTCAAAAGAAAATTGGCATTTTTTGTCGTTTAACCTTAAATTAGATTCACGAAAACATCTAAAAACAGCTTCGAGTCTTTTGAGGTGCGTTGGAAAATCTGGGCTATATATGATAACATCATCCAGATAACACAAACAAATTTGCCATCTCAGATTTCCAAGTATATTCTCCATATTTCTCTCAAAGGTAGCAGGCGCGTTACAAAGTCCAAAAGGCATCACGTTGAATTCATATAATCCATGCGCTGTAGTGAAAGCTGTTTTCTCTTTGTCTCTTTCTTTGACTTCAACTTGCCAGTATCCAGATCTGAGGTCTATTGCTGAGAAGTATGTAGTTCCTTGGAGAGTATCCATAACTTTGTCTATTCTAGGGATCGGATAGACATCTTTTACTGTCACATTATTCAGTTTTCTGTAGTCCACACAAAATCTGTATTTACCATCTTGCTTCTATACCAATATTACTGGAAAAGACCAGGGACTAGAAGATGGCCTAATTATGCCTTCTGTAAGCATCTCATCAATTTGCTCTTTTATAATATCTCGTTCTTTAGCACTTACCCTGTAAGGCTTGTGTTTAATTGGCTTTGCGTCTTCTGTGTCTATCCGATGTTTTTCCAAATTGGTTCTCCCTAATCTCGACGAAAACAGATCTCCATACCTTTCTAAAACTTGTTTTAACTCCTTCTGTTCCTTTGGTGAAAGATTGTCGTTCATTTGGAATCTAGGTTCTTCGTTCTCTTCTACCTCTCTTTCTCGATTCACATTCATTTTCGCTGGACTACTTCCAAAAGCCAATGTTTGGTTTTTCATTATTTTTAACGGTCGAGGATACGGATTAGTTATCCAGATATGTGTTTCCCTATTTATAACATTGATCAAGCTTCTTGCTAGACGAAGTCCATTTGTTTGAAACATTTTGCTGCTCTCCTCGATAATATATTCCCCATCCTCTGTTTCTACCAATGCCTTGATCAATTTAATGGAACATTCGGTACAATGGAATCTTTGGCACTCTTTATTTTCAACATTTCAAAATTGCTTTCGTCATGATTATTCGTCAAATCGGATTTTATAGTTTCTTGCTTACAATCTATTTTCGCGTTCATTTTCTTAAGGAAATCTCTTCCAAGAATTAATGTCCGTAAATGCGTTTTCAATATCACAAATTTGTGTGATAATACTTTGTCATCAATTTTTATATTTAAATATATACTTCCTACCATGTCAAATTTTTTTCCATCGGGTCCTGCAAACATTTTTTCGAGTTTACTTATACCATGGCCTGTATCGAGGGCCGTTCTGAGGTCGACCACTGAGAGGTCAGCGCTTGTATCAACCAAAGCTTCAAAAGTCCCTATCTTGTCCACATGAATTTTAAATTTGTATTTAGGGTCCAACTTCTTGATTCCCTTTATGGTCGACTTGCTTTGATTGACAGATTCAGGCGCGACGCTTAGTTTAAATCTTCCAACATGGAATACCTATTCCGGGTAGGAATATTTGTCTGTGTGTTATGACATCAGCATAAAGCCGAGGTCCTGATTTCTCTGATATTTCATTCATTTGAAATTTCTCTTCGACCTTCTCTTGGGTAGCTGTTGGATCCTCTTCTAGGATTCTTATAAACTTGACCCTACAATAACGGGCCACGTGCCCTGGCTTGTTACACTTGAAGCAGATTGGTCTTCCATCTTCCGTCCTATTTTTCCTCACTTCTTGACTTTTATTGTAGGTGTTTCTCTGAAGGTTTGATTTCGGCACCAAGTTTGGATTATAAGGACGTCTAAGGATAGAGGGCTGGGGCAAGTTGTTTCGATACTGCCTGGGAGTAGGAGTGGAGTCGTTCTTGTAATTATTGGAAACAGGGGCTTGGGGTCTGGAAGTGGTCTGGTAGTTTCGTGCGGCAGTCGGCGGCACGTACCTCGATTGTTGTTGGGGTCTAGAAATGCGTGGACCGTTATATAGGTTTCTGGATTTCTCCACATGTTCCCGATACTTCTTTTCAAAAGAATCCATTTTCTTGCTCACAACAAGAAGTTCATCGGTTGTTTTAGGAGGGTTCAGGTAGAGCGCGAATGAGTACTCTTTTTTTCAGTCCTCCAATAACATGTTCGATTTTTGTTTCTTCTTCCATTGCGGGGTCAACCTTGTTGCACAACACTAGGATGTCTTTCGCGAACCTGATTGCTGGTTCATTCCAGTGTTGCATTCTGTTAAGCTTCATTCTAAGTTCTTCTTCATTGGCGTCCAGAGAAAAATCCTGAATGAGGCGGATTTTAATATTTTCCCAACTCGTGAAACTAGCTTTGTGCAAATTTAACCAGGTTTTAGTGCTTCCCTTCATGTTCATGGCAGCATAACGGGCGATTATGTAGTTTTTCAATGGTAGAGGAAACCAATTTCTTCAAGGGATTCTATCCATGGGCGAGGGTCTTCTGTCCTGTCATATTTCAGAATTTCTATATTGGGGTTCAAAGCAACTGGTTCGATACCAGCATCTCTACCAATTGTTGCACCAAGTTGCAGCTTTGCAGGGTCGTCGACCTTGGTTTCTTCCTTCTTGGTGTTATACACGTTTCCCGAGTGGGTTTCTATATTCAAAGCAAATAAATAAAAGTAAAAGTAAATAAATAAAAGCAAATAAAAAAAAATTACCTTTCAACGTTATTGTGTTTATTTATTCGTGGTCTTCCTCGTAGGTCGTGATCCGCAGTCTTCGTCTCTGTTCTCTCTCGCTCCAATAACCAATCAAGATATACGTACAATAAATATTACAAAAGGAGTGGAACTATAAAAAAGAATGATGATAATCTAAATATTCTGTTTTAAATAAATATTAAATATCATAGAATATTTTGAATAAATGTAAGGCGCATTAAAATTGATGTAACAATAAATAGATGGAAAATTTGCCGGGAGGAAACACACAAACACCAAGTCAACACCAAGAATCCTTTTGTCTGATGATGGTGACAATGTTGTTGCCGAAACGTCACACACTAATAAATTATTTGGATTAGGTCTTGTTTTCTTTTATTATAATCTATAATCCAAAGTGTGCTTTATCATTTATAAATATATAATTAACTAGATGATGTGTTAGAAGTAAAGGATTTTTTTTTTCTCTATCTATACTAAATAATAACAATTTACAAATTTTATAATTTGAATTTAAATAATCAAAATAATGAAGATAATTTTAATAGAAAACTTAACTATAAAACTATACAACTATTTATTGTTATAATTAATTTAGATTTAGCTTGCTAATCTAACCAAATCTACTTGATATGATTTATCATTCTTATCAGTTTGCTCCTTGAGTTTTAAATGTAGAATCACTGTTATATTTTTATTATATAGTTTTTACACTATATATATATATATATATATATATATATAATAGTTGTTCCTTTAAGTTTCCTCATTATTCGACCAATCTGTCTGGAATTTGATCAGGATATAGAGTTAAATCTAGAAATAGTATTTGTCACATTTTCAACCAAAGAAATTTAAAATTAATCAAATACTGAACTAAATTATTTAATTTTTTTAGAAAATGTGCTAAAAATCCTTCTTGGTGAGCAGAAACAAAGTCATTTTGGCAACCATTCATTCGAGCAGAACATGAGTGAATCCAAGTCATATATATAAGGAAGTTAAAAGTCCAAACTCTATTTTCCATTAACACTACCAATAAAAATGGATTTATTTAATGAGTAGGTGTATAGGTCTAGATTCAGTTTAGAATATAGGATATTCAAAGCCTATTCAGATTAACCAACAACTGATTTACATATCTGTTAATAGAAAAATTATAAAAATCTCTTCACTTAACGATTTTTTTACCTCTAAGATACCTTTGTTAGAACAATGGCCATTAGGTAAAAACCAGGAGAAGCCAAGTAGATTCGTTAGTCATGTGGACAATATCACTGAAATATTTCACATAGAGCTGGCTGGAATCCTCTAACTCTAATTCAGCCACTGTGCAGCCCTCAAACATGTGAAGAGGTTCACACCCTTTCGAAGTGAAGCCAGCCCAGACCATGAGACCCTTAGTCCAAAGCGGCCAATTTCGCTGATGCTATTGGGATGGAAGCAGGTTCCAAATTTTCTTCAAATAAAGATTTGTCAAGAATCTCAGTGTCTGATAAGGCACAATTTGGATTATAGATTATAAACACAAGGTAATAAGACCAAATCCAAATAAATAAATAGTGTGTGACATCTCATTCAGCACTTTTGTCTGAAGATGGTAACAATGCTGCTACCGAAACATCACACACTATTTATTTATTTGGATATGATCTTATTACCTTGTGTTCATAATCTCAGTGTCTGAAGCTTCACTCAATAGAACATAAGCTCACTGATCCTAGGTCCAGGACCACCAATTCAAGTGAGCTCATGTGGGAGAATGTATGAGAGGGATACATAGCATTGGAAGTCTTGCATAAACCACTCTCCAAAAGCCTTCAATAAACCATTTGTCTGAAACTAGTTCCACAGGCACATACATGAGAGTTAATTGGAGAGCTGAGTAGCTGTCATCCCCCTTAAGTGCCCAGAAGTCAGATAGTGGTCTTCTTGGATTGTAGGGGATCTTTTTTCAGTCCTGTCCTGTTGTTGTTGTTTCTTACCCCCTCGTGTAAAGATTACACAAATTCCATGAGTTATGCTCCTCGAGCAAAATAGAATAGGGTGTAGGGGTGCAGCTTTCATTGATCATGGCACCATGATCTAAGCACACTTTGGTGAAAGTCTGACTTTACCTATAATTTGAGGCCGTCCCTAACATGGAAGCAGATGCCTTTGCTGCGGACTCTAACATGAGTACAGACACAGCTCCTCAGTATCCCTGGAGAGAGACCTTTATTGAGGTCTATCAACAGGGTCAGTTGAACTCAGTATTTTTTAAAAGAGGTATTTATCCTCTTCTAACAATGCTGCTGTTGGTCCATGACTGCTTCTTCTTTAGAGTTATTCTGCTTTTTTTGCAGCTGTCCTTCATATCTGAAGGTGGTTCCCCTATCCGCCACCTGGGGACATGCGCCCTGTCAGCTCTGCTGAGGGAGTCCTGCCCTGTTGTCTGTGTATCTGAATTGTTCCCAGAGCTGGCAGACCACATTTTTGCTAATATTGATCCATTTGGGGACTTTCCCTAGTCTGGGATTTGCCTGCTTCCATTCTCCCAAGAGCTATCCATTGCAAAGTATTGAATAAACTATCTGAATACCTTATGTGTCAGATTTCTTTTAAAATCTGCAGGATTTAAAAGTATAGCAATTATGATGTGATATCAGAGTGAGTGACTATCAAGAATGGTTAAAAATTTGCATATTCAAGCTTTGGTAACTAATGAGTTTATAAGATAATTTTGCATCATGTTTGCCAATATTTTGCTCTTTTTAGCTTCAATAAATATAGAGCTCTACAGACCTATGTGCTTAAGCTGATGTCCATAGGTTCACTAAACACCCCTAAGCTGCCTTGCATAGAAAATGCAGGGTATATCCCAATCCAATACAATAGTAGTGTAGAGATTAATTTGGCGAAACCGCTGAGAGGGTTCACTACTGATGAGCCAAGCCCTCTCATTCAATAACTTATATCATTGCAGTAAGGTCTGTAGAGATCATTTTTGATGATATTATTAAGAAGAAACACATTGCCAGTAAAATTTATTTGTTACATATTTTATCGATAGATGTCAATTGAATTTATAAATATAGAGCTCTATTAAAAAAAAAAACATTTGATCACTTGTGTCTTTTAGAGAGAGATGTCATCTTACAGGAAAGAAGCTAATTTGTAAAAAATGGTTATTTTGGTAAAGAAAGCTGTCCTTTATATAGCGAGAGTGTCCACTAATGGAGGTTCTACTGTATCTCATATGTTGGTCATTGCAAGAGCATGTACCCTGCCAAAATTGACTTGGACCCAGAGCAGCAGCTTTACACACCCAAGATGTGGACATTGAGACTGCTGTGATGGAGATGCATGGGAACATCTGAGGCTCTTCATTGGACGCAATAACAACAACAACAGAAAATTGACATGGGCCCAGAGAAGCAGCTTTACACACCCAAGATAGTGAACATTATGACTGCTGTGATAGAGATGCATGAGGACATCTGAGGCTCTTCATTGGACACAACAACAACAACATGTACCCTGCTAACATTTTAAATGGTTCCGAATTACATTAGGAGGAATTGCCGGATAGCATTTCTAAGAAGAGATAAAAGCTAACAGCAACAAGTTTCTTTATTGAAAATATATAAGCTTGGCAATCTTTCAGACAACAATGTCCTTTAACAGGCTGAAAACAAAGGACGTTATTGTCTGAAAGCTCGGCAAGCTTATACCTTTTCAATATAGATAAATTACAAAAAGGTATAAGGTCCCCAACTCTTTTTATTAATTGTATACACAAGGTAATAAGACCAAATCCAAATAAATATATAGTGTGTGAACACATTATTTATTTATTTGGATTTGGGCTTATTACCATGTGTTTATAATCTATAATCCAAATTGTGCCTTATCATTATTAATTGTATCAAGTAACTTTCGGACAAGCCCTTCCTCAGCAAACTAAAACATAAAAAAATGTAATGTAGAGAGACAATATAGCATTTTAAAGATATATCCCTCCAAATATAGGACACAAGAATTATATTTGCAAATATATATGTCGTAGCTAAATGAAAAGGCGCAGCCGTTATGCCTAGCGAACAGCGCACCCGCGATGTCTGCCACCTTTATTTTTTGTCCAGCCTTTATACATGGATGAATTTACATATTTACATTTTAACACAATGGTAACATATTTACATACTTAGTTTGATGGAAATAAATTATATCTTTTGGCATTAACTATACAAATTATGACAGATGGAACCTGTGTGGGATAAATAATTTTAAAATGAATTTAAAATTATTTAGTTGAGATTGGGAGGCAATTTTATAAATTGAATTCTGATACTATGTACAAAATTGGAAATTTGTGTGATATTATACTAAAATATATACAAGTAGGCATTAACACAACATTAAGTCTGACATATAATACAAAGATAATAAAGTTTCAAATGTAGCAGGATACGAACCTGTGTGATGTGGCTACGACTGTGTATCTGTTTGTGGGAGTGTTCTGTGTGTGAGAGGATCTCCTGCGCTGGAGTGTTGGTGGATTGATGATGGGCTGAGCATCCTTCTATGTACCGTACTTTCCATAGGGAACGTAAGAAAAGGAGTAATAAAAAGGTGCTCAGGGATGAAAGGAATGAATGTTTGATATGACAGGGTACGTTTGAGGAATGAAGACTTGGTCGTGGCGAACAATTTGGTAGGATGATCCAAATTGGGCCACTGGAGTCCTCGGAAGGTTTCTCGTTTGGGATGGAGAGAAAAGGGGACGGTGGTCATGTCAATGAAATAGCGCAAGGAGATTATCTCTTGATGTTAGTGTGTGAACATAATGGTTTATTGCAAATGGTCAGAGGGAAACGTACTGAATTCTGTGACGTACATCCTGAATAGATCGTTTCAAGATGGGTCTGTGATTATCAGTAATCCTTCTGACTTCTCAAATGCAAATAAACTTGGGAAAAACGATCAGTTTGGGGTGGTCAATGGGCAACGCAGGTGGTGTGATTCTAATTCAAAATAGGAATTATATATAGGAATTCCCTGACGCTAGGATCTTATGGGGAATCATCAATATTAATGTCGTGGTCACCATCTTTTTCTGAGTGATTAATGAAGTCCTTTAAGGTGTTCCAAAGGACTATTGAAAGCTCTTCAAGACAATGAATCAAGATTGATTTAATTTGTCTCAATCGGGACGACGGCAATAAATAAATTAGCAAATGTATAATCGTCATGGAGACGTTTGGGTTAATAAACGCCATTGTAAGGAGGGATAGAAAAAATATTGGGAATTGTTTAATTCTATTAAAATATTTAACTATGGGTAACGGTACTAACATATTTTTGCTTATAAATGACCTATTTTCTAATTTTGCATTGTCACAGTCAATAGGGAGAGCACTCAATTGAGGGCTAATTTGCGGAGTGTGATTAAGTGTTGGTGAGGATGGGAGCATTATCTTCGTTGTAGGGGAAGGTTCTAATTGGATATCAATCTTTGGGGTGGTGTCAGGAGTAGAAATGTATCTGGCTGTTAATGTCTGTTCGTCATTATCTAAGAAAATATCGGGGTTCATGTGATTAATTGGGTTACTGAATGTAGATGCATAATTCTTATAATCATCATGAAATATTTCAGGTGGGAAATGATGGTAAATAAAATATGATTTTGGTTTGCTATTGTTGTTTGTTGAGTGAGGTGTGAAGATGTACTTAGTGTCTTCGGAATAATGTTTCAATTTATTTACGTGGATAACTTCTGTTTCTAAGTTTTGAGCTTGATTAGGTCTATTGATTCTAACTGTATAGGGGGATATCACCTCAATTATCTCATATGGCCCACTGAAGTAAGGTACTAATTTACCCGTATTGGGGTGTTGGTAAATTTTGGTTAGGACTAGATCGCCTACTTCAAAGTCGGGGACCTGTGATTTTTGTCAAATCTGATCTTATCTAGCTTATGGCGTTTTTTCGTTCTTTGTAACACTAGGCGTCTGGATTCAGTGACTGATGGATAAGGATCTAGATGTTGTGACAGCTCTTTCGGTAGGGAACCGTCCATAAGGTATGATGGGGGAAATCCCGTGACGGAATGAGGGGTGTCGTTATATGCCTTAACTACTTTGGGTTGGAGCATAGTCCAACTAGCTCTAGGATGTTGAAGATGGAGGAGCCTAAGTTTTCCGGTCAGGGTTGCGTTCAAACGTTCGTATAAACCGTTTGCTTGTGGATGGTTGCTGGTAGTGAGCATTGGTTGGATGTTATGGGAGATTAGAAATCTCCTAAACATCGGTGATGTAATGGCAGGGGCTCTATCAGTAAGGAGGCGCTTCGGACAACCACTTTGTAGCACCTTTTTTATTACTTGTATATATGTGGTCGTACTGGTGGAACGAGATGGAAATGTCCATGCGAATCGAGTCGCGTGGTCTACTATTACATGCAGGTAATTTTTTGCACTTCTATATCTAGAAAACCCGGCTATAGTGTCCATAGAGACCAGATCGAATGGCAGTGGAGATTCTGGCAATTCGCCCAACTCTCCATACTTCGGTCCTTTTGGGGTTTTGCTCATTTGACAGATGTTACAATTCTTAACGAAGGCACGAATGTCTATCGACATTCCGCTCCAAAAGTATTGGGCGGAGATGACCCTAGTTAATTGAGAAATTCCTGGATGGTTGAATTTCTGGTGGGCTTCTCTAAGTATGGTTGGTCGTAAGGATGGCGGAACAACTATTTTGCTCACCCCACGTCTGGTGACGGTAGTCAAGCCTGAGGTTTGGTGAACATACTTGGGATTATCCCGAAGCTCACTTTGGTACATTTTTAATTGTGTGGCGTCAAGAAGGCCACAAAATGGATTTCGGGATAAAAGGTCAGCCTCTAGTTGTTTGGTGCCTTTGATGTATTTCACCTGATAGTCGTAGACTGACAATCTCAAACTCCATCGAAAGAGTCTTCCTGTCGGATTTTTGATGTTTTTAAGCCACTGTAAGGCGCAATGATCGGTGAAAATGGTAAAACAATTTCCCGCCAGATAGACCTTGAAACGATCTACTGTTTCAATTATGGCCAGACACTCTAATTCGGTGATGGTATAATTGCGCTCGTATTTGCGCAGAGTGCGGCTATAATATTGTACTGGATAAGAGTTTCCATCTGGATGGAGCTGTTTCAGTACTCCTCCTATCCCTTGCAAAGATGCATCAGAGTACACTTGACAGGGTAAATCTGATTTATAAAGATGGAGAATGGGACCTGATATGAAAGTAGTTGTTTGAGTTTGTCAAACGCCTTTTGACAGTCTGACCTCCATTCCCATTTAACGTTCTTTTTCAAAAGTTGATTTAGAGAATTTCTAATGCGCGCATAATCTGGAATGAATTTGTTGTAAACATTAATGGCGCCTAGGAATGATTGCAAGGTTTTTACATTAGTAGGGGGTTTTATGGCATTAATTACATCTATATTCCTAACAAGTGGAGTGCAGGTACCTGAACTGATCTTATATCCCAGGTAGTCAATAGATGTCTTGAAAAACTGGCATTTATTAAGATTTAATTTTATATTTTCTAATTTACAAAAATGAAAAAAATCCTGTAAGTGTCTTAAGTGTTCCTCTAAACTGTTAGAATGTATTATGAAGTCATCAAAATAATGATTAGCAAATGTTAATTTGTGTTTCTGTATCAATTGATTTAACTGCCTTTCGAATATTTGAGGACTTAATTTGAGACCAAATGGAAGTCTATTAAAATGGTATTGCCCCAGGTGGGTTACAAATGAAAGTAGGGGCCTAGATTCGGGATGGATAGGAATTTGCCAGAAGGCGGAGGTTATATCTATGGTGGAAAAGTATTTGGAATTAGATAATTGATCTAGCACTGTTTCTATTAGTGGTATGGGATAGTTATCTACAGTCATTAATTCGTTAAGTTTTCTAAAATCTACGCAAAAGCGTTTCGAGCCATCTCCTTTTCTAACAAGTGTTACGGGAGCGGCATATGGGCTATTCGATGGTTCTATTATTTCATTCTCTAACATTTTCTCTTTTTGATATTTTATTTCAGGATAATCGCTATATGGTATTCTATATGGTCTTAGTGTTATAATCTTATCACTGTTAGGTATAATTTTAACCGGGTCGATATTTAAAGCAGGTACTGAAAACTTATCGATAGGAAACAAACCAATATTTTCTCTAATAAGATTTTTACATTCATTAATTAGATGAGGATGTGTAACTATATAATTTTCTACATTTTTGGGACTATTAAGGGCGTCATGAAAAGATTGAGTAGTGTGTGGCATGGTATGGTTATTAGAGTCGTGTTGAATTGTAAAGTTTTTTAGTGATGGCGAAAAATAATCTTTAAAACAATATTGTGACTGTGCTAACATGATATTATCCTGATATATTCTCTTTGAAAAGAAATCAATAGTTAATCGGAATATCCCTAATGAGTTTAAAGAAAAAATTCCAAATGGTAGATCATTATCTATTATATAAAATAACAAGTGTTCCTTAATGGATCCTACAGTAACTAAAATAAATGCAAATCCCACAGGTTGGATATTATGAGACAATGTCCTAATAGTAACATCATAATTTGAAAGTGACATTTTAGTTCTTAATGTTTTGAATTGCTTCAAACCAATAATATTAATATTAGAGCCCGTATCTATAAGAAATGAAAACAAATGGTTGGCAAGTAGCAACTTGAGAGTCAGGGTACTTACGCCTTTAATAGCGTGTGGGTTGTACTTCTGGTTACTTGGTAGTGTTGTCTCTTGGGTCACGAAAATACCGCGGCGGTGTCGATAGTCGAGGATGATCGGCACGCTGTCTAGGCAAGGTGGACCGTTGTGGGCACTGATTGTTCCAGTGTGGCCCTTGGCAGTGCTTGCATGGTGTAGGCGCGGTGGAGGGAGATCCTTCTGGTCGCTTCTGGCAATGAGGCACATCTTCGGATAAGCGCCTTAGCGGATTACTTGTCCATCTACCGGATTGGCAGGGAGATGGGCGTTCTGTGGGAGAGGAAATGCCGGGACGACTCGGGTCTCCGCCGATACCATAGATTTTCCTGGCCAGAGTGAGCCATTCCGACGGGCTGCTGGGTGTTGCAATCAGTAGGAGATTTCGACTGTAGGAGAGCATTCCTTGAGTGAGGGCATTGACCATCTCCTTGCGGTCGATGTTGAGCTGCGTACCTATGCGCACCTTCTGTGAATAGTATGCTTGTAAGCCTTGAGGCCCGCAGCGTAGTTGATAGAATTCTTGATGGGTCTGTGTCTCGGGTGGGGGGTACAGATCCTCAAGGACCTGTTTGATCTTCCAGTAGGGTTCATAGAGGTAGTCCATGGATTGAAGTGTTTTCCGGGGCTCTCCTTCTAGCGCTGCCACTACCATGCGGCCTTGTTCGTCACAGCTGCTGTTTTGGAATTCCGGGGACCTCTCCAGCTCCCTTAAGAACGATTCCGCCAAACTTGATCCGTCAAATCTGGCTGCGGTGGTGGGCGCGTCCTGCTCTAGTCTTCTCATCATCGCTGTTATTGCGTTTATCACCGACTTATTCTCTTGAGCTAACTCGGCCTCCTTCTGGCCTTGTCTTTTTGCCTTGCCCATGCTCTTGAGGTTCTTTATCTCTGTCGACTCTTAACTGTCGTAGCTAAATGAAGAGGCGCAGCCATTATGCCTAGCGAACAGCGCACCCGCGATGTCTGCCACCTTTATTTTTTGTCCAGCTTTTATACATGGATGAATTTACATATTTACATTTTAACACAATGGTAACATATTTACATACTTAGTTTGATGGAAATAAATTATATCTTTTGGCATTAACTATACAAATTATGACATATATCTTTAAAATACTATATAATCTCTCTCCATTACCTTTTTTTATGTTTTAGTTTACTGAGGAAGGGCTTGCCCGAAAGCTACTTTATACAATTAATAAAAAGAGTTGTGGGACCATATACCTTTTTGTAATTTATCGAAATCCGCAAACCGTGATAATCAATAAAGAAAGCCTTCGCCGTTTAATTTGTTATCAAACCACCAGTTGTGAATGTACTCAGACTGAGAGTGTGCACAGATCCCTGATTGAGCTGTGGTCTGAGGCAGACAGCCAGGCTGAGCTCCACAAGAGAGTCCAGGCCCTCCCCCCACATGTCATGGTAAATCCACACTTACTTACTTCTGATCCCTACTGAGATAGAAACAGCCATCTCAGAAGTGGAATTCACTGCATCAAGAGTTTATGTAAATCCTTATTTTCTATTTAAAATTTTGTTGTGGAAGCCGCATAGAGCTGACGGCACTTTAATTGAACCTATAAATATAATTCTACTGCCAAACCTCTCTAAATCCATTGTTTTATAAGAAAATATTGACCAAAAGAATTTCTAACTGCAGTCACCAGGTATTCCAAGCACAGTTTTCTATTTACAGTAGAACTTCCCTGTAAAGGTCACCTAATTGCAGAGCCAAAGTGTCCTTTAGGGAGAGGCGTCCTTTTACCGGAGAGTTGCTAAATTGTAAAGATGGTAATTTTGCAACTGAAAACTGTCCTTTGTGGAGAGGACAGTTGGATATGAAAGTATTTTGTGACAGTTTTAGGGTGATTGGTACTAGTACCTTCTATGAATAAAGACTGAAGATCTGCCAAAGAAGGAGACATTGATGCTCAAACACAAGAAGTGGGTTGCAGGCTCCTTACAAGTCCAGTAGCTTCAAGATCAATGTGGAGACCTATGGGAAGAGGCAGACCCTGGCGGACAAGATCCACAAGATTGAGGTAAATTCTTCGAACTGGGATCCAAGAATGCATATTCCTCAATTAACCACATTTTGAAATGGAATTATTTTAAAACTATATTTAAACAAAACTTAGAATAAGACCAAATATAATTTTTTTTTGGATTTGGTCTTATTATCTTGTTTATAATCTATAATCCAAATTGTTTTTTTTTTTTTGCTTATCCCTAGTACACGTGGTACAGGCCATGATAATCATGGTGGGTAGTTAGCGACTGCTTTTTTTACTGTAAGCGCACCACATGTCTACACATGTGAAAGCAGTTCGACTTTGCACTTACAAATGTGCCAAAGCCCCGTTTGGTTACTTGCACTCGCTGGTGGGGTTGGACTTTTGCAAGAATCGGGGGGCCATTGGAGCATTTTTTTTTCTTTAAACAGAAAAAAGTGTCCAATGCGGGGATCGAACCCGGGTCGTAGTGGTCGTAAACCAAACGGTTTAACCAGCCTTCCACCGACCCCCCAATCCAAATTGTGCTTTAACAAAGCCAGAATTATTTACAACAATATATTCCAAGCTCTGCTAAATTTCTCCATTTCACTGTAAATGTTCTCTACATGTAAAAAATGAGTTTGACTTTTAAGCTATAAGGATTTTGTCTCATGCTTTCTTTATCAATTTTAAACCTTTGAAAGATTGAAATCTTTTCGTTTATTTAAATAGAAATTTCATTGATATATAGAATAGAGCAGGATATTACATTTAAATCCTTGTACACAGGACTCATGTTGTATCTCCCAGACATTCCCATTATGATCTTAAAAATATTCCAAAATAAAAGCATCACAAGGTAATAAGACTAAATCCAAATAAATATATAGTGTGTGATGTTTCGGTAACAACGCTATTATCGAAACATCACACACTATTTATTTATTTGGATTTAGTCTTATTACCTTGTGTTTATAATCTATAATCCAAATTGTGCCTTATCGAGAGCTTTTAATGAAATAAAAAGTGATAAATACTATACCATAATATTAATATAACAATAGACGGGTTTGGTAGATTAAAATAGCAAAGCCGCTGGGAGGGTTTACCACTGATAAGCCAGGCTTCTGCTCATTTTCATCACTTCAGTAAGGGCAGTAGAAAAGTTGCATTTTAAAAAAAAATCATAAATTGTTAAATTTTCCTTATTTGTATAAATAATGAGTCTTTTTTATTTGTTTCGCGAACAATCACGCAGCGTAAATAATGAAATTTTGTATTTGTTCATTTAGACAGAATTATTTAATCACAAAAAAAATTCTTTCAAAATGAACAAAATAAGCGATAAAAATGAAGAATGGTGAATATAGACAGAATACTCTACAACCCAACATATACATAATGAGGGCCACATTCTGAAATTAATTTTTGATTTGGGTTTTACAGTAAAGATTACTGCATAAGTACATATAGAAATTTATTTATTTACAAGGTTTTAATAATAAACATTTTTTGACCCATTTTTGATAAGGCACAATTTGGATTATAGATTATAAATACAAGAAAATAAGACCTAATCCGAATAATTTAATAGTGTGTGACGTTTCAGTAACAGTGTTGTTACCATTATCAGACAAAAGAATAAACGAGAAAAAAATATCACAGCATGTTCTTAAATAGTACTGTTATCAAGTGTGTAAACAAGATAGCTGATAAGAAAAAATAGTTTTTTTTTTTAACAATTTTTTTTCATTTATTCTTTTGTCTGATGATGGTAACAATGCTGTTACCGAAACTTCACACACTATTAACTTATTTGGATTAGGTCTTATTTTCTTGTGTCCCTTATTTGAATATTTTTGTTGAATTTCGCTGAATTGTTAAAACCTTTCTTTGTAAATGTTTTTAAATTTTATACCCCTCAAAAAAATAAATATATATATATATATTGGCAATTTTGCATACATTATTTGTGCGGAATGTATTAAAAATGCTGTTTTTTTTTTCATTTGCAACAGCTTAGAGTTGTCATATACTTCTTGTCACAAGGGAAAACATAGTGCGAGTAGTTAGCGACTGCTTTTACTGTAAGTGTGCCACATGTCTACACGTGTAGAAAGCAGTTTGACTTTTGCACCACTTCTTCTTCTTCTTTCTTATCCCCACACTGTAGTATGCATCTGCCTTTGTCTCATTAAGACTGGGAGCACTATTCAGTGGCAGGCCAACTTAGCTCCAAAAAATGGCCACCTCTGACATGAGGAACAGACGCCATGTGCAGCCGCTCCTAACATGGAGTACAAATGCTGCTCATCCTGTATCCCTTGATTAGGAGCCCTTACAGGGTACTATCAGCCGGGCCAGTTGAGCCCAGGTTTTTTACCGAGCTTGTTACTGCTCCCCCTCCTCCTTTTTCATCCGGGCTTGGGACTGGCAAAGGCGGAGTTATGGCTTTGCACCTGAAGTGTGCCAGCGTCCTGTTTGTTTATTTACATTTACTGATGGGGTTGTCTTTCTACAGGGGGCATTAAACGTTTTTTTCTTAAACACAAGGTAATAAGACCAAATCCAAATAAATAAATAGTGTGTGACGTTTCGGTAACAGTGTTGTTACCATCTTCAGACAAAAGTACTGAATGAGAAATTTTACCATTCTCATTCAGTACTTTTGTCTGAAGATGGTAACAATGCTGTTACCGAAACGTCACACACTATTTACAAGGTGGGATCAATAAATAAGGTGAATTATAATTTATGAAAAAAAATAAGAATGATATTAAAAATTAGGACTTGATTTATTCAAAATAATCACCTTGGCTTTCTATACATCGTCTCCATCGTTCTGGCAACTTGTAAATACTCTCTTTATAGGCACTCTTAGGAAGCGTGTGAAAAAAATCTTGCACCACTTTCTGGACATCTTCATCCGAGTCAAATCGCTTTCCCTTTAACTCCTTCTTTAGTAGTCCAAAAAGAAAATTGTCAGAGGGGGCTAGGTCTGGACTATATGCAGGATGTTCTAAAACTTCAAAACCTAATTTAATGATTGTAGATGCAGTTTTACATGATGTATGCGGCCTTGCATTATCATGAAGGAAGAGAACACCTTTACTAAGCTTCCCTCTTCTTTTGTTTCTTATACCGGGCTTTAGCTTATGTACAAGAATGTCACAATAAAGGTCGCTGTTCATATGTTGCCTTGAGGATAAAAATTCAAGACAGATTGGTCCATCAACATCCCAAAAAATTGTTAACAAAACTTTACTGGCCGAACGTTGAGACCTGATTTTTTTTGGTCTTGGAGAGTCGCCTCGTTTCCATTCCATAGATGCACGTTTTGTCGAAGGATCATAATGATAACACCAACTCTTATCTCCAGTTACAATTTGGTCAAGGAAATGATCACCTTCCTCTTCATACCGCTTTATCAGAGCCTTTGAAACCCGAATACGGTTAAGTTTTTGGTCCAAATTAAGGAAATGTGGAATCCATCTGCAGCATATTTTTCTAAATTGCAATTGTTCTTTAATAATGGTGTGCACAATTCCATAGCTTATATTCAAATTGTCGGCTATGGTAAAAATGGATATTTTTTTATTCTCCAAAATTAAGTTTTCAACCGCATTTATCGTGCTTGGCGTCGCTGTAACACTTGGTCGTTCAGGTCGCTCAATATCGGTACATGTAATTTGTCCATTTTTGAACTCGTTAACCCATTTATAAATGTTTTTTTGAGACAAACAAGACTCACCATAGATATTTTTCATTCTTTGGCATATTTGAGATGTTTGAATACCTTCTGCATTCAAGAAACGAATAACTGCACGTTGTTCAAGCGTGGTGCAATCCTTCAAAGGAGCTTCCATTTTAGTTTATTTATAAGTCTCGCGCCGCGCGTGGGAAAAAAGAACAGAACACCTTAAATAGTCTCTCGATGTTATATTTTAATATTCTGTGGTTTAAATTATTTTTGCTTTTTTAATTTAAAAAAAATAAGATAATTCACCTTATTTATTGATCCCCCCTTGTATTTATTTGGATTTGGTCTTATTACCTTGTGTTTATAATCTATAATCCAAATTGTGCCTTATCAAGTTTTTTTCTTTTTTAAAAATGCCCAATGTAGGATTCAATCCAGTGACGTGGCTCTTGAAAACCCACAGTTTTTACCACTTCTCCACCTACTTCTAAAAATTAAAAATATTGTCATGTATTTAATATTTTCGCATCGTATTATTTTACCAAAATTTCGATTTTCTTATGTATTTAAAATATCAAAACTTACTTACTCAGTTTAATCAGCATATTTTTATTTAAATACAGCTTATTATAACACAAATTATTACTATTTTTACAACCAAATATCTATATTTTTAAAATAACAAATGCCTCCTTTCTCATTGTTGTTTCTTTCCTTTGTTGTTGTTTTTCTTCTTCTGCCTTTTTTGTGATGATGATAAGTTCTATGGTTTTTTTACTGATAACTCGTGACAATATATTTGCTAAAAAAATGGAGTTGGCAATTGAGAAAAGTCTGTTTTATGTTCCAATAATAACAAACAACCTTATTGGCAGCCCTTGTGTTCTTTTTCTTCTTTCTTATCTCCACTCAATCATATTAGGGTATCAAGCTTGTAAAGGCACTTGTTTCAATTACCTTTAATGACACAAGGTAATAATACCAAATCCAAATAAATAAATAGTGTGTTACATTTCGGTATCTGTTAGCATCGTCAGACAAAAGTACTGAATCAGATACTAATAGATTCAGTACTATTGTCTGAAGATGGTAACAAAGTTGTTACCGAAATGTCATACATTATTTATTTGGATTTGGTCTTATTACCTTGTGTATATAATCTATAATCCAAATTGTGCTTCATTATTACCTTTAATGACGAGTAGTATAAACTGTTGATTTCTCACAGCTGCAACCCAGGAAAATATCCCACATTGGGCACTTTTTTCTGAATAAAAAATTGCTCAAATGGCCCCTGATTCTTGTAAAGGTCCAACCCCATTAGTAAATGCAAGTAACTTAATAGGATACTCTGGCACATTTATAAGTGCTAAAGTCAAACTGTTTTCTACATGTAGTGTCTTCTTCTTTCTTATCTCCACTCAATCATATTAGGGTATCAAGTAACTCCGCCTTTGCCGGTCCCAAGCCCGGATGAAAAAGGAGGAGGGGGAGCAGTAACAAGCTCGCTAAAAAACCTGGGCTCAGCTGGCCCGGCTGATAGTACCCTGTAAGGGCTCCTGATCCAGGGATACAGGATGAGCAGCGTTTGTACTCCATGTTAGGAGCGGCTGCACATGGCGTCTGTTCCTCATGTCAGAGGCGGCCATTTCTTTCGGAGCTAAGTCGGCCTGCCACTGAGTAGTGCTCCCAGTCTTAATGACAAAGGCAGACACATTTTACTTTACCCAATCATGATGGTTCCCCCAAGACATATTATTGACTGTATTGACTTATCCATTGATGAGCTCTACTCTTCCCCGGCAGACACCATCAAAAATCTCAAGCTTTACAAGCTTGATACCTTAGTGTGATTGAGTGGAGATAAGAAAGAAGAAGAAGGGTATCAAGTTGTGACCTTTGATGGTGTCTGTTTGACAACCATCATGACTGGGTGAAGTAGAATGCCTCTGCCTTTGCCTCATTAAGACTGGGAGCACTATTCAGTGGCAGGCCAACTTAGCTCCAAAAGAAATGGCCGCCTCTGACATGAGGAACAGACACCATGTGCAGTTGCTCCTAACATGGAGTACAAACGCTGCTCATTCTGTATCCCTGGATTAGGAGCCCTTACAGGGTACTATCAGCTGGACCAGCTGAACCCAGGTTTTTTAGCGAGCTTGTTATTGCTCCCCCTCCTCCTTTTTCATCCGGGCTTAGGACCGGCAAAGGTGTACTTACAGTAAAAGCAATCGTCAACTAATACCCACGATTATTATCATGACCTGTACCACATATACAAGAATAATAATAATAAAAAAATAAACCAACTTAAAAATTCGATACATTAGCGCGCCATCTGTTTTGAGGATTCAAAACTATTAAATATGCTTATGATTCTTTTAAAAATTAAACAAATATCTACTGCCCTTACTGCAATGAAAAATTATTGGGAGGGCCTTGCTCATCAGTGGTGAACCATCAAAGTGGTTTCGCCAGTTTAATCTATCATACCATTGTTATATTGCATTTTATGAGCCAGGTCCTCCCGTTAATTTTTCATTGCAGTAAGGGCATTAGATGATTGTTTAATTTTTTAAAAGAATCATATGTGCCTATAATAGTTTCAAATTCTCCATGTTAAGTATAAGCAAAATAATTATAGCTAGGTCAACAAGTAGGCAAAAAGTCTATTTTGATTAGAGAGATGACCTTTATTTCACAAAATGTTAGTTTCAAAATTTGATTGACAAAATTGAATACCCATCTATCAACAACACTATTTTAGCAATAGAATTTCAAAGGAAATGTTGAATAATAACTACTCTAAGAATTCAATTTCAAAAGTATCACAATGCTAATACAGGAGAACCTCTTCTTACAAGACACCCAGTTGCAGAACTGAAGCATCCATGAGAGAGAGGGATGTCTACTTACCAGATAGCAGTCAATTAGTAAAGCTGGTTTAATCAGGGATGATATCTCTCCTTTGTATAAAGGATTCCATTGGAGGCTCTACTGATTCTATCATCAGAGAATGGACAAATATCAACTCCAAACAGTTTTTGCTTCCTGCTATACAATCATGGATATGAAAGAATTGCCAGAGAATTCTAAAAATAATAATAATTTCATAACCAAATATCATCAACCAAATCAAAATATGAGTACTTTTCCCTCACAGTGACATCTTCCTGATTTCAAAGAAAAATTGCAGCAGTATACAGAGACATCAATGCAAAATATACAAGATTATTCCCCAAAATAATGGAATTGGGTAGAGGGCTACAATACTATAGCACCAACAGAAATAAACAACAATTTTATTATAGAATTCAGGATTTAAATATCTATATATTTTTGAGAAATTATAGAATTTAAAAAGCTAAGTTCTTTTCCTCTCACCTTTAATTTCTCAAATTTAATTAAATTTAATTAAATTTTAATTTAAATTTAATTTAATGTTAATTAATTTAATGCATTTTTTAACTACCCTGATGATAATAATAATAATCTGTTGCATTCACATGTTGTTGTTTCTTACCTCCTTGTGTAAAAATTACACAAATTCCATGAGTTCATGCTCCTCCAGCTGTTTTATGATAAGCAGCGGCCTTTCCCAAAGGTCCTATTTAGTGCATCTAATGCAAGCCAAAATGTGTTCTAGAGCTGCAGGTGCCAAGTTACATTTTGGGCAGGTGGGGTGGATTTTGTTTTATTTCTTATCTTCAATGGCTTGAGATGGCCTGTTTTAAATCTTGTTGTTTGATGTTGTCTATTTCTGAGGTTCAGAGCTCCTCCTGGGTCCACTCTACTGTACCAACTGTGCTTAGATTGGGATCCTCCAGTTCTTGTTTATTTTTGTTTTGGCTACTGTCTCTGCATTCACGTGTAAGTGTCTTATTTGGACTTCTTGTTTCTGGCATTTTCTGCTATAAAGGAAAACTTAATGAACCTGCAAAGAGGGATTCTAACAAAGGTAGACTAGCTCTTGCTCTATCACATTATTTGGAATGTAATATAATTTGTCTCTAAATATTTAGTTTTATTCTCTAATTTTGAAACCCTAAACATGAAAATGGAAAAATGGTGAGTTTTCTAAATACCCTTTCAAAACATCAACACAGCATAGGGGTCAATGTTGTTGTTGTCGTGTCCGATGAAGAGCCTCAGATGTCCCCCCATGCATCTCTATCACAGCAGTCGCTATGTCCACTATCATAGGGGTCAATGGAGGAGTAATATAAATTATTGACAGCCACAACCCAGGATCAAATATTGCATCGAGCACTTTTGTTTTTACTGAAAAAAAAAATTGTCCCAATAGCCCCTGATACATGCAAAAGTTCAGTCCCACAAGTGAGTGCAAATAACCAAAAAGGACTGGCACATTTGTTAGTGTAAAAATATAACTGCCTTCCACATGCGCAGACCTGAGATGCACTTACAGTAAAAGCAGTCGTCAACTACTACCCACCATTATTATCTTTGCCTGTGCCACATGTACTAGGGATAAAAGAAAGATTGATAAAAATGAATTCTCTATTGAAAGCCTCTGAACCTGTGCTGTATGCAACTGCCTCAACCAAGCCCCTATAGTTGATTGGTGGCCATTATTGAGAGAGTGTTCCTTAAATGTGGTCCCTTGTGCTGCAGGAGTTTGACTACTTGCCTCTGGACGGCCCCATCCAGCTACAGGACCCTGAGCTTCCTCTCCATCTCTTCTGCTACCACGGCTTGGAGCCCAATTCTGCTCCCCCTGAGCCCCTCCGTGTCTTCCTGGGCCGCTGGGTGAGTGACTTGTGTAGAATTGAGACTAGTGTGGAGCAAGTAGATTGGAATACCCATCACTTCTAAGACCTTGTTATAACAACCTGGCAATTCTAGGGTGTTGGCCAAAATACCATCATAAGCATGAAAGCATACACATTGTAACATAGTTTTGCTGTAACAGTGTTTTTACCGAAATTTTATTTGGATCAGGTCTTATTTTCTTATTTCTATAATCTATAATCCAAATTGTGCTTTATTATCCTATTCCTCTATATAGTTTTTACTATAGTTTTACTATGTACTTCTTTCATTATAAAACTCTTAGGTTCTTTTCTTGCCATATATAGGACTATGTACCTTACAGGCATCTCATCAACTTCCTATTGGAGTTAATCCATTGTAAAATTTTAAATCATCAGTGATGATCTTGCTCCCATAATTTGTCGCACAGAACATGATTTAACTTACTTTAGCCTCTTTTTCTAAACCTATCCAAGGTTGAAGCATGCTTGTTTCATTTCTTGTAATCGATTTCCCTCCCATTTCCAAGATGTCCTTTTGACCTTAAGTTAGCATAGGCATCTAACTTCAAAGACAATACATGAATCGATCATAAAAAAAATATACATTAATTTCTATTGACTTAATTCATCTCATTTAATTAATGTTTCATATATAGAAAAGACTTTGTATAATCTGTTTAAAATGAACAAAACATTTTCCCTCTAACAAAAAAGAATACCAGTTGAAATTCTATGAGCATGGAAATTTATTACATACTTGATTATCTAACAATTGAAAATACTTTAAAATAAATCTTATTCTTCTTTCTTATCTTCACTCAATCATATCAGGGTATCAAGCTTGTAGAGCTTGAGACTTTTGATGGTACAAAAGTAGTAAAATCTTCTTCTTTCTTTCTTTCTTCACTCAATCATATCAGGGTATCAAACTTGTAGAGCTTGAGACTTTTGATGGTGTGTTCTAGGGATGTATAAAAATAAATATTTATAACACGCTTATTAATAAATTATATTTAGATAAAATTTTCTCCTTTCCCACTAAAATCCTAAACACTAAAGCATGGAATGCCCTCCTGATTATGCAACTGACTGAAAGTTTCTGATGGCTTGCACTGATTTTCAGAATAAATATCATCTAATTGTTGATGATTAATTATTCCAGAATATTCACCAAATAACCGTTTTGATTATTAAAGCCCTCAACAATTAATGATAGTTAATATTTATACTGATTGATGAGATGCAAGCCACCAGCATATTTCAGTTGCTCAACCAGGAAAAGCTTTTTTTTTTCATATCAATCTTATCCCAAGACAATTTCACTTTTGAACTTTCAAACACAAGGTAATGAGACCAAATAAAAAGTGTTTGACATTTCGGATGTTATTTTTGTTCACCATCATCCCCCTATATACAATATATACAATTTATTGAAATTTAACCAAAACTTTCATATTGGACATATTGTCCCAAATACAGTATAACCTCGTTATTTCGATGGAATTTTTTAAAAGATCTTCAAGATTCTTTTAAAATAATATTTTTAAATTTTCTTTTTATTTTCCATATTTATTTCCTTTCAACTGTTATATTATTCAATTAGAATAAAATATTATTTGTAATTATTTATGTTTCAAAAATATGTAGCAATGCCATTTTGTCCCTGATACTAAAAGCTAATCATGAAAATGAAAAATAAATACAAAAAAGTACACACACAATGGTTTTAATTAATATCATTAATTTATATTACAGATCTATTTTAAAAAAATATTATTTTAGCGAGTAAGATGATTAGCTAATTCAACACTTCCTTTAATTCAACCAAAAACTCTGATCTCTTGGGGTTTTGAATTAAAGTGGTTCGACTGTACTTTTGAAAATACAGTAGAACCGCCATGAGAGAACACTCATGCTAGAGGACACCTTTCTACAAAGGACAGTTTTCATTTGCAAAATTACCATTTTTACAATTTAGCAACTCTCCAGGACACCTCTCCCTAAAGGACACATTGGCTCTACAATTAGGTGTCCTTTACATGGAGGTAGTACTACTGTAGTAAATATGAATTCTCCCATCATATAAATATTACCTGCTGTAGAGTTTTGGGCAGTAAAACCTATTATATAATTTTAACAGATTGATACATTTATTTTGGTGATCCTTCAAAATTTGTTAATACAAGGTCTTACTCCATATTTTGTGAAAATTTAAATGTGCTATTTTGAAATAAATAATTACTTTTTATCCCCTTTTGCAAAAATGGACAACCCTTCTCACACACTTTTGACGTTAAAATTCCTGTTCCTTGATCTTTCAGAAAGTCTCTTAAAACCAGTTGGTCATTGAGTTACAGCCTGCACCATGATGACAAGGGTCAACAGCTTACCATGGTTGGTTTTTCTTAATTTATCAAGGTACATTAGAACCTCCCTGTAAAGGACAACACCTAATTGAAGATCCAAAGTGTCTTTTATGGAGAGGTGTCCTATTACCAGAGAGTTTCTAAATTGTAAAAATGGTAATTTTGCAAATTAAAACTGTCCTTTTTAGAGAGGTGTCCGCTAGCGGGGTGTTCGCTAAAGGGAGGTTCTACTGTATTGGCTAACATTCTGAAATTATTAAAAATCAGCAATTGGGTAATATTTGTTTCAATATATGGTGCAGACTATCAGCAACTTTCATTTATACAATCGGGAAATGTCTTTTTCTAATTTAACCACCTGATCCCAGTATACAATATTTGATCTTATTTGCCTGTGTGAAATAATAGGCTAGATATTGGAAACTCAAGGAGTGAAAAGGGGTTTCTGGTGAGAGAGCCAGGTTCTTAAAGGTATATACAGCCGAACCTCTTTAATTCAACACCCCAAGGGATCAGAGCTTTCGGTTGAATTAAAGTTATTCAGATGATTAGCTAATCATCTAACTCGCTAAAATAATATATATATTTTTAAATAGCTTTGTAATATAAATTGATCATATTAATTAAAACCATTGTGTGTCTTTTTTGTATTATTTTTTATTTTCATGGTTAACTTTAGTATCGGGGACAAAATGGCAATCCTTATATCTATAAAAATGAAATCCAAAATCGATGTTTGTTATCGCGTAGCGCAAAATCTACTGAATCAATCATTATGATAATACATATTTTTGAAACATAAATAATTACAAATAATATTGACGAAATAATAATTGACGAATATAGCAGTTGAAAAGAAATAAATATGGAAAATAAAAAGAAAATTTAAAAATAATCATAAAGATCTTTTTTAAAATTCCTTTAAAAATGTCTGTTTTTGAACTGAAATCCTATTCAGGATGTACTACTCTGATCAAAAAGTTTCGACACTTTGCTCATAAAATCCTGAAAACTCAATATATTTTCTCCCGGTTTGTGGCAAACGCAAGCGTCGCCCTTGGCTAAGAGACCTGCCAATTTTCAAAAATCATGCACCACAACAGCGCGAGCAGCAGCTGTTCGAAGTGAAGCCATTTTGCCCGTGCTTCGATTTCGTTAGTCACCGAAATGGAGGATCAACGAATTTGCATCAAGCTCTGTGTGAAAAACGGATTCAAGGGTGCCGAAATTTTTTGGATGTTGCAAACAGCCTACGGGGATGCCGTCATGAGTCGAAGATGAGTTTTCGAGTGGTACAAGCGCTTCAAGGAGGGTCGGGAAGAGACCGCCGACAATGTGCTTTCCGGGAGACCGTCCACATCAACCACGCCTGAAAAAGTGGACAAGATGTTGGAACTGCTGCGTGAAGACCGACGAATAACTGTCAGGGAGGTCGCCAAATAAGCAGGGATATCATTCGGGTCGACTCAATCGATAATGAAGGACATTTTGGGAGTGAGAAGACTCAACGCCGTTCTCGTTCCCAAAGATTTGACTTTTGATCAAAAGAACGCCCGGAAAGAAACGGCCAGTCTCAATCTCGAAGCGACAACCGACGACCCCGAATTGTTGAAGAGGTTCATTACTGGAGACGAAACATGGATTTACTGCTTTGATTCGGAAACTACCCAACAGGCTTCGGAGTGGCGCTTCGAAAATGAGCCGAGACCAAAGAAAGCGAGGAAGGCTCCCAGCAAAGTCAAGGTCATGTTGACAGTGTTCTTCGACTACCAGGGCATCATTCATCATGAATTTCAACAAGGCTCTACAATAACTGCCGACTCCTACCTGGGAGTTTTGAAGCGATTAAGGGAAGCGATCAGGCAAAAACGGCCGGAGCTGTGGAAGAGCAAGTCGTGGATCCTCCACCACGATAACGCGCCGGCGCACACAGCCCTCAAAATCTCGAAGTTCCTGCAGGACCACTCAACCTCTGTGTTCCCCCAACCCCCCTACAGGGGGCCGATTTGGCCCCCTGCAACTTCTTCTTCTTTGGAAAGCTAAAAAAAAAAGTTAAAGGGTCGGAAATTTCAGAGCATAGAAGAGATCAAAGTGGAATCGAAGGCCATGAAGGCGATCCCTAAAACAGACTACCAGAGGTGTTTTACCGACTGGAAAAAAAGGTGGCTAAAGTGCATCGCGGCCAACGGGGACTACTTTGAAGGGGACAATTTGAATTTGGTAGAATAATAAAAAATATTTTTTTTACTTATGAGCAAAGTGTCGAAACTTTTTGATCAGAGTAGTATTCCAGATAGTCTATTTTAAAAAAACATGCATGTCTTTCCTTCTCTGGAATGTGTTTTAAATAACAAAGTTTTTATTGTTATAAAGACATCCACTGCTGCTGCAGGTGTTATTGATTTTGTGTTTAAATCTTTCATAATAACATGGAAATGGAATATTGAAATAAAATGTTATCATAATCATTGTGGCTACATTTTATGAAGATTTATTTATTTAAAAGGAAATTATTTGTAATTTTAAAATAACTAAAATATTTCAATGCTGAAAATTAAAAAGAAAATAATATTATTAATTAGCGCGCGATTCCTAAATTCCCGTGTAAAAAATTAACAACACTCGTGACATTGCGCAACGGCACTGCAAAGTGAAACTTAAACTAACAGAAACCAAAAGTGTGCAGGTGCGATCCTATCGGCGCCTGCCGTCGTTGCCGATCGTCGCCACCGTATTACCTTTTTAGCGGCAAAGTTGTATGTAAAAAAACATTCAACTGTCAAAATTCGAATTTTAAAATGGTTGAACTATCGGAACTGTCATTATATCGATACTGTCGAATTACGGTTTGTAATTTGATAGGCCGCAGGTCGGGACATCAGAATATGGTCGAATTTGCGTGTTTCGAATTAACGAGGTTATACTGTATATATATAAGTAAATATCACCTCAAAGTTCTGATCCCCAGATGTTGGTTGCTGCCAGGTGTGTGATGGACAAAGACGCCTGCTGAATAAATACTCCCTCAAGACACGCAAGTTTATCGGCAACACCTCAATGGACCCTACCCTGGCTTTCTGCATGGCCAACATGGCACGGGTCCAACGTGGGGACTTGGTGCTGGACCCCTTTGTGGGGTCAGGCAGCCTGCTGGTGGCTGCTGCACTCTGGGGCGGCCATGTGTGGGGCACTGACCTGGACTTCCTCATGCTGCATGGGAAAGGTAGGAGCACTGGGGCAGCCATGTGTGGGGCTCTTGACTCATACTGCATGGGACAGATAGGCACACTGGGGCAACATGTCTGGGGCAATGACTGTGCTGCATGGGACAGATAGGCATACTGGGGCATACATGTGTGGGGCAATGGCTGTGCTGCATGGGACAGATAGGCAAACTGGGGCATACATGTCTGGGGCAATGACTGTGCTGCATGAGACAGATAGGCACACTGGGGCACACATGTGTGGGGCAATGACTGTGCTGCATGGGACAGATAGACACACTGGGGCAGCCATGTGTGGGGCAATGACTGTGCTGCATGGGACAGATAGTTACAATGGAGCATACATGTGTGGGGCACTGACTGTGCTGCTTCAGACAGATAGGAACACTGGGGCATACATGTGTGGTGCAATGGCTGTGCTGCATGGGACAGATAGACAGACTGGGGCAGACATGTATGGGGCAATGACTGTGCTGTATGGGACAGATAGTGTCAAGCTTTGAACAAAGAAATTCGAATCACTGGACGGCGTAACCAGCATAAAATAAAGTAAAACTATTGCAACTCAATGATTGTTGTGAAGAAAGAGAAATTTATTATAATTAATACAAAAATTATAGGTAAAGAATTATTTCAAAAGAAGAGATAGAGTTTTGGGTCTCAAGACACGAGTACGCGCCGACCACAACAACTTGATAACAAAGAGAACAAAGAGGGGGGGGGGGGGGGGGGGCGAGGGAGGGCGGAAGTTGCATCATGGGCGTGACATCACCGCCGCCGCTCGCGCGGGTTCTTCCATGGCTTTCTTACATTTTGAAGGCCCCCATCTCAATATCTCCAAATAAAATGAGAATTAAAACACAAAAAAAGGCAGTGGATCTGCAACAGATAGATACACTGGGGCATACATGTATGGGGCAATGACTGTGCTGTATGGGACAGATAGGCACACTGGGGAATACATGTGTGGGGCAATGACTGTGCTGCATGGGACAGATAGACACACCAGGGCATACATGTGTGGGGCAATGACTGTGCTGTATGGGACAGATAGACACACCAGGGCATACATGTGTGGGGCAATGGCTGTGCTGCATGGGAAAGATAGACACACCGGGGCATACATGTGTGGGGCAATGTCTGTGCTGCATGGGACAGATAGACACACTGGGGCATACATGTGTGGGGCAATGACTGTGCTGTATGGGACAGATAGACACACTGGGGCATACATGTTTGGGGCAATGACTGTGCTGCATGGGTCAGATAGGCACACTGGGGCATACATGTGTGGGGCAATGAATATGCTGCATGGGACAGATAGGCACACTGGGGCAGCCATGTGTGGGGCAATGACTGTGCTGCATAGGACAGATAAGTACACTGAGAGATTTAGAAAAAAAAACTGGGAATTAGAGGTCAATGCTTGTCCGATGGTAACAATGCATTTACTTAAATTAATATCCACATATATTTGATCTTCTACTTTGTGATTCTTTTCTAATATTCTAAAATGGTAATATATATAAAATATATATCTAAATAGCTGATGAGTTTTATTGCTGGCACTTCAATTAGAATCTATAATACTTTTCAAAATGGTCAAAGTACTCTTAAAAATACACTTTCTGTAATTGTATAATTTATTCTCAATTTAAGCATGAAATAATGTTGTTTAACTCAAACACAAGGTTCAATCACTCTCTACCTTTTTTTCTTCTTCTACTTTTCTAGTTGCTTTCAATTTTTAAATTAACAATCCATAATGAGTTACAGAGTTTTTAGTTGTAAAGTTTTAAGCAATCTTCTTCAAAGATACTGAACTATACATAGCGATCTATATACCAAAATTTTCGTTATTTTCCACCTTATGTGTCACACTTATTTTTATTCTTCCAATATTAGTTGTTATATATATATTTTTTCAAATATTCAATTTTCCAATAAAGATTTTTCCTTCCAATTTTACTTTATATTTTTTTCAGCACCAAATTATTTTTTTGTTTTTAAAGTAAGTGTGTTTGTATAAATGAATTTTATTAATTTACTAGCTAAATGGCCCGGACAATGCCCAGGTTTTACCCGATTAAATTATTTTATTCAAATACTATTCATTACAATTATAAATTGGCGCCGTGGATGTCACTCTTGTGAAATGTCCCGCTCCAAACTTTGTGTGTTTTTAAAGTATAAAAATACTATTCGTTGCAATTATAAACTGGCTCCGTTGATGTCACTCTTGTGAAACGTCCCGCTCCAAACTTTGTGTGTTTTTAAAATATAAAAATACTATTCATTACAATTATAAATTGGCTCCGTCTATGTCACTGAAACGTCCTGCTCCAAACTTTGCCCCTAACAAACAATGCCCCTATGCCGTCATTACATCATTCAAGGTCACTCTTGCTCCAACGCTCCACCAATCCCCGACATCCCACGTGGTCCAACTTTACTTCTCGCAGTCACCGCAGTGAGGCGCTGGTTGCGAGTGAAATAGAGAAAATTTGTTAATAGCTCCAAGGATATTTGAGATAAAATCCTGATAAAATACACTGACTTTTATATATATATATATATAGGGATAATCACAAGGTAATAAGACCAAATCTAAATAAATAATGTGTCGATAACACACTATTTATTTAGGTTAGGTCTTACTACCTTGTGTTTATAATCTATTTTCCAAATTGTGGGGCTTATCAGCAATTTATAATGGTATTTATTCCATTTTTCTAAACCAATTTTTAATTACTTTTCTCTGCTTTTAATCAGATTTACTTCTCATTAGAAATTATTCTTGGGGATCTACTTTGGATGCCAGGGCCTTTGGCACATTTGTAAGTGCAAAGTGTGTAGACATGTGATGCAGTCACCAACCTCTACCCACCATGATTATCATGGCCTGTATCAGGTGTACAAGAGATAAGCAAAAAAAAAAAACTTTTGATGCTAGGATTTATCCGTGTGTGCCTATCTGCCTGAATGTATATACTTTGCTTAGAAGGTATTTTTATTTAACTTTACTTAAAATGCTACTTCTAAGATATCATAATATACCCTTGCAATTTTTAAGCCACTATCTATTCTCTTAATGTTTATTCCAAGGCCCTTTGGGTAAACCCGGGGCGTTACTCTGGTCACTCTGCTAGTTGTTCTTGTTGTCGTGTCCAATGAAGAACCTCAGATGTCCCCATGCATCTCTATCACAGCAGTCGCAATGTCCACTATCTTGGGTGTGTAAAGCTGCTGCTCTGGTTGCTCTTCAGTGAAAAATGGGTGCCGTTGCCAAGTTAATCACCTTGGACCAGAATTAGGTCAAATATACCAAGGGTCCAGGGAGGACTGTGTGGCATTTCTACAATTTTAATTCATATTTTTTTCAACTTCACTTTTTTCCTTGAAATCTGTTAGAAAGAGTGTCATGATATCTTGTCCATGATCAAGATGGGAATAGTCTTGATACAAATGTGGCTATAGTAGGACTAAAGTTGGACAGTAACATTGTAGAATATGTGTGTGGTACAGCCAAACCCACCAGGTATGCCCAGAAGAAGAGGGCTCCAGATGAGAGCATTCTGACCAACCTGCGGCAGTACAAGCTGGAGAGCCAGTACTTGGATGTCCTAGTGGCTGACTCCACACTGACTGAGCTGTGGATGCCAGGACTGACGGTGGACTCTATTATAACTGACCGTAAGACACACACCTATCCCTTCACTAAAGTTTTCCTCATAAATTTTATACTAAGGCAAGTGTGACGTCATCACAGATGTCAGCCATAGTCAAATATTATTATTGGGACATTTTAAGTTAATGTGAACTAGCCAGTTACTTCCAAGAGGGAATGCTAGTGTACAATAACAGCAAAAAGTTGGTGTTGATTCCTCTTTGCAATTTTTACAGGCTTCTCTTAATACATGAAATGCTTCTCTTAATACACGTGCAACTGAAAGTTGCTAATGGCTTGCGTCATCTATAGGTATAAATATCAACTATTAGTTGATTTTTAATTATTCCTGAATTGGCCAAATACATATTCTTGATTAATCAAGAAAAGCTAACCACGTACGCATTTCGGGCTGTTGGCCCTCATCAGTGTGGTGCAAGTTGTACCTCAACGACCAAAAACTGGTCATTCAGGCATCCTGAAAAATCATGAAATGTGTAGTTAAGGCCAGAATTGCGTGAGACTGTGAAACAATGTGAAAAAAAATAGTACATGTGATATTCTACTGAGATAATGTGCATAAATTATGAAAAAGAAAAAGGCATCTCCTTATCGTGCAACTGAAAGTGGTTATGGCTTGCATCTTCTATCGAAATAAATATCAACTATTCGTTGATTTTTAATTATTACAGAATTGGCCAAATACCCATTCTTGATTAATCAAGAAAAGCTAACCACGTACGTGTGGTTAATACAATCACTCCCAGTCTTCATAAATAAGTATCTTACCTAGATTGTTACATTTTCTTATTTTCAACATGTTCTGCTTGTATTGTTTCATTTTTTTTTTTAATATTGATAATGGCTATCTTTTTGTCTATTGGTATCTTGTTAACTCTTTGAGTGTTGGTGTTGCTTAGTCATATTTCTACCAAAAATAATCAAAATATCAATTTTTCTAAAATTGATATATTTTAATTTTTTATTTAGTTAATGATTTGATACATTTTTAGAAAAAAATATTGAATATTGATGATAAGTTATTATATACAAATTTGACAATTTTAATTATTTAAATGGAGGTCTTCTTGCTTGTTCCAAAATCACTTTACTAGGTACCGCTCAAAAGAGAAACCTAGTTTATGATATTTGCAACAATGAATATAATATGGAAGGTTATTCACATATTAAAATAATTTGTCCAACACAGGATTCAATCCCAGTTCATGGCTGTCGGGAATCGAGGGTTTTACCCACTCGTCCACCGACTCTTTAAATGGAGGTTATATATATACATGTGATAACCGAGGGTCAAACCAGTAGTACCCAAGAGGGACAGTCAGGGCGTGGAGAGTTTTCCAGTACCTCTCTGCACCTTGGAGGACCTTTAACAGTTCTCACAGAGTACAGGCAGTCGTGGTCGAGGCAGAGTGAAAAGCTTGGGGATGTCCACACACAAAAAACGAAGAGACACAGTAGTAATAGGAAAGTTCCGTGAACAGATAGGAGTCGAGCTAAGAGCAAGATGGAGATAGAAGACTTCTTACTGTTCTACATGGTCGATGAGGTGGACCTGGGTACAACCGATGAGGGATCACGCTAATGGGTAAGTGGCTATCTTTTCAGCTAGGGCAGAGGTCTTATATTTTTTTGCAGAGGGGGTGGTATGCAGGAGAATGGATTTTGAGCGGGTGCAAAGGGCGTAGGGCGTCTGCGATATTCTACACCCAATGACCTTGATGGAACGACCTGCCAAATTCCTCTTTGGGGTTGTTGGATTTCTATCTCGATCTCTTGCTTAGCTCAGCTCTTAATCTATTACATAGTTTTATTTATTCATCCTCAGTTTGTACAAAGTACATTACATATGGTGATACAATGACACATGTCAATTATGCGTATAATTACTTATAGATGTGTTTCTATATACAACATGACAATCTTGTTATAAGTATTGTACAATATAGGGTTGTTGGTTTAAATTACCATAGATGGGCCCCGGGAGTGAAAGGGTTTATCCGGGTTTAAACGGGTAAAGCCTCTCTAACACAGGTAAGTTATTAAAATTTCTTTTAATTAATTTAAACTGTGAGGTTAAAAAGGGCTATAACAAAATGATTTGTTTGGATATATCTGAAAATAATAAAAATAAAACTTATGTTTAATTTAAAAGTTATGATATTCATTATAAAAAAGAAATTTAGATAAAAACCTTTGTTTGATAAAATGAAATAATGATGATTAAAAATAAAAATTTACATTCTAAGAGATTATTGGCTGGCGTTGGAAAAGGTTAGGGGTTAAAGAATATGCAATTGTAAATATTACGCATGCAACCAAATACTTAGGTCCAGGTGCAAAGCGAGGATATAGACTTGAGCGTCTTCCTAGGCAATGTTTCACTTGCGATCCTGTATAAGGGTTAAAGTGCTTTGTCACGATTGTAGGGTTATTGGGTTGAAAAGTTGTTGAAGAAAAAGTTGTTCATTAATATTATTGAAAGGGGTGAAATGGATCCATGCGTTAAGTAGAATTGCTGTAGTGACAGTAGATGATCTGACTTGACTTGAAATCAAAGGTTGATTGTGGTCCGCTAGAGCTAAAAAAAATTAAAAGTTGTGCATGCTTTGGTGTTTGTGCTCTGCGGATGATTTAAATAAACTTTTGAAACGTGATCAAGCCAGAAGTTGGGATTTTTAAATCTGGGGAACTGTGTTCAAAGAGTTTGTTGAAATTACAAAATAAAAAAAAATTGTCAAGCAGTACTTTCATTTTTCTATATTGATGTGAAACAATGGCTGAAATAGATAGTAGTGAAAAGTACACTGAAGTGGTTAGAGAAATAGATTGTTGTAAACGATTGCTGTGGATGCCCGATAGTTAATGATAAACATGGTTATATTATATAAAGGTATAAAAATAAATATAAAATGAATAAAAATATAGAAATATCATTGTGGTTGAATAAAGTTAAAGTGGACAAAATCAAACATACAATATATAAAAGTAATAATAATAAAGAATTAAAGTGATTTTGACAACAAATAAATGTTTGGTAATACTAAAATAAAATTATGAAAAATAAAAGTAAAATTGAAATTTTTTTAAAAATAATGTTGGATAAAAATTTGTGATTATATAATTGAAAGGTAAAAATAAAAAATGAAATATTTTATATAAAAAATAGAATATAGTTAAAGATTATTATAATGTTTAGATGAAGGTTTAGTAGTGGAATGGGACAAAAAGTATTTCTTCTAGAGAGAAGTTATCAATGTGGAGTGTAGGTTGTTCATACCCCTTTAGTAAACATCGGTGTTTTTATGACTCTCTGTTTGGGAATTTGTGAAATTCTCGAGGAAATATAAATGTTGATGTTAAACACATGTTACAAATGGCGATCATTCTGATGGCGGATATTTAGATGACACAACTTTGTAATAACATATGTCTTGAGCGGGGAGAGGGGATGGGGGCTGCTGTTGGTTGAAACATGAAACAAGGTCGACTGGGGGATGATGTCTAAGGGGGGTTTCACCGCTGTTTATCGTCAGAGATTCTATTACTGGGGTCACTCATCCTCCGCGGGATGTTTGTTAGCTTTGTTATTTACTTTTCTCTCTTCTTTTTTTTTTTTTTTTTTTTTTTTGAGGTTGGCATATATTTTGCCTATTTGAAAATACCAGGATATAAATGCAAAAAGGGCTGTGAGGTTGTAGGTGGTATAATTCGGAATAGTTGCGTCTCGAAGATATCTGGAGTCAAATGATTGAATTCACTGAAATATACATCTTGAGACAATCGCTGTGGGTTTTGAACAAATCGGGGTTGTGGAGGTGTGCAGAATATTCTTTGTATAATATTTTAATTTATTGACTTGTATGGTGTCACTGTCTCTATTGAGAGGTTGATTGGGGGCGGTCTATTCGAACGACATTGGGTGAGATTATTTCAATTATTGTATATGGTCCAGTAAAATATGGTGCCAATTTACCTGTATTGGGATGTTTATAATTTTTGACCAAAACAAGATCATTCACTTCGAAATGTGGTGTTCTGTGCTGCTTATCAAATGTTTCTTTATCTTTTTTTATGCTTATTTTGGGTACGAGAGCGTGCTATCTCTCGAGCTATAGTTATTTCGGGGTATGGGTTAAGATGAGTTCTTAGATCTGGGGGGTATAACATTGAACATTAAGTAGGTGGGTGGAAAACTTGTGACGAAATGGGGTGTGTTATTATACGTCTGAGTGACGCGCTTAACTAGTTGAGTCCAGGAAGCTTTCGGATTTTCTAGATAAGATAGTCTGAGCTTGCCTGTAATGGTCGCATTTAAGCGTTCTATTAAACTGTTTGCTTGTAGGGGTGAGTAGGGGTTGTATACCATGTGTTATCAGAAATTTACGGAATTTTTCTGAGGTAAAAGCGGGCGCTCTGTCAGATAACAGATGTTTTGGAGATCCTTGTTGTAGTAAAGTTTTGAGGGTTTGAATGTACGTTAGGGTACTGGTAGACTTCGATGGAAAAGTCCAAGCATATCGCGTTAAATGATCCACTATTACTTGTAGATATGTCTTGGAGTGTCCATATTTTGAAAATCCAGCTATGGTATCTATAGAGATTAAGTCGAATGGTTGTTGAGGTGGTGGAATTTGTCCGAGGGCACCATAGGGTTTACCTTTGGGCCTTTTAATGATTTGGCAGGTGTGACACGACCTGACAAATTTTTCTATAGATTTAGAGATACCTTTCCAGTAGTACTGGGTAGTAATTATGCAGGTCATCTGAGAGGTGCCTGGGTGGTTATATTCTTGATGAACTTTGTTCATGAGAGTATGTTGCAGGGTTTCGGGAATTATTATTTTAGTTACACCTTTTTGGGTAATGGTATGTAAGTCGTTTGTATCAACGTTGAATGTGGATGCTATTAGTTGATGCTGTTTAATAATATCAGCACTGATAAATCCTACAAAGGGGTTTTGTGATAGTAAATCTGCTTCGTACTGTTGGCTGCCTTTGAGGTAGTGGATTTCGTAAATATAGGTAGATAGTCTCAGGCTCCATCTAAAGAGTCCTCCTGACGGATTTTTTTTTTTTTAGTTTTAAGCCATTGTAAAGCTTGGTGATCTGTGTATATGGTAAATTTTATACCGGTGAGGTATATTCAGAATTTGTCTACACTTTCAACGATGGCGAGGCACTCGAGTTCGGAAATGGTGTAGTTTCTCTCATGTGCTCTAAGGGCGCGGCTGAAATATTGTACTGGATGTACCTGTTTGAGTATGCCTGCAATCCCTTGGGTGGATGCGTCGCAATAAAGGCGGCATGGCAAACCGACTTGATACAAGTGTAGTACTGGTTTACTGGTTAAACTCTCTTTAAGAGTGGTAAAGGCTTGTTGACAGTCTGGGTTTCAATTCCATTTCACATCTTTTTAAAGTATTTTATTTAAAGGTGCTCGTAAAAAGTGGGCACATATATAAACGTTCACAGCTCCTAAAAATGATTGTAGTGTCTTTTGATTGGTAGGTGATTTGATGGCATTTATGGTATCAAGGTTGCGCGTCTGTGGTGCATAAGTACCTGCGGTAATAGTGTATCCTAAGAAATCTATAGATGTTTTAAAAAATGAACATTTATTATAATTGAGTTTGATGTTTTCGTGTTGACACACCGTTAGAAATTGTTGTAGGTGTTGTAGATGATCCTCTAAGGTGTCAGAAAAAATAATGAAATCGTCGAAGTAATGGATAACAAAATTTAGTTTATATTTTTCCATGACCTGGTTAATGGCACGATGGTATATCTGTGGTGAATTTTTAAATCCGTACGGAAGTCTACAAAATTCATACTGACTATCTAACGTCACGAAAGCTAGTAGATTACGTGAGTTAGATTCTATTTCCACTTGCCAATATGTGGATGCTATATCTACAGAAGAGTAGTATTTGGCTTTCGACAATTTATCAAGAGTGGTTTCTATTAAAGGTAAAGGATGTACATCTGGAGCTATGATTTCATTGAGTTTTCTGTAGTCAACACAGAAACGTTTCGTTTTGTCACGTTTCGTAACAAGAGTTATTGGACTGGCGTAAGGTGGGGCATTTGCTCTATTTGGGTTTGTTTTTCTTGTTGGTCGTATAGTGGCACTCTATATGGGCGTAATGCTATTATTTTATCTGTGGTGGTATTGATTTTTATCGGTGGTATGTTCAATTTCGGCACATTGTATTTATTAGTAGAGAACACATGCGAGAATTCATATAGAAGTCGGTGAAGTTCGTGTGGACAATGTTCTAACTGAAGTGCCGCATTACAAAGTATAGATAACTCAATATCATGAGCAGAAGATATAGGGGGTGATACAACAGTGAGGGAACATTTGGGGCAGGGTAGGCCACATGTAAAAAAGACTGGTTTGAGAGGAGGGTGGTAAAAGCTTGTTGGCAGTTTTATGGTCTATTTGAAAGATGTAGTTTTCTCGGTGTTCGTAAGTGTTGTGTGTCAACGTTGTTGCGGACTTAGTAAAAATGTTATTCGGTGATTTTAGATTACATGTGTGGTGAAAGTGCGACTTTTGACGTGGACACGCTTTGAGGTGAGATGTGTCACAGGCGTGAAGGCGTCTTTGGCCTGAAAAGTGAGAAAATTTGTTGTGTTGCGCTGTGTGACACAAGTGAAGTGAATTGAATGGAAAGGTGTCACGTGAAGTCGTTGTTTTGGTAGAGCATCTAACTTGTTACACCATGAATAACAAATTTACTAGTCATGGGTGGTTGTTGTACAAAACACATCGAGATATTTTGGCTGTTAGTGAATGTGGCACATTTAGTGGCGACGATATGGAGCTTGTGTGGCTCGAGATTGATTTGTTGCTAAGTCGCGCGCTAATAGATGGTGGCCAATTGGAGAAAGTGATGGGGGAGTGTGTTGAAGTTTTTTGAGAGGGATGTGTGGATGAATAATAATTATGCATGGAAAGGAAAGGACGAGGGAGTGAAACTATGTTGGATTTTTAACTTGTTTTGGGGAAGGACAGTTACTTTTCTATGTTTATTAAAATTTGAATATATTTTTTAAATCGTTGATTATGGTAGTGCGAAAATTATCCTTGTAAAAGGGCAATGGCGTGATAGTGACTTATAATTTGAATGGGGCGTTTACATAAAATAGGGAACATAACAATGATTTTTGCAATGTTTTGAGTATTTGATTAAGAAATTGGTGTTTTGGTATAAAAATAAGATATTAAGAAAAACACACAAATAAGTTTAGAATTATGATTCGAGTAATTAAAAAAATAATGATTATTATTATTTTTTTTAATGTAAAATTAAAAGTAATGAATTAAAATTTATAAGTTGCTTAAAATAAAGTAAAAATTGATAAATGAGGGTGTAAAAGATTTAAAATTTGAATTGAAATGATATAAAAATGGTAAAAATTTATTTAAAATGATTACAGTGAAAATAAACATTAAATTTATGGAGAATCAAGTTGTGAGTTTGAGGAGAAAGTTATGTAGGTTTGTTTTTTAAAACTTACAGTTGTGATGATTGTTCAGTCAGGCGACTTGGTCTTTGGTGGCCGTCCTGCTGACGTAGAAGACGCTCCATGTAGGGCTTGTAGAAGCTTGTAACTTCTGCTTGGCGACGGCGGCATGTCGCCTGGAAGGTGGTTGCATTGTAAGGCCGAAGGTGGGGAACGTCTCACCCGCTTATTTTGCGGGATCTTCGGTTGTGTCGTTGAGGTGTTGACAGCTTGCTACTGGAATATAGTCTCTTTTTGGGGGAAACATTGATCGGTCGTTTCATTGGAATGGCGTGCTTGTTCCTCCATCTTTGCTCTTCTCACTTCTATCTGGACAGGCTTCCTACCTTCTTCGTTGTGGTCATCCTGTCGGCTTATCAGTGATGAGGTATCCTGTCGACTCTCGCTATAGCTGTGATAACCGAGGGTCAAACCAGTAGTAACCGAGAGGGATAGTCACGGCCTGGAGAGTTTTCCAGTACCTCTCTGCACCCTGGAGGACCTTTAACAGTTCTCACAGAGTACAGGCAGTCGTGGTCGAGGCAGAGTGAAAAGCTTGGGAATGTCCACACACAAAAAACGAAGAGACACAGTAGTAATAGGAAAGTTCCGTGAACAGATAGGAGTCGAGCTAAGAGCAAGATGGAGATAGAAGACTTCATACTGTTCTACATGGTCGATGAGGTGGACCTGGGTACAACCGACGAGGGCTCACACTGATGGTGAAGTGGCTATCTTTTCAGCTAGGGCAGAGGTCTTATATATCTTTGCAGAGGGGGTTTTATGCGGGAGAATGGACTTTGAGTGGGCGCAAAGGGCGTAGGGTGTCTGCGATATTCTACACCCAATGACCTTGATGGAACGACCTGCCAAATTCCTCTTTAGGGTTGTTGGATTTCTATCTCAATCTCTTGCTTAGCTCAGCTCTTAATCTATTACATAGTTTTATTTATTCATCCTCAGTTTGTACAAAGTACATTACATATGGTGATACAATGACACATGTCAATCTTGCGTATAATTACTTATAGATGTGTATCTATATACAACATGACAATCTTGTTATAAGTATTATACAATATAGGGTTGTTGGTTTAAATTACCATATACATATATGCACACATTTTTAAATAATTAAAATACAAACTATTCTTAATATTCAAATATATAATATTGTCACGTAGAAATTAGGAAAGACAAACTTCGGGATGACACGGCAATTTATTTAAGGTATAAGTACAAACTGAAATAGATAAAATACAAGAGAAGAAATGAGGGAAGTTTAGGCAGAGTAATAAAATATATGTAAACTTCAAAATTAAAATAATCTTTTAATAAAATAATAAATACTTTGCTACAATATATAATAAAATTTGACAATACAGGATATTTTAAAATTTTGCTTCATATCCCTGAAGCACGACATGACGCACAATGCTGGCTTATTGGGGCAATCTGAGCAGTAAAATGTTGTTGTCTTTCTTTGACAAGTACCTTTCCCCATTTTTACATTTACTAGGGAGAATGCTGCATACAACATAATTAGGTTTGATTTTTTTATCTTCAAATTGATCAGGGAACTGTCTCTCTTCTAAGTGACACTCAGTTTGAACTGACAAGCTTCTTTTCCACTTGCTTGTTGAAGGTTTGCTTTTATAATCTTTTAAAAATCCATTAATGACTTTTCTTGTCTAAATTCTTTTAAAATAAAAAATGAGGGAAAATGTTATTAGTCTTCCATAAGCGAACCCAGCCAGCGAGCTAACTAAATAAATAAAGCAAATGTAGACATTAAGACGGGAATGTTTCTTTTCACAAATAAATCAAACTTCTACTGTCCTTATTGTGGTGAAAATATATTGGGAGGGCTTGGCTCATCAGTGGTAAACTCTCCCAGTGGTTGCACCAATTTAATCTACCAGACCACTTCTTTAGAGCTCTAATACTGTATTGGATCTTTCTGCTTTTATATGCTACACTGAAAGGTGGATTCTTAGAAATGGTATTCAAGTGAACTATGGACATAAGCTCTCAGGACAGTAGAATTACATTTAAATATTTGCATCGAGCAATGCTCTTTCACAATGTCTTCATTCGTTATATAGTTAAATCTATCTATAGCGCCCCCTCTTAGGACTCACCAAAAGGGGGTGCTATAGACAGGTCACTTTTAATGTAAAATGTTTAAAATTGGGTGCTATAGAGAGGAAGGTGCTATTTAGAGGGGGCACTATAGACAGGTTTAACTGTATATAGATGGTGCATTATTG
Organism: Cordylochernes scorpioides; assembly: GCA_030710605.1. Classification (NCBI taxonomy): domain Eukaryota; kingdom Metazoa; phylum Arthropoda; class Arachnida; order Pseudoscorpiones; family Chernetidae; genus Cordylochernes; species Cordylochernes scorpioides. The sequence continues at coordinate 61,905,262 of CP092878.1, forward strand.
CTTTGTATTATATAAATAAAGATCAAATTTTCCACGCCAAGTGGGCAGAAATGAGTCAGCAGTGTCAATGGGGCAACTAACAACATCGACTGCCGAACAGAAAAGATTTAAATTTTACTCCATATGGACTAAAGTCACTTCACGACCCTACAGACTAAATCTTCCAAACAACTATCCTCACCTCTCGCTCCCAAAGGGTGTTAAGAACAACTTTTTCTTTGCAATTTTCTTATTTTTGCAAGCCATTTTCAATTTTTTTATATTGTAAATTCAATGAATATAAATATATTTACTGGCAATGTGTTTCTTTTCAATAATATCATCAAATATTATCTCTACAGACCATTGGTCTGTATCCATAGGTTCACTAAACACCCTTAAGCTGCCTTCTATAGAAAATGCAGGGTATATCCCAATCCAATACAATAGTAGAGTTGTCTAGAGATTAATTTGGTGAAACAGCTGAGCGGGTTCACTACTGATGAGCCAAGCCCTCTCATTCAATAACTTATATCATTGCAGTAAGGTCTGTGGATATAATATTTGATGATATTATTGAACAGAAACACATTGCCAGTAAATTTATTTGTTACATATTTTCTGAATATAAATAAATTTTATTAAATAATTAGAGAGAGATTTATATTTGTAACCTAGAGAGGCTCCTGGAACACCTGGGCTGTTCAGCTCTCTTGTATATATGGATATGGGCTAAATGCTTTTAACCATGTCCTGAGAGGATTGCTGAGCAAAACTAGTTGACCAGAAAATTCCATGCTGAGGTCAAGTTTGGGAGGCTGGCCACAGATGTAGGGTTTTTTCATCCCTAGTACACGTGGTACAGGCCATGATAATTATGGTGGGTAGTTAGCGAACTCTTTTACTGTAAGTGCACCACATGTCTACACATCTGAAAAGCAGTTTGACTTTACACTTACAAATATGCCAGAGCCCCGTTTGGTTACTTGCACTCACTGGTGGGTTGGACTTTTGCAAGAATCGGGGGCCATTGGAGCATTTTTTTATTTAGAAAAAAGTGCCCAATGCGTGATTCGATCTCGGGTCGTAGTGGTCAAAAACCAATGGTTTAGACCATCCTTCTACTGACCCCCGATGTAGGGTTGAGGTGGATCAATCCAAACAAGATAGCAGATAGATCAACTGTCTGTGGTTCTTCTGAACAATACAAAATATCATTTTGAAAATAGAGCAATCCATAAATAAATCTTGAATTAAAAAGGCATATATTGGATCAAAATATCATTTATTTTACCAATGTTTCAGTTGGATGAATGCCAACCTTTATCAAGGTATTATAACACACATAAAATGTTATAATACCTTAATAAAGGTTGGCGTTCAGGTAAAATAAATGATACTTTGATCCAATATATGCCTTTTTAATTAAAAAACAAAATATTATATATAATAGGCAAAAATGAGCATGGATGTAAACAATAATGCCACCAATTTTTTGTTTGTTTTGAATCGCTATATGTGCGCTGAAACTTGCTCTAAATTTTGCTATTTTTTAAAATGGTTTCAGTTAGAATTTTTCACATGTTGGAACTTAAAATATATTAAAAAGATAGTTAATTATTCTAAAAACACAAATTTCTTTTAACAATAGCATTTTTCAATAGAATAACATTTTTTATTTCCCTAGGTTCATTATAAGGAAAGGTTCACTCTAGAAAGGTTATACTGTTTTTTTCCATTTAGTAGTTGAGCATCTCCTCTATGTGATGGTCAATAAAGGTTTATAATGAAATTTTCACTTTAGCCAATTGTTTTAAATTCTTAATGGGACTCTTTAAAGCTGTTGTTGTTTCTAATCCCCTTGTGCAAAGATTATACATAGGGTGATCAATAATTTCCAGGAATGCTAAATATTTAAAGAAATACAAGTATAATAAAGTTTTATTTAAAATTTCTCAAAATAATGACAGTCACTATCTATACACTTGTTCCATCTTTTTTTCCAGATATCAAAACACCTCTGAAAATCCTCATCTTTCAGGGTTTTCAAAATATTCTTCGAATTCTCCTTTATTTCAGGTATTGAGTCAAATCGAGGTCCTCTTAAGACTCTTTTAATTTTAGGGTAAAGGAAAAAGTCATTGGGAGCAAGTCAGGAGAATAGGGTGGCTGGGGTAGTAAAGCAATTCCGTTTTTAGCCAAATAGAGTCGTACAGTGACGGCCGTATGTGGCTGTGCGTTGTCATGATGCAAGAGCCAATTTTTCTGATGCCATTTTTCGGGTCCTTTCTGACGCACAGGCTCTCTTAAACGTCGCAATACTCCAAGACAGTAATGTTGATTAATGGTCTGACACTCGGGCACGAATTCATAGTGTACCAATCCCTTTACATCAAATAAAGTGATAAGAAGACACTTAAGCTTCGATTTGAACATCCTTGCTTTCTCTTGCTTATTCAACCAGCTTTTAATCGTGCAAACCATTCAAATGTCCTCGATTGTGATAGGGCATCTTCTTTAAAAGCCTGCTTCAAGATTTTAAATGATTCTGAAACTGTTTTCCCTAATTTAAAGCAAAACCCTATGCAGACTCGCTGTTTTTCAATACAGTCCATGCTGAAATTCGAAAATGTTCTGATATACTCGAGCTTATAAATTCGATAAAACGTGAGCGCGTGCGTCTATGTGATCAATTTTTATTTCCACATGTTGATAAATGTTTTATCTATAATGTCCTTATAAAATTATTTCAATATTTTGAATATTTTACGTGATCCAGTCTCATTCCTGGAACACGTTGTACAAATTTCATGAATCCATGCTCCTCGAGCTGATCTCATGGAATGGGGTGTAGGGATGCAGCTTTCGTTGATTCATGATCCAGGCACACTACCTTAACACTCTACTTATCAGAGGTCTACTTGTTGCTCTACACATACAAGCTTTCTACCAGCACAAGTATTAAGAAATGTTTGCACAGCTCCCTATGGCATCCGAGAAGCTGCAGAGAGGATAGGCTCCAACAAGCCAGTGCCCACCCCTGTCCCCCCACACCTGGTCCGTAGACACATCCCCCAGAAGGTTACCTGTGGCATCTACGCCATTCTGGGCAGTCTACTGAGCATGGCAGCACAGCGGCTGCGAGTGGGCGGCAGGCTGGTCTGCTGGGTGCCTCAGCTGACCTCCAGTCCACACTACCTCCCTGGTCACCCTGCACTCCGGCTCATCGCAGCCTCCACCCAGCTCTGTGCTTCATCTACCCGTGTTCTTCTTACTATGGAGAAGATCAGAGAGCCTCTGGTACGTATCTGTGTACTTAATATAGAATGCCTGCAACTGAGGTTTGGTCCCAGTCTTAATGACAGACACATTTTACTTCTCTCAATCCTATAGATCTTGATATATGACTAAAAGTGGAGATAAGAAAGAAGATTACCCTGCAGCCACTTTGTAAACATACTTTAGAAGTGGTACATAGTTGACTTCACACTGCCATTGGTGTACAGAAGGGAGAGGTGGCCTATGTCCCAGAGGCCATGAAGACATTCCGCCAGGACTATTTCAACCAAGGCTCCTGACCATCCCCATCTTTACATTAAACATGTTTTATACCCCACTGACCAACTAACAAGTAGTGTGTTCTCTTCTTATTAAAACCACACTCTAATGGAAACCATTGCTAGGTAATCTGTCATGGAATTGCTGCAACTAGGATCTCAGGTCTGTTAGCTTCTACTCTGGTAGTCAATTAATACCTGCCACTTGGTATGATATAAGTTCTACAATTATTATTTTTCATAATACAGTAGAACTTCTCTTTAAAGGACACCTAGTTGCAGAGCAAAAGTATCCTTTATGAAGAAGTGTCCTCTTACTGGAGAGTTGTTACATAGTAAAAATGGTAATTTTGGCAATGAAAACTGTTCTTTGTAGAGAGGTGTCCTCTTACCGGAGATTTGTTACATATTTAAAATGATAATTTTGACAATGAACACTGTTTTTTGTAGAGAGGTGTCCTCTTACCGGAGAGTTGTTACATAGTGAAAATTATCATTTTTACAACGAAAACTGTTCTTTGTAGAGAGGTGTTCTCTTACCGGAGAGTTGTTACATAGTAAAAATGGTAATTTTGACAATGAAAACTGTTCTTTATAGAGAGGTGTCCTCTTACCGGAGAGTTTTTACATAGTAAAATGGTAATTTTGACAATGAAAACTGTTCTTTGTCAAGAGGTGTTACAGGAGAGTTTTTTTTAATAAAATTTTTTTTTTAATATAGTGGAGCCTCATTATAACCAAACTCGAAAGCCCCCAAGTAGTAAGTTCCAATTGTTGTTAACTGTGGTTATAATTACAACAATGGTTATAAAAATAGTCCCAAGTGATGTGGTTCAACCGTATAACTGTTCATCTCTCTCAAGTGCAAAGTCGAACTGCTTTTCACATATGTAGACATGTAGTGCACCTACAGTAAAAGCAGTCTCTAACTACCCACCATGATTATCATGGCCTGTACTACGTGTACTAGGGATAATTAAAAAAAAAAAAAAAAGTTCATCTCTCAATTAAACTTACAGTGAGAGAGCTCAGAGAACCTATCAAACATGTAACTTGCCCACAGGCACCTGGAAGAAGTACTACAATGTCCTATTCCTATAGGAATTCTCTCATTTAAAATTTTGACAAATGCGGGATACACTATGTTGAAAAAAAGTTAAATAAATGACTTTTAAAATTACAAAATATTTTCTCACAAAGAGTTTCTTTTCATTTCAAAATTTCAGTTGTAAATATCCACACTTGCCCGCGTATGTATTTGTAAATATTTTTTGTAAGATATAATCGATATTTTTTTTATTAAGCCTGTTGAAGAGCGATTATCGCTTGAAATCTCGCATTTTAAAATAAAAAGAAACTCATTGTGAGAAAATATTTTGTAATTTTAAAACGTTTTTCACAATTTTATCATGAATAAATAAATGACTTACCGCAAGTTTTAGCTAATATGTTTATTGGGAGCTTTTGGGTCTTGCCCTTTCTCAACCTTTAGGTAAAAATGTATTCAGTTTAAAGGTTGAGGAAAGGCAAGATCCAAAAGTTCCCAATAAATATATATTTTTAAAACTGGCATAAAGTCATTTATTTAATTAATGTGTACATTAGAGGATCAGTGGAAGGATGGTCTAAACTGTTGGTTTTCGACCGCTACGACCCGGGTTTAGTTCCCGCATTGGGCACTTTTTTCTGATATAAAAAAAAGATGCTCCAACGGCCTCCAATTCTTGCAAAAGTCCAACCCCACCAGCGAGTGCAAGTAACCAGACGGGGCTCTGGCACATTTGTAAGTGCAAAGTCAAATTGCTTTTCACATGTGTAGGAATGTGGTGCGCTTAGAGAAAAAGCAGTCGCCTACTTCTATCCACCGTGATTTTCATGGTCTGTACCACGTGTAACAGGGATAAGCAAAAAAAAAGTGCACATTGACTGTTCTGTGTGGTAGGAATAAATATGGTGAGGGCCTTAGAATGAACTGCCTGGCATTGCCAATATGTGCATTTCCTAGATACACGTGTGAAATGATAGGTGGAGCATGGCAAGAGGGCGTGGAGCTGAAACATAGTGCCCTTTTCGAAATCAATTTGAATCTTTAAAATATTTTAGGCTGTTTATGGAGAGTATTCCAAACTGTAGAGGGGGTTTCAAATGTATCCATGGCAGTTGATTGTCTTAATGCGGTAACAATGGTAAATATCCATTAGAGAAAGCAAGCAGCTCGAAAGGACGACCCCATCGAGCAACACGTGGAGGCGGCTGGTGTGGGTGCGCCTGCGCGGTATCGTGTAGAGGAGCATCTAATATATGGAACTTCTTTGTTGTGGTTACTTGTCCTAGAGTTATGAGGGCATAAAATCGTGACCCCAAGTCGAGATAGAACCTGTTATGGAATTTAAAGAGTAAAATTTAGTTCTATTCGAATATTTATAATTTTTCAAATAAAATGATTGATATATATTTTTATAAAATAATCAAAGCTTCCAGGGCTAAATTTCTTGTGCCAACCTTTTATTTTCAACCTTTCGGACTTATCAGTCCTTCAACAGGAGTGTCACATTAACAAATTAATGATAAATACTTATGATATTGAGAGAAATATATATTTAAAAAATATGGCTTATTTTGGATATTAATAAATAATCTTATTACAATTCAAAATAAGCCATATTTTTTAAATATATATATTATGGATTTCTCTATATTCAGAAATATATATATATAGAAAACCAACGCATACAGGCAAATATCTCAATTTTAATTCATTTGGCCCCATTAATCATAAAATATCCGTTATAAAAACACTTTCTAAAATAATTTCCACCCACTGCTCCTCAAATATTAAAAATATTAAATCTGAACAAAACATATTTTACAATGAGATGAAAAATAATGAATATCCTCCAAGTTTCATCAAGAAACATATATATAAGCCCACCAACAGTCCTACAAACAATAGTGAAGAATCGAACATATACTGCGCACTGCCATGCAATTATGGCATTGAAAGAATAACAAGAAAACTTAAAAATTACAATATCAAAACCCGATACAAAACCACAGCAAATCTGAAAGAAATTCCACGCCATCCCAACACTAAACATAATAGCAATCATGAATTTAAATCAAATATAGTATATTGCATTCCATGCAAATCATGCCCAGCAACCTACATAGGAGAAACAGGTAAAACTCTTGAAGAAAGAGTAAATCAACACAAAACAGCTTTTAAAAACCATAGCCCATTATCACTTCTAGTAGATCACGCACTCAAACAGGACCATATACCAAATTTTGAAAATACAGATATTATATACAACAACATTCAGGATAAACACTCAAGACTATTTTTAGGTGAATTTTTGGTAACAGCTCCAAGAAATGGAAACACTTACTACATTGAAGAATTCAATAATAGTGTCAGGATTACCAAAGTTAGAGAGGACATTTGGCATAGACGTTTAGGACATCTTAATAAGGAAGCTGTTGCAAAAATGAATATTGGAGAAAAAAGAAGTGACAACCAATGCACAGTGTGCATGGAATCCAAGATGAAGAAATTGCCATTTTCTATTTCTAGTAATAAAGACAAAAGGGCTTCTTATCCCCTGGAACTAATCCACTCTGATGTTGTTGGTCCCATAAATCCAAGATCCAAGGGAATATCAAACTACTTTGTTACCTTTATTGATGATTTTTCACACTACACCATGGTCTATTTCATGAAAAATAAAAATGAAGTCTTGGAGAAATTTAAGGAATATAAGAACTTTGTAGAAAACTTTCATGAAAAAAGAATCAAGACATTGCGATCCGATAATGGAAAGGAGTATTGCAACTCAGAATTTGACTGGCTTCTTATCAAAAATGGCATCAGAAGACAATTGTCTGTTCCAAGAACCCCTCAACAAAATGGAGTGTCTGAACGAATGAATCAAACACTGTTAAATACTGCTAGATGCTTATTGACAGAATCGGGTATCCCAATTACCTTTTGGGGAGATGCAATCCACACAGCTTGTTATTTGAGAAATAAGTCTCCAAGTAAAGCAATTGACAACAAAATTCCTGAAGAACTTTGGTCTGGAAGAGAGTCCAAAATAGGATATCTTAAGGTATTTGGATGTAAATCTTGGTGCAGCATTGATGATTGCCATCGCAAGTCTAAATTCAGTCCCAAGGCTAAAGAGTGTGTACTCATAGGATATCCAGAAGGAACTAAAGGATATAAAGTATGGGATTTCAGAAATGACAAAATATATGTCACTAGAAATGTAAGATTTTCTGAGGACATTTTTCCATGTAAGAAACCTAATGATCCAACAAAAAGTTTTGAACTGGATCAATTTTCCACTACATCAGAAGAGGAAGACTTTTATGAAGAACAACTGATTCATCAGAGAGAAGAAGATCTACAAACTAAGGTAAAGTTTGGTTCAAAAAATAAGTCGGAGCAAGAAACAAATAAAGATGAATGATCACAATTTTTGCGCCGTTCGGAAAGAATTAAGAAAGGAGAAGAAATCAAACGCGACATCGTGAAGAATCCTCAACCCAGTACAGAAGAACCAAGTACCATTGAAGAAGCTCTTTGTGGACCTGAAGCTACAAATTGGTCTGAGGCCATTCAAAGGGAACTACAAGGATTGGAAGAAAAGGGAATTTGGGAAATTGTTCCAAGGCCAGTTAACAAAAGAGTTATTGATTCAAGATGGGTTTTCAAGCAAAAATTTAACTCATATGGAAACTTAAGAGAATATCGTGCAATAATTGTCGCACGTGGTTTTCACCAAATACCAAATGTTGATTTTGGGAAGAAATACAGCCCTGTAAAATTGATAAGGCACAATTTGAATTATAGATTATAAACACAAGGTAATAAGACCAAATCCAAATAAATAAATTGTGTGTGACGTTTCAGTAACAGCGTTGTTACCATCTTCAGACAAAAGTACTGAATGAAAGAATTTTACCACAGCATGCTTTTAAATAGTTCCTGTTATCAAGTGTGTAAACAAGATAACAGATAAGATTTTTATCTGATAAACAGATGGGATAAACACCTGATGATTATTATTCTTAGAATTAAAAGTTTTTCAAATATAATTAAAAGCATATCTATAAATATCATTTATATTTCCTCTTTCTTCCATCCTGTTAATTGTAGCACATTTCTTTTGAATGAAAAATGCTTCTTTAAATTGTCTCTTAAAATAATTTTTCTCATAATCTAGTATCTTTGTTTCTTTTAGGTTAAAATTATTATGTCCTTGATTTTTCTATGTTCTACAAGTGTAGAATTCTCAATTTTATCCCATTTCAGAGCATATTCATGGTTTTTCATTCTTTCTTTTAAAGTTCTGGATGTTTGTCCTACATAACATTGGTCACATTTTTCACATTTCACTTCATAAATTAAACCTGCTCTATTTGGTATGCAAGTTTTCTTATGGTTGTTGATATATTGAGAGATAGGGTTACATGGTTTCCATGCAATGTTTATTTTTTCATACTTTTTGAATATATTAGTAAAATTTCTCTCTCTCTCTCTCTCTTGCAAACTTTTGGTTTATAAATGGCAATGTGATAAATTTGGCTTCTTTGTTTTTGCACTTTAGATTTTGAATTAAAGTATTATTCTCATATTTTTGGTTCATGTCTTCTATTATTCTATTTATCAATTTGATGGGAAAATCTTCGTTGATTAGTTCTTTTTTGATGTTGTTAATTTCTATATTTCTTTTAGATGTATCATTAATGAGTGTAAAAGCTCTATATATAAGAGCTTTTACTAATCCTACTTTTTGGCTGAAATGGTGCTGTGAGCTAAAGTTCCAATAAGTTCCTGTATGTGTTGGGTTTTTGTATATAGAGGTTGTAATGTTGTTATTGTTGTATGATAAGTTAATGTCCAGGAAATTTATTGATTTGTTATTATCTACTTCCATCGAGTAATTGATATCAGGTAATAGATAGGACCCGGGTTCGATTCCCGCATTGGGCACTTTTTTCTGTTTAAAAAAAAAAAATGCTCCAATGGCCCCCGATCTTGCAAAAGTCCAACCCCACCAACGAGTGCAAGTAACCAAACGGGGCTCTGGCATTTGTAAGTGCAAAGTCGAACTGCTTTTCACATGTGTAGACATGTGGTGCGCTTACAGTAAAAGCAGTCGCTAACTACCCACCATGATTATCATGGCCTGTACCACATGTACTAGGGATAAGCAAAAAAAAGGTAATAGATTGTTGAAAGTATCCAAAATTTTTTGTTCACTTCCCTGATTAATAAATAAAATGGAGTTATCCACATATCTTTTAAAATAATAAACATCATTTTTAAGTGAGTTTAGAGCTTTTATTTCTAATTGGCCTATAGTAATTCAAGCTGCGTTTGGTGATATTGAACTACCCATTGTTGCACCTTTCATTTGGAGATATATTTGGTCATCATAAATAAAGTATGTTGTTTTCAAAAACAAAATTATATTCCAATTAAAAATTCAGATTTTGGCAAATTATTTATTTTTGATTCTTTTATCACATGGTTTAATGCAACCATAATTGTGGGTATAGGGATTGAAGAGTAAACATGGATTCAACATCTAAAGATATAATTCTTTGATTTCCATTTAGCTTCATGTCAATAATATCTTCTTTGAATTCATAGGAGTTAACAATTTCATTTTCATTAAAATATTGGTAGATTTTTCATTGTTGTGCTAACCATTTTGACGAGGCATATGTTGGTGAAGGTCTATTGTTTACTATTGGGCGTAATGGACAGTTAGGCTTGTGGACCTTTGGAGCACCATATATATTGGGAACATGTGCATCATAATTTTTCAACTTGGTTAAAAGCCTGTAATTAATATATTTGTTTTTTCTCCAGTTTTTAAGTATGGTGTTCAATTTATTTTTGAAGTTTTTTGTTGGATCATTTTATATAGGAGAATAGGTGCCATTGGTATTCAATAAAGAAAGCATTTTTTGTTTATAGTCTTCTTTTTTCATTAAAACAATTCCATTCCCTTTGTCATACAGTAGAACTCCTCAAATTCGGAAAGCTTGGAGCGCAAGGTATTCAGAATTTGAGGATTTTCCGAATTTGAGAGAGTTAGATTTGTGAATATTTATGTGGCATAAATAGGCATTTAGATGACTGAGACAAAGATTTTGAAGCATATGAGCAATTTTAGGTTGAATATTATATGTACATTACATAATTTTAATTACAATTTTTAATCGAATGTTCCTTGACTTTTATGAGTTTTGAGCATGAAACCGATGAAAAATAGTAAAATATTTTATTATGTATGTAATGCAATTGATGGCCAAGTAAGTTATGGCTTGGCAAATAAGTTGCTGATTGTTGTCTGTTTCTTTGGCTTGTTTAACAAAGCTTCTTCTTCTCTCATAAGTATAGTTCGAAGACTATTGATGGTGTTGTAGCTTGCAAGCATTTCTGGTTCAGTGCGCTTTTCCAAATATTTTAATGCAACATCCAAACTTTTCAACGCTTCGCATCTGGGAACATCCGGCTCCAAACTGTCTTCAGAAGTTGAGGAACTATCATCAGAACTGATGATTTCCATTTTTTCACTCAAAACAGCTTCAACTATATCAGATGTACCAGATCTTTCATACCAGATGTTAACTGCTTTATCAACATTTTCGTATAGCAGATTTTTTAATTGTGAAAACTTTTTGACATCTTTTTCGGTAGAATCAACAAACTTTGTAAGTTTAAGCTCAGACTTTTTTATATCATAAACAGTTGTCTTAGAAATTTTATACTTTTGCATTATCGTTGTATAGCTTAATCCTTTTTTAATGTCACTAAGAACATCTAACTTTTCACCAAGCTTAAGAATTCGGTACTTGCCTCGTTTTTGCCGCTCCTCTTTGGATGCCATTTTGTTGAAGAACAAACTTGTAAATGCAAAAAAATGAGAGTTGAATAAAAGAATTTGAAACTTACAATGTCTGAAAATGTTTGATAATTTGAACTTTAGGTGAATCAACTTTGCAATAAAAAATGCGTGAATGGCTTATGACGTAATAATGCTGCCTTCTTATTGGACAATATCCTAAACTAAGCACAAAGGTCAAATGAAACTGTTGATTTATTTAAGCTTTTAAAAAAGGGGATAAACCCCTAATTAGCGATTATAAATAATCGGTAAAAGTAAATTAATTAAACACTTAAATTAAAAATAAATTACTAATAAAAATTAAATTAAATAAAATAAAAGCAAAGCAAAAGTAAATAAAATAAAATAATGTTGAAATATCAACAAAATAAAAGCATGTGAAAATTGATTTTTTGTATGTAAAAAAAACATTACAATACTTTCCGAATTTGGGAGTTTCCGAATTTCAGAATTTCCGAATTTTTTTGAGGAGTTCTACTGTATTTTGTTATTACATATTTTGTATACCGATGGTAGCAGAGATGAGTTGGGACACACTGGCAGTGGCTGTCTCATCAAAACTACAAATGGCATTGAGAAAATGAACAGAAGAAACCCAGAATTTTGCTCAGTCTTCAGATAAGAACTTATAGCCATCTATGAAGCCTTAAAATCCATCAGAAATACTAATTATCAAGATATCTGGATTCTTACTGATAGTAGAAGTGCCATACAACACTTGAGTCACACAGGGGAACTCAGAGACAAAGTAAGCAGGAACATAATTGGTTATCTCCAAAAACTCTCAAAAACCTCAAAAATTCACCTTCAATGGATACCCTCACATGTTGGAATTGAAGGCAATGAAGCTGCTGATGTGCTAGCAAAAAAAGGCACAAAAGAACCCTTGCCACAGAAAAATAAACTTACTTTTAAAGAAATAGAAACAGTAGCCAAAACAAAAATAAACAAGAACTGGAGAATCCCACCTAAGCACAGTTGGTACAGTGGAGTGAACCCAGGAGGAGCTCTAAACATCAGAAATAGACAGCATCAAACAACACTAACAAGATTTAGAACAGGCCATCTCAAGCCATTGAAGATAGAAAATAATAACAAAATCTACCCCATTTGCCCAAAATGTAGCTTGTCACCTGCAGCTCCAGAACACATTTTGGCTTGCATTAGATGCACTAAACAGGACCTTTGGGAGAGGCCGCTGCTCATCATAAAACAACTCGAGGAGCATGAACTCATGGAATTCGTGTAATCTTTACACAAGGGGATAAGAAACAACATATTTTGTTTGTAGGTGTTTAAGTTTGGAGGTCAATTTTTTGTTTATATTATTTGATTTATAATTTTGTTTTAGTGTATTAGTAAATTCAAATCTAATATTAGCTGCCTCATTTGGGTTAAGAGTTTTGCATATTTCTTCTGTTTTTGAAATAATACCCAATTTTTCTTTTTGTTTCAGATTTCCCCCCAAAGCAAATTTATAACCTTTGCTAAGCAAGTCTAGAACTTCATTTGAGATACCTTCACCTGTTAAATTCATGAGGTTATTTTTTGGTTTAATTTCAGAGTTGAATACTTCATTTTTCTGTTCAGGGAAGAGTTTTTCATAAATAAAATCAATTTCTTTATATTGGCATAATAATTTTAGCATGTCATGTTTCTTTAAAATACTTTCTATCTTTTTAAAATGCCTTTTTGAATTTTGTTTAGCAATGTAGTTTGTTTTTATTTCAATTATATTTTTTATTTTTTCAAAAAGGTCACTATCCATACTGTCTGCAAGCATTTTGAGATTTGAATTTATAGCCTTAGTATTGAAATGAATATTTTTCCAATGAAATCTAATCTCTCCATTTATAAGATCAAGTGATAATATTTTCAATTTTGAATCAGATTTTGGGAAATTCCATCTATTAGTAATGAGAAATGCATTAGGAATTACTTGATGCATTTTACAGAATTTAAGAAAATAGATATGAGAAAAAGAACTCACCCTTTTAATGCTGTGTTTTCTCAACTTCTTGAAGTAGAGGAGAGCTTCAGATCCTGAACTCTTTAAAATAGAATCTTCAAGTGATGGCTTAGCATCAGCATTGATATTCACTTTGGAATTCATTTTCTTCAGCTCATAGGAAGAATAACTTCTTAGATCCATTGAAGTCAAATAAAATTGATAAGGCACAATTTGGATTATAGATTATAAACACAAGGTAATAAGACCAAATCCAAATAAATAAATTGTGTGTGACGTTTCAGTAACAGCATTGTTACCATCTTCAGACAAAAGTACTGAATGAGAGAATTTTACCACAGCATGCTTTTAAATAGTTCCTGTTATCAAGTGTGTAAACAAGATAAAAGATAAGATTTTTATCTGATAAACAGATGGGATAAACACCTGATGATTATTATTCTTAGAATTAAAAGTTTTTCAAATATAATTAAAAGCATATCTATAAATTTTCAAATATAATTAAAAGCATATCTATAAATATCATTTATATTTCCTCTTTCTTCAATCCTGTTAATTGTAGCACATTTCTTTTGAATGAAAAATGCTTCTTTAAATTGTCTCTTAAAATAATTTTTCTCATAATCTAAGAGACAATTTTAAGAGACAATTTAAAGAAGCATTTTTCATTCAAATGTGCTACAATTAACAGGATGGAAGAAAGAGGAAATATAAATGATATTTATAGATATGCTTTTAATTATATTTGAAAAAACTTTTAATTCTAAGAATAATAATCATCAGGTGTTTATCCCATCTGTTTATCAGATAAAAATCTTCTTATCTGTTATCTTGTTTACACACTTGATAACAGGAACTATTTAAAAGCATGCTGTGGTAAAATTCTCTCATTCAGTACTTTTGTCTGAAGATGGTAACAACGCTGTTACTGAAACGTCACACACAATTTATTTATTTGGATTTGGTCTTATTACCTTGTGTTTACAGCCCTGTAATTAAACATAAGTCTATAAGGTTCCTTTTAGCTCTGGCTGTTGAACGTGAATGGAACATATTCCAAATGGATGTCAAATCTGCATACCTAAATGCACCATTACATGAAACTGTTTATATGGAACTACCTGAGTCAAGTCTGAATCATCAAAATTCCAGCAATGAAGTCTTTCTTCTAAAGAAGAGTATTTATGGACTTAAGCAATCGGGACATGAATGGAATGAAAAACTTGACCAGATTTTAACTTCAATTGGACTCGAAAGCTCCATAATGGATACATGCGTCTACTTTAGTAAGGACATCATACTTGGAGTTTATGTAGATGATCTACTAGTTACTACTTCCTCAGTTGAGTCCTATGTGAAATTCAAATCAAGCATTCAAGGAGAAGTGGACATCAAGGACTTAGGTGAAGTGAGTGATCTACTCTCTGTAAGGATTAAAAGAAACAAGGATTCAAATTTTGAACTTGATCAGACTCATTACATTGAAGAAATCCTTAAGGAGTATGGAATGGAGCATGTGAAAGAAGCCTCAACACCTTTAGATCCTGGAATGTTTACAGAAGGGCCTGGAGGAAAGGAAGCGTGCAGTGCCCCTTATCAACAGGATATTGGGAATTTGCTATGGTTAACAGGAATGACAAGGCCAGACATTGCATATGCTGTATCTTACCTCAGCAAGTTTAATAGTTCCCCTTTGCAACAGCATTGGAATGCTGTAAAACACCTCTTGAGATATTTAAAGAAGACCAAGGACCTCAAATTAGTATTCAGTAAAACTGGAAAGAAGTTAGCAGCTTTTGCGGATGCAGACTGGGGCAGTGATAAAGAAGACAGGAAATCCTATAGCGGGTACATCTTTGTGTTGGGCGGAGCAGCCATCTCCTGGTGCAGCAGAAAGCAAAAATGTGTTGCTCTCTCAACAGCAGAAGCCGAATATTATGCAATGTGTGTAGCAGCAAAGGAAGCTCTATGGTTCACAAGTTTTATGGAAGAAATTGGAGTTGATGGTTTTAAGGAATCTCCTCTGAAGATATATATAGAAAATCAAGGTGCTATGTTCCTTGCTGAAAACAAAGTTGTTTCAGAAAGAAAACACATTGACATTCGACATTTCTTTATCAGAGATCTAATCAAGGATGGAAAGCTGAGCTTTGTGTATGTTCCAACGAAGGAGAACCCTGCTGATCTATTCACAAAGAACTTGAAGGCTCCTGCACTCCAGCAAAACTATACCAAACTTGGACTTTGTATGTAAATCACAGACAAGGGGGGGGGGGGGGGGGGTGTTAAAATATTTTTTGTGTCCGTGATTTTGTTTTTTTGACGTTTAAGATATTTTATAATGATCTGGCACTCTTGTTACTCTTCTTGTTGTTGTTGTAAAAAAGGGCTTACCCACACCTTGCTTTGAAGATATTTGTTTAAGATGTTCAATTAAACATTTTGTTAAATAATGAAAGCTCTGCTAATTCTTTAACATATACGTCTGAAATACATATATTATATTTAAACTGTAATGTATACAAAGCAATATAGCACACCATCTATATATAACGAATGAAGACATTATGACGTGAATGTTTCTTTTCATACATAAATCAACTCGGCCTTTGCCGGTCCCAAGCCCGGATGAAAAAGGAGGAGGGGGAGCAGTAACAAGCTCCCTAAAAAACCTGGGCTCAGCTGGCCCGGCTGATAGTACCCTGTAAGGGCTTCCTAATCCAGGGATACAGGATGAGCAGAGTTTGTACTCCATGTTAGGAGCGGCTGCACATGGCGTCTGTTCCTTATGTCAGAGGCGGCCATTTATTTTAGAGCTAAGTCGGCCTGCCACTGAGTAGTGCTACCAGTCTTAATGACAAAGGCAGACGCATTCTACTTTACCCAATCTTGATGGTTGTCAACAGATACCATCAAAAGTCTCAAGCTTTACAAGCTTGACACCCTAATATGATTGAGTGGAGATAAGAAAGAAGAAGAAGACATCCTCCCACCGCTGGGAGGGTTCACCACTGATGAGCCAAGCCCTCCCAATATTTTTTCATTGCAGTAAGGACAGAAGAAGTTTGATTTACGTGTGAAAAAATATATTTGCGTCTTGATGTCTTCATTCGTTATAAACTGTAATTTATCTATATTAATAAAATGCAAATTTCATAAGAGGACATCACTAAAAACTTTCGTTACAATGCATCAATTTCGACCAAATTTTCAACATTTATGTAAAACGAGATGGAGCAGGTTTTGCTTAACGTCAAAATATTTTTCCCTAACATTAACATGCGTAACTTCGCTGTTATCGATTAAATACAAAAAATCAACAGAGTTAATTTTATTTATATATAAATACAAAATTAAATTTCAACAGAGTTAATATTTTTACATACTAGCTAATAATCTCAATCTAAAAATATAATATAAAAAGCCAACAATGAAGAGTGAATGTAAGATAAAAAGCCAACAATGAAGAATAAATGTAATATAAAAAGCCAACAATGAAGAATGAATGTAAGATAAAAAGCCAACAATGAAGAGTGAATGTAATATAAAAAGCCAACAATGAAGAATGAATGTAAGATGAAAAGCCAACAATGAAGAGTGAATGTAAGATAAAAAGCCAACAATGAATAGTAAATGTAATATAAAAAGCCAACAATGAAGAATGAATGTAAGATAAAAAGCCAACAAAGAAGAGTAAATCTACTTATATAATTGCCTTATTCTGTCTGTGTGAAGTTCACTGTGTGAAGTTCACAGATAGATTTTGGTCAGAATATAATATAAAAAGCCAACAATGAAGAGTAAATATGATATAAAAAGCTAACAATGAAGAATGAATGTAAGATAAAAAGCCAACAATAACGAGTAAATGTAATATAAAAAGCCAACAATGAAGAATAAATTGAAGATAAAAAGCCAACAATGAAGAGTAAATATAATATAAAAAGCCAACAATGAAGAATAAAGGCAATGTGACACGGCAATGTGACATGGGAAAAAATGTTCACTAGATAAAACTATGATTTTCTAATGTAGAAAATTAGGAAAGACAAAATTCAGGATGACACGGCACACAGGGACCGGGAAAAAATGTTCACTTTATCGAGAGATTCAAATTTACGAGTTTCAAATTATCAAAATATATCTTTTTTTTTAAATAAGTTTTTAGAGAATTGTTTTAACAAATGTTCGCTAGACAAACCTTTACTCGGGTAAAACCCCGGGCGAAGCCGAGTACGTTTTATAAGTTTATAGAGAATTGTTTTAACAAATGTTCGTTAGACAAACATTCACTCGGGTAAAACCCAACCCGGGCGAAGCAGGGCACATCCGCTAGTCTCTAATATAAATAAGTTCCAAATATATATAAAAAAATTATGTTTAATGAATTATGTATATTTCTAATCCCTTATTACTATTATTTGCATAATAATATGCACATGTGCATACTTAGCATGATTATCACGATTCTTTGAAACTTTGGCTTGGCCGCATTAAAAAAAAAATCCAAATTAAAAAGTCAATAATTTTAAAAGATCATTCATTAGTCTTTGCGTTATATTTTTAATTTTAGTATTTAGAATTTAAAAAAATTGTGTTCAATGGTTGGCAACACTGTTATGTTCTCACAATTCTCACTTTTTATGTCTTGAAAAAAACCGAACGGAGTAGTGACAGCAGAGAAAGCGTAGGAATGATTCTACTAGCTTAAATGTTTTAAATAAAAGGATTTAAAAGCGCGAATGTTTCTTTTATACATAAAACGAACTTCTACTGTCCTTACTGCGATGAAAAAATATATTGGGAGGGCTTGGCTCATCAGTGGTGAACCCTCCCAGCGGTTTCGCCAATTTAATCCACCAGACCGCTTCTCAGAGCTCTAATACTGTATTGGATCATTCTGCTTTTATATGCTACACTGAAGGATGGAATCTTAGAAATGGGTTTCAAGTAAACTATAGACATAAGCTCATAGGACAGTAGAATTACATTCAAATATTTGCTTCGAGCAATGCTCTTCAGCAAACTATAAAGACAAGGCCCTTAGGAATAAATTAACACAAAGCAATAACGCGCCATCTATACATATAAAATAAAAGGATTTAAAAGCGCGAATGTTTCTTTTATACATAAAACGAACTTCTACTGTCCTTACTGCGATGAAAAAATATATTGGGAGGGCTTGGCTCATCAGTGGTGAACCCTCCCAGCGGTTTCGCCAATTTAATCCACCAGACCGCTTCTCAGAGCTCTAATACTGTATTGGATCATTCTGCTTTTATATGCTACACTGAAGGATGGAATCTTAGAAATGGTTTTCGAGTAAACTATGGACATAAGCTTATAGGACAGTAGAATTACATTCAAATATTTGCTTCGAGCAATGCTCTTCAGCAAACTATAAAGACAAGGCCATTAGGAATAAATTAGTTCACCACTGATGAGCCAAGCCCTCCCAATATATTTTTTCATCGCAGCAAGGACAGTAGAAGTTCGTTTTATGTATAAAAGAAACATTCGCGCTTTTAAATCCTTTTATTTTATATGTATAGATGGCGCGTTATTGCTTTGTGTTAATTTATTCCTAATGGCCTTGTCTTTATAGTTTGCTGAAGAGCATTGCTCGAAGCAAATATCTGAATGTAATTCTACTGTCCTATAAGCTTATGTCCATAGTTTACTTGAAACCCATTTCTAAGATTCCATCCTTCAGTGTAGCATATAAAAGCAGAATGATCCAATACAGTATTAGAGCTCTGAGAAGCGGTCTGGTGGATTAAATTGGCGAAACCGCTGGGAGGGTTCACCACTGATGAGCCAAGCCCTCCCAATATATTTTTTCATCGCAGTAAGGACAGTAGAAGTTCGTTTTATGTATAAAAGAAACATTCGCGCTTTTAAATCCTTTTATTTAAAACATTTAAGCTAGTAGAATCATTCCTACGCTTTCTCTGCTGTCACTACTCCGTTCGGTTTTTTTCAAGACATAAAAAGTGAGAATTGTGAGAACATAACAGTGTTGCCAACCATTGAACACAATTTTTTATATTCTAAATACTAAAATCTATATTAATAAAATGCAAATTTCATAAGAGGACATCACTAAAAACTTTAGTTACAATGCATCAATTTCGACCAAATTTTCAACATTTATGTAAAACGAGATGGAGCAGGTTTTGCTTAACATAAAAATATTTTCCCTAACATTAACATGCGTAACTTCGCTGTTATCGATTAAATACAAAAAAATCAACAGAGTTAATTTTATTTATATATAAATACAAAATTAAATTTTAAAAGAGTTAGTATTTTTACATACTAGCTAATAATCTCAATCTAAAAATATAATATAAAAAGCCAACAATGAAGAGTGAATGTAAGATAAAAAAGCCAACAATGAAAAGTATATGTAAGATAAAAAGCCAACAATGAATAGTAAATGTAATATAAAAAGCCAACAATGAAGAATGAATGTAAGATAAAAAGCCAACAAAGAAGAGTAAATCTACTTATATAATTGCCTTATTCTGTCTGTGTGAAGTTCACTGTGTGAAGTTCACAGATAGATTTTGGTCAGAATATAATATAAAAAGCCAACAATGAAGAGTAAATATGATATAAAAAGCCAACAATTAAGAATGAATGTAAGATAAAAAGCCAACAATAAAGAGTAAATGTAATATAAAAAGCCAACAATGAAGAATAAATTGAAGATAAAAAGCCAACAATGAAGAGTAAATATAATATAAAAAGCCAACAATGAAGAATAAAGGCAATGTGACACGGCAATGTGACACGGGAAAAAATGTTCACTAGATAAAACTATGATTTTCTAATGTAGAAAATTAGGAAAGACAAAATTCAGGATGACACGGCACACAGGGACCGGGAAAAAATGTTCACTTTATCGAGAGATTCAAATTTACGAGTTTCAAATTATTAAAAATATAACGCAAAGACTAATGAATGATCTTTTAAAATTATTGACTTTTTAATTGGATTTTTTTTAACGCGGCCAAGCCAAAGTTTCAGAGAATCGTGATAATCATGCTAAGTATGCACATGTGCATATTAATATGCAAATAATAGTAATAAGGGATTAGAAATATACATAATTCATTAAACAGAATTTTTTTATATATATTTTGTTAGGTTATTCAGTGATTGAATATATCATCATCACAAGTTAATGTTTTGGTTCATGTAGGATATGTAAAATAACATATTACAACAGAGGCTGTTGGGGCACGTTTTTGTAACCATACCCCAACAGAAGGCGTATGTATAATCAAATCAAATGGATACATGGCTTCCCTCCCACATAGACTTACAGACCATTTTTTGCCCAGAAACCTAGACAATTGATGACACCAGACTTCCATGCCGAAAGCTGATGCCTGGTGAAGAAGACACCAGTGACATCCAGAGACATCCGCGCTGGAAGCTGTTGTTTCATATGTACATATATTCCCCTCACCAAAAATTTAGGTAAAGGTGACCAGAAAAAAAAAATGGAGAAGGAAGATTTCTAAAAGACTAAGCCTTATAAATATCCTTCCCGAAAAAAGGAAGCATCACATTACAGTCCAGGTAAAAGGGGCCTGGGTCGATTTTTAGCCAAGACGGGGGGCGATATATATACCGTCCCGAGAAAAAGGGAGGATAGTATTTCAATCCATGTGGAGGGGGGGGCCAGGGGTCTGAAATTTTACACTAGTGCCGTGGCTGTTTCTCTCTTTAGATTTTTTTGTTTTGGTAATACTATATGTTCTATTTTGATGGGAGAGGCCTGGGGCGTCTATGAAATTGTATACTGGAGCCGTTGGCCATTTTGATTGGTGTTTCTTTCGGCGAATGAAAATGCCAGCCAATAGAAACTTTGGCGCGGCCAGCAAATGAAAACGGAGAGAGACAAGAATAAAAGAGGGTTTCTTTGCCAAAAGGCAGATGGAATCTGAGTCGCTCAGTGAGAGGACAGTCTTCAGACGGGAGATCAGACCTTTGCCGGCACTTTCGAGAAAAGGTAAGCCATTTGTCATTATGACTTAGCGCCCCCCCCCCCCCTTTTTGTGTAGTAACCAACCTAGATTTCGCATGGGCCCTAAAGGGCTATAAAGTAACTTCAGGTCACCTCTATCTAAATTTTTATTATGTAAATAGCATATCTCGTCAGTATAGACATGTTCCCAAATTTTAATTTATTTAAATAAATATCTAGAGAAATTTTCTTGTTTCCTCTCATACATATTTCATTCCTTTTGCTTTATGGTACTACCCCCCACACCTTAATTTCACAAAGTGTACAAATTATAGAACAACCGACTCTGTTGAAATAGAGTTGTGTACTATATCTTTGCTGTGATATATTGACACAGCAACAGTTGCAAAATTACGACTTTATTAGGGCTACTTTGAGGGTATCTATCATATATCATATATGTGTTTCAGTGCGTTATTCCATCATATTTACCATCATACCATATTTTCTGATTCCTCGGGCTATTTTTACGCTGTTAGGAGGGTACGGCATGATGCAAACAGATTTGTATGTTTGACTATTGTTTTTGTTATTTGGGCTATAGAAATGCCTTAATGTGAATCTATTTACAGTTGATCTGTAGAAATTATAGAGATCTGTTGCTATAATTTTCCTCTATGAAATAGCTCCCAGCGTCTTCAGTGGGTTGCTAAACCTCCAGAAGGAGTCTTTTATAGATTGCCCAATTTAATAACGATTTCATGGGTTGTCTGATGAAATTGTATACTAGTGTCGTGGTTGTTTCCATCTTTAGACCTTTGTCCTGACAATATTATATGCTCGATCCCTGCTTTAACTCAAACTCTTAATCAATTACAGAGTTTCCCCCGTTTTTTTTTCTTTATTTATCCTGTTTGCACAAATTGCGTTACATGTGATGATGTAAAGACATATGTCGATAGTGTATCATTGACAGCTGTGCTTCTATTATACAATATTAAGGTCTTGCTGCGGGTTATATACATGGGGTTGTTGGCCTAAATTGCTATATATATATATATACTTAAGTAAGGAAACTTTAATAAGTCACATCGTGTATCCTCCATTTTCATCTATCCAAACCGGGAACGCAACAAGGCCAGTCAATAAAGTTACGTCTTCATGATAGGTTAGTGATTCGTTGTTTTGTACAAGACACTAACAAATCAAACATGGTGTCAGAAAAGTGATTTGAAAACAAACGAAAAAAAATATCGCGGTAAGTTCAATTTTACGTTAAGACTAATAAAATAGTAAATAAGTCTTATCGTATATTAAATAGACAAAAGATATGTATTTACAAATACCGCCACCTGAACCAGTTAATTTCAGAGGAAATATAGAAGAAAACTGGAGATATTTCAAATCGCATTGGCGTAACTTTTCAATAGCGACAGGGTTGGACAATAAAGAAGACAAATTAAAAGTTGCAACCTTATTGTCTATTATAGGCAAAGAAGCTTATAATATATTTGAACATCTCGATCTTTCAGATGAACAAAGAAATAACTCAGATGAGATAATAAATGCATTGACTCAGCATTTTACACCAAAATTAACATTATTTATGAAAGATCAATTTTCAACCAAACAAATCAAGAAACAAATGAAAAGTATTGAACAATATATATGTAGATTAAGAAAATTGTCTTCCACATGCAATTATGGTGCAATGACTGATCAGGGATAGGTTAGTTTTGGGAATAATTGACAAGCAAACCAAAAGACAGCTGATCAGTGATCCTCAACTAACATTGCAAAAAGCTATTGATGTGTGTAAGGCTAATGAAAGCGCTAACAAACAAATTGAAAACTTAACTAAAAACACTCAAGAGGAGGTGAACAAATTGAATATAAGAAAGAAAACAGTCAATCAAAATAAAATGAAAAAGAAAATTCCTTGTAGATATTGTGCAACATTCCATGAGCACAATAGACAAAAATGCCCTGCATGGAATCAAACCTGCAGAAAGTGTAACAAAAAGAATCATTGGGCAAAAGTTTGCAAATCCAGAATGAGAACAGTTCAAAGCCTTGAATCTCAAAACTCCAATGATGAACAAGAAGATTGTTATTCTTTAGAATACGTCTCAGAAATTTCTGCTAGAAAATTGATGACTAAATTAGAATTAGAATTGAATGGATACAAGGAAAGCATAATTTGCCAAATAGATACAGGAGCAACTGTCAATGTTTTAAATTTTGCAGATTTATGCAAAATCATGCAAGATGGCAATCCTTCTCTTAAACCAAGCTACATCAAACTAAGATGCTATGGAGGAGAAATATTAAAGCCAAGAGGACAAATCAAAATCAACTGTTCCCACCAAAGCAAGCAACATCCTATAGTGTTCCAAGTGATAGATCATTGGAAAAAACCTATTCTAAGTGCTGAAACTTGCCAGAAATTGAATTTAATAGAAATTAAAGCTGACTTATGCAAAATTGAATCCACATGGACAAAACAAAATAACCTTCTAGATAAATATAAAGACATATTTGAAGGCATTGGATGCTTACAAGGGGAATACAAACTAGAAACAGATCCTA